>CM046423.1:14750049-15205049 GCA_025506505.1 Flaveria sonorensis | reverse complement strand
TGAGTTCGTACGTACCCTCTTTTACATTTTTAAACTTTGGGCTAGGCTACGTGCTAAACTAGATATTTTCTACATAACAAGAAATGATAAATATTAGATGGGTCCTCGAATATAATATTAGTTAAATATGAAAATTTTTATGTTAGTATACGTATGTATGATACATACGTAATTTGAGATGATAAGAGCATGATGAATGTATGACATATATTTTAATTATGAATAATATGTTGAGTATTTAATGGTGTGAATGGTCTTACATGGGAACGGGTCATTAGAGATGAGAGACCTTTTCAAGAGGCATTGATGTAGGTCATCTTCAAGAGGCATAGATGAAGTCCTCTAACTATACTACGACTTTGTGTTTGATCTATCCTATAGGCAATTGATGGACTCTATCATCATATGCAAAGATCATATTATGTGAATGAAGATGATGTTTGTGAATATGTATGTTATTGAATGTGATAGCACAACCGTACACACACACATATATAGGGTATTGTTCATTTGTTAACCCTTGTTTAATACGATAACTCGTTAACCTTAATGTAGCGAACACTTATATCATAGTCTTACAGTGAAACTAACTTTTACCTTGTATTACACTACTGATGTGACGATTTCCCCCCATTTTTAAAATCCCCCCCCCCCTTAAAATAACTTCGCACTTTTTTTAAAACCTTCTTAAATTTTTTGTATGATGTTATTTTTTATACAAATTACACCATTAAATAGATCTTTATAATATCTTTAATTCGAATATAGTCTTGATATATATTTTTTAATTTTTTAAAGTTCGTTGTGAACCACTAGTTTACTACTGTAACTCTAACTTACAGTGGCGACGTGACGTGGTTTGGACCACTAGTTGGGTTAGTGGATTATAGCAATAAAAAAGGTTAACATTTGAACCGTATATATATGTATATATATACATGTATATATATATATATATATGATAATGTTTAGAAAGGTTGTGAAAGCACTATACTTTAAATGAAAACCAGCACTCACTCAGCTTTGATGACTTTGCACGTATCTTTAAGTGATTGACAAATACAAGTAAAAGTACTTGAGCTCCTTGGCTAAATAATGAATATACCCTACCTTTAAGAATATTGGCGTTCCCTAATTTTGCTTCTTTTATAAACAAAATTTATTTGGTTTTATTGTTATGTAATAATAAATTTTAAATTGAAAGATTATTTCCGCTACTATATTTTTGATATTTTCATTAGAAACTATGTTGAATGCTTATTGTAAAAGTTACCTCAGAGTTTGATGCAAACTAAAGTTCTCAAGTATAAGGAAGTTACTTCGGAAGATTTGACAATTGTACAAATAAATTCACTAGGTGTCAAATCTTCCGAAGCCAAAGATAATTCTTTCGATACCAAAGATGAAGTTTTCCGAAGCTTCAAGACAAAGTCTTCCAAAGCCAAGAGACCTATTCAAGACAAAGTCTTTCGAAGCCAAGAGACTGATTTCTTTCAAAGACAGAGAAAACATACTTTCTTTGATATGCTTTTGATAAAAGCTGAACCATTTTTCGTTGCCATCTATGAAGACTCACCAACTTATACAAGTTGGTGATATCTCCGTACTTTTGCAAACTGTAGATTAAGGTCATTGAGTCTGTAACTTTCCACTCTTGTACTTTTTATCCTTTTTGTAATAGATTAGGATATGAGCTATGGCATGTCATAGTCACTAGTCAAAAGGCAATCTACCTTTTGACTTTACATTGACCTTGTTGTCTAGATTAGTGTTCCAACTAGCCTTCAAAGTATGGCTGCCTGTAGGATGTAGTATAAAGTATCTCATGTACCAATCCTTAGGACTAAGCCTTGTAACAATTGTAAAACACTTGAGAGCAATATACATCATTCTTGAAAACCAATACTTGCGTTCTGCTTGTGCTTTTTACTCTTGTTCTTTGTTTCATTTGCTAGTTTCTTATTTGATCTGTTAAGTGTTTGATCTCTCCAACCCTGTGAAACTGTTGCATCACCCTTAATAGATCCTGCAAATTTTGTAAGAGTTACCTTAGAGGCTGATGCAAGTCAAAGTTTTATCAGTAAGCATTCTAAAGTACAAGGAAATTATTTTGAAGGATTTGACAATTACACAAAGAATTCACTAAGTGTCAAGTCTTCTGAAGCCAAAGACCAATTCTTCTAAAGCCAAAGATGAAGTCTTCCGAAGCTTGAAGACAAAGTCTTCCGAAACCAAGGGACTGATTTCTTCCAAAGACAAAGAAGACATGTTTTCTCTGACATGCTTTTGACAAAAGCTAAACCACTTTCCGCTACCATCTCTGAAGACTCACCAACTTATACAAGTTGGTGATATCTCTGTACTTTTGTCAACAGTAAATTAAGGTCATCGAGTCTTTAACTTTTCACTCTTGTATTTTTTATCCTTTTTGTAATTGATTAGGATATGAGCTATGGCATGTCATAATCACTAGTCAAAAGACAATCTACCTTTTGACTTTACATTGATCTTGATGTCTAGATTAATGTTCCAGCTGGCCTTCAAAGTATGGCTGCCTGTAGGATGTAGTATAAAGTATCTCATGTACAAGTCATTAGGACTAAGCCTTGTAACAATTATAATACACTTGAGAGCAATATACATCATTCTTGAAAACCAATACTTGTGTTCTGCTTGTGCTTTTTACTCTTGTTCATTATTTCATTTGTCGGTTCCCTATTTGATCTGTTAAGTGTTTGATCTCTCAAACCTTGTGAAACTATTGCATCACCCTTAACCGGTCCTGCACTTATGAAATGTCAAGTGTGAAGACTTTTGGGATTGAGGCCTTACATAATGTCGACCAAACGTTCTTTTCCTTTTTTTGATCACTCTCTTCCCTTTCCATGATGGCCTTGTCCGTGTTGTGCTTCGTTTAGGTAGGGAATGTTGCTTCTGGAACCTTAATCTGAACTTGTATAGTTGTTAGATTCTGACCTTTTTAATCTTTTTTCGAAGATAACCCTCAAATTCTACACCCATCAACCAAACGAGTTCCATGTCGGATGAAGTCTCATAATCTTTCATCCGTTGATGTGGCAGAAACATTTCTTTTCTTAAGTCTTCTTTTACACCTTTAGCGCTATCTTTGTTTATCTACATTTGTGTTTCCACTTACCCATATATTTTTAAACATAAAATTAATAGTTTAAATAAAATTAATAATAATTAATAACTTTAACTTAAATTCATGAAAATTATATCATTGAGATGCGGAGTTTATTAGACCTACTCATCTTCAAACTCAAATAATTTGCTTTGAATTTACTTGCTGGACGAATCAATCGCTTCCACCAACTTGCATTTTATAGTGTTCAATAATTCAAGCTCAAACCGAGTCGATCTTTAGTTAATATCTAACATTAGAGTGTATGGAACTATGAACCCAAGCTTTGGCTAATGCTACTTCCTCACATGCATTCCATAACTTACGAGTCATCCATTATGAGAATTTTCCTTTATTTTCATTTGGGGTAACTTTTTCTTCCTCGTCTTGTTTTTCTTCTTTCTCATCTTCATTATCTTTATTCTTGTTCTTCCTCATCTTAATCATAAGTTATTTCAACAAGGGTTGGGTTATAGTAGGGTTCGTTTTGGTGCTGATTGTTTGTGTCATGATACGCATAATTATCAAAGCATTATTCTTCGGGTGGTGAAATGTGAATTAATATGGTGCAATTTAAACTAACCTGTTTTGTGTTATGGATATTATAGGTAGTATATGGGAAAGGTTCAAATACAAAATGTAAGAAGGATTAAGATGTTGACATGTGTCCTTTTGATTAAAATTAGTTTTGGGGCAAAATTTTTAATGTTCCATCTTCTCAAGTTCCATATTTTTTTTAAACATTTGTAACTTTTACATACGACATTATTTTTTAAAAAAATTACACCATAAAAATGAGCATTTTTTAATCTTTAAAATGCGTATAGTATTAATATAAAAATTAAAGTTTTTTTCATGTGTTTTACTAATTGTGTAATTTCGTCAGGTTGTTGTGTAATATTTTAAATTGACGAGGATTACACAATTATCTGATGAGTAATACACAATAAAATTGAAACATAAAAAGTTTATATTTCTCATTGTTGTGTCATTTGAAAATTATCATTATAAAAAACACAATGCATACTACAATGGTCAACACTAGACACAATATGTTACACAATAACCAGCACTATACTCGATAATTAGCAATAGACACAATAAGATGCTTGACGAGAATTACACAATGACAATATCAGGATCACATAATGAACTAAACAACTTTTACTTGAAAGTCATCATTTCAAAAAAAACCATCCATAACACAATAGTCAACATTAAATAGAATGACCACCACTAGACTCGACAATTAGCAATAGACACGATAAGCTGCTTGACGTGAATTACAGAATGACATGATCAAGATTACACAATGAGTTGGAAAAAACATTAAAAAATTGCATTTTCAGCATTGTGTTATTTAAAAATTATCATTTTAAAAATGCAGAACCGGTTAAGGGATAGTCAATACAATCGTCTCATAATGAGAAGAGTGTTAGAACACTTAACAGATCAAATACGGAACCGGGTTTATGTAAATGATACTAAGAACACAAGTAAAGCAATGAAACAGAACTAAGAACAAGAACAAACTAATATGGTTTTCAAAGATGCTATATATTGCTCTAAAATTCTTTTACAAGTGTTACAAAGCATAAAAAGAAATACAAGGACCTGAGATACTTTATACTACATCCTACATCCGGCCATACTTTGAAGGCCAGCTGGAAACACTAAACTAGACAATAAGATCAATGTAAAGTCAAAAGGCAGATTGCATTTTGACTAGTGACTATGACATGCCATAGCTCACATCCTAATATATTACAAAAAGAATAAAAGGTACAAAGTAGGAAGTTACAGACTCAAGACCATAATCTACAGTTTACTAAAGCATGGACCTTTTCACCAACTTGTATAAGTTTGTGAGTCTTCAGAGTTGCAACGAAAAGTAAGTCAGCTTTATGTAAAAGTACATCAGAGAAAGCATGTCTTCTCTGTCTTCGGAAGAAATCAATCTTCAGTTCATTGGCTTCGAAAGACTTTGTCTTTGAAGTTTCAGAAGACTTCACCTTTGGCTTCGAAAGATTTGGTCTTTGGCTTCGGAAGATTTTACACTTAGAGTAATTTCTGTGATGAGTGTAAAACTTTTGAAGTAACTTCTACCTTGTACATCAGTGCATGCATGGAGGAAGCTCCTTGGTTGTTTTGGCTTCTTTGGTTGCATCAGCCTTATAATATAACCTTACAAACTCCCCATAGGCTGATGCTACCAAAACAGAGAAGTTATTCACATGTTAATAGTCCTCATTAGGATCAAAACCATTCCTTTCTTCATCAACTGGTCAGGAACCCTCAGACTCTCATAATACCTTGTCATGTCATAGAGATCATGTAGAGGAAGATCAAGCATGTCTTGCCAGAAATAAACATCTTGACCTCCTTGATCTCTAATGACATACCATATGTCAGGATTAGTAGCAAAAGTATAGGACAAGATGGGTCTTCCAGTTGCAAGAGGCTCTACTTGAGTTGGGGTTGGTTGAGCAGCCTCTTCTTGCACTACCTCAGGATGCTTTGAGTCATCCTAAGGTGTAGAGGTGGATGCCTTGGTCTTCTTCTTGGAAACACTCTTCATGGCCATCCTTTTCCTCCTCTTTGAAGTCTTTAACTGAGAGGACTGGTCTTTAGCAATAGGTTATTCTACTGTGTCTCTCTCAGTTGGGTTTTCTTCTCTCACAGATTCAGAAGGAAAGGGAAGAGGACCCTGCTGTGGATCAAAAGATGAAGTTGGCTGAGATGCAGCTCTAGGTCCAGGTTGTGTTGTCTGAGGGGGTTCAACCTTGACCTCAACTTTAGGTTGAGCTAGACTTAGTGGAGAATGCAAGTTAACAAGCTCCCCCTTCTTAATCTTCTGCTTGATCACCCTGATATGCTCATCCATAGTGGATAGAGACATTGGACCAAGCCTATTTCCGGAGAATCCATACAGCTTCAAGAAGCTCATCATCCTTTGACTGTCAGCAGACTTCTTTTGGCTTTTTTGGATGATGGCTCTTGACTTTGCAGCTTCTTCCCTTAGTTTTCTCTTAGCAGCCTTTTGTTCTTTGATGACTTGTTGCTCCAGCTTCTTGAGATACTCAGATTCAACATACTCATATGATAAGGGAAGAAGTGCAGATGCCTGATAGAGGCCTGTGGCACTCAGATAGTTGATCATGTTCAATCTATCAGCTTCCTTGTCTTCCTGAGATTATGTAGTTGCCACAACCTCTATCTCAGGACTTTCTTGAACTAGGGAGAGGGTAGGAGCATGCTTGTAGAGCCTTTTCTGTCTCCTTTCTTCCTTGTTCTTGAGGAGCAATGTTGCATCTTCTGCCTCCTTCCTCTCCTTGGACAATTCCTTATCAGCCAGTTCATTCAGTTCATCTAAGGGAAGAGATATGAGTTCATCAATATTGTAGTTTCTGGTCCCCATATAGTTTAGCATGGCTGCTCTCAACTCATAATCTTGAGTGTTTGGCTTGGGGACAGCCCTTGTTGGACCAAAAGAACCAATGAGCCTGATCAGAAAAACCTTTAAGTCCCACGGACATTACAACAACTAAAGTAGTCTGCAACAGCTGAAGACATCAACTGAAGACAAAGTCTGAAGTGAAAGGTCTGAAGACAAAGTCTGAAGTGAAAGGTCTGAAGACAAAGTCTGAAGTGAAAGAGCTAAAGACAAAGTCTGAAGTGAAAGAGCTGAACACAAAGTCTGAAGTGAAAGAGCTGAAGACAGTCTGAAGACAAAGTTCAGATGTTGTCACAACAGCTGAAGAAGACCTCTTCAGTAGTTGTGATGGTTTCCTTTCAGTAGTTTTATGTTTCTTGTAATCAGTACTTGTAGGTTCAGTAGTTTTAGTTTCATCTTGTACTTAGCATACTCTGAGATGTTCAGTTGTTGTGAACATTCTCAGTAGTTTGCTTACTTTCAGTTGTTTGTAATAATTCTGTTAGATGTCACTATCAAGTGACATCAGCAGACGTCACATTCCTTATATAAGGAGTGTTGACCTAATTGTAAAGGGGACGAGCAGCTATAGCAAACTTAGAAAAGCTTAGCAGCCGCCACACCGAAGCATTGTGCATGAATGATATTATCCATTTTGAAGAAAACCCTCTTTCTCTATAACCGTGTACTATTCCATTGAATATCTATTGTGTTCTTGCAATATTTGTCTAATTCTTGTTCTAATTCCGCTGCGATTCAATTCTAATTGATCAAACTTAGATCGCTGATCCTGACAAATGGTATCAGAGCGGGTTAATCATTGATCGGTTTAACAATTGATCATTGAAACTGCTATTTCGATATCTAAAGTTTGATCGAATTAGCATATTTGCAAGAATTGGTTATAGAGATTGGTCTTCTGCTGCTTCTGGTTAGTCAATTTGAGTTTCTTCTTGGTTCATATTGAGTTTGTTGTGTTTTTGTGCTAAATCTTTTGAAACTTGATTGAATTGGTTTGAATCTGAGAATGACTACTCCTTCTAATGACCCTCACAATACTGGCTCCTCAACCAAGCCTCCGATGCTGGTTAGGAGTGAGTATAACATATGGCAACGAAGAATGCTCCATCACCTGTCTGTTAACAGTTCAGGTTGTTGGACATCTGTGGTTCACGGTCCACACAAGCCTATGGTGAACAATCCGGAGACCAACCAAATGGTTCCGAAGAAGAAGGAGCAATACTCAGATGAAGATCGTAAACTGTTTGAGATTGATGCTAAAGCCCATGGAATTCTGGCCATGGCACTGCCTAATGAAATCTATTCTGGGCTTATGCATCATGAAACTGCTCATGACCTCTGGAATGCTTTGAAGGAACAATTCAGAGGAACTGATGAGGTCTTAGCAAACAACAGAGAAATCCTCGCCCAACAATATGAGACATTCTCTCATAGGAAGGGTGAGACACTGACTCAACAGTTTGAGCATTTCTCCTGCTTGATCTCTGAGCTGAAAATGGTCAAGCATGAGTATACTAACAGCCAGATGAACAACAGATTCCTCAGATCACTGCCTGAGAGATGGGACACATACACCATTGTCCTACGCTCCAGTGCAAATTTGGATAGCCTATCTCTCACCCAACTCCATGGGAAACTGCTTACATTTGAAAGAGAGATAGAGCAGAAAAGGAAACTGGCATCATCAGGAAAGCTCACTGATGACTTTGTACCAGGGAACACTGCCTTGGTCGGTCATGAGTCAGAATATGCTGGATCAGAAAGCCATTATGATGAGCATATAGATTTCTCTTCAAACAGTTCTGATCATGCATTTGTTGGTGTTGACAGTCATTCTGGGTGTAATAGTGATAATTTATGCTTTATCATGGATGATTTGATGGGTATTGCTGATGATGATTTAGAAGAGATGGATATTTTGAGCCAAATGGCCTTGATCAATATCAGATCTCAAAAGTTCTACAAGAGAACTGGTAGGAAATTTCCAGGACTCTCTGGCAAAACCAAAGTTGGTTTTGACAAGAGTAAGTTGAGGTGTCACAAATGCCACAGGCTTGGGCACTTTGCAAGAGAGTGTAGATCAACTGGATCTAACTCCTCTGCACCCTTTGTGACCTTTCCAAGCAATAGTTCACAAAACAAAGGGCAACATTCTGCTAGTTCTGGTCATCACTCACAACCTCAATCTCCTGCATATTTTGTCCCTCAGGGTCCAATGCCATATCCATATCCCTGCTATTACATGCCACAGCCAAATCCAGTTCAAGTTCCTATAGCACAACAACCTCAAGCCCTACCTGAGCCTCAACCATCTCCATCACAATCTCAACCTCATCACAGCTTCTTCACACCAGGAGTTGTTGACTGGAGCAGCTCACCAGATGATCTTTCTGGTTTCAATGAGCAATTATTTGCTGGTGCTGGTCAACATGGTGGTGAACATCCTTTTGGGAATCTTGCTCTCATGGCCCTGGAGTCTACTGAGGGTTCCTGCTCCGATGCATCATCTTCACAGGTAACCCAGGTATCTTCTGAGGCTAAAGCCAAGTTATGTTCTGAATCATGCATAGCTGCCTTTGTCTCTATTAGAGAGGCAAATGTAGCTTTAATCAATCAAAATCTTGAGCTTGAGAAAACTATTTCCAAAAGAAAAGCTGAGTATGAATCTGTTCTTAATGACAAAGATGATGAGATTTACAAGCTTAAATGTCAACTTAATGATGAAAAGGCTAAGGTAGAGGTCATACTTGAGAACCACAGAAGTCTCAAAGAGACACTTGTAGATACCCAAGTTGAGTGTGACCGCTGGGTAACATCCTGCAAGGGATTTGAAATGCTTCTCAGCAAGCAAACAGCTTCAAATGTGAAGTTTGGAATAGGTTACAATCATACTGCACCACCTACTGATTTTACTTCAAAATCAATAGTAAAATCTGAAGGTGAAAGTAATTTCCAAACCACATCATCATGTGATTCATCCTCAAATGATAATACAAAATTGTCAAAATTAAAGGATGAAATCAGTGTTAAGATCTCAGCAAATCAATTGCTTGATGGTTTAAATGCTGTTAAACACATGAAGCTGAGCAATTCAGATGTTGTCCCTCAAAGTACTCCAAGTACTGAAGGGCAAGTCACAACATCTGAAAATCATTTCATATCTGCTGAAATAAAAGGATTAACAACTGCTGAGGAATCTATCATACGGTCTTTCAGGACGGATAGAGAACAGCTGAAGAACAAGTCTTCAGTTGTTACCGATCCTTCAGTACTTAACACAAGTACTGAAAGGAGGAAAGTACTGAAGATCACACCTTTAGTAGTTTCCACTTCAGCAGTTGATCAATCCAAAATGAAGAATAAGCCATGTGAAATATGTGGTAAATTCAATCATCTATCTGATGAATGCTGGTACAAAAAGGGTTCCAAACTCAACAGAGATAAGCTCATTAAAGAAGAGATTAATAAAATGAAAAATGAGTTTGAGACCAAGTTTGTACCACAGTCATCTCAAACTGATAAACCCAAGGCCTCGCCAACATCCAAAAAGAAGGATGGGGTTTATCAGAAAAAGCTGATAGTGCTCCTCATGATAAAATCAGACTAAGTCTGTGAATTTCAAGAAGGAGGAAATGGTGGGTCACAGGAACTCATCAAAAACAAGTACTGATGTGTCAAATGAGCTGAAGGCTTTAGCAACAAATCAGACACAACTTGTTATGATGGTTCAGCATTTGTTGGGGAGAGTTAACCAACTAGATGCACCTGTGATCAAACCACTGAAAAGGAAATCCAAGCCCAAATCTAAGAAATCCATTTCAGCACCATCTCCACCTTCATCAGCTGTTAATCATGAGAAACAAGTTATGGTTAAATCTGTTGATGAAAACAGACCCAAAACCAAAAAGGTTTGGGTCTCTAAAGCTAACTAGTTTCTTATGATAAATGCAGGGTTCTTCAGCATGCCAAAGAAGCATCTGGTATGTAGACAGTGGAGGATCTATGCATATGACTGGGAGCAGTTCTCTTCTTAATGACTACTCTCAAGGAAAGAAGGGATTTGTCTCATTTGGAAATGATGCTAAAGGTTACATCATCGGGAAAGGATTTGTGTCAAATGGAGAAATCAGATTTGATGATGTTAACCATGTGGAGAATCTCAAGTATAATCTACTGAGTGTCAGTCAGATGTGTGATAAAGGGCATGTTGCACTTTTCACAAGCCAGAACTGCCAGATTCTGTCTTCCAAAGTTCTGAGGCTGATTGACAAGGTATTGGATGAACATACTCTCCTGAAGGCCAACAGGATAGGAAGAGTATATGCCTTGGATTTGTCAAAGAAGATTGATATAAAAGGTCATCCTTTCCTGTTCTCCAAGGCCTCTCCTCAGGAATCTAAACTGTGGCATAGAAGGCTGGGTCATGTTAATCTCAAAAACATGAATCAGCTGATCCACAATAGTTTAGTGAGAGGTCTACCAATAAAGGAGTTCCAGTGATGAAACCTGCACTGCCTGTTTAAAAGGAAAACAACACAAAGTTTCATTCCCTCCTATAGAAGAATCCAGTCCAGCACTCTAGGACCAAACATATTGAGATCAGACATCATTTTATTAGGGATTGTTTTGAAAAAGGTCTGATTGATCCAAAGTTTGTTCCTAGTGCTGATGAGCTTGCAGACATATTTACTAAGCCTTTGGACAGTTCAACTTTCCAAAACCTAGTGTTAGGCTTGGTATGCTGCAGCTAGAATAAGTGACTACTGATGATCTCAGTCAACAAGTACTGATGAGCATTCGTATACTATTGTCACAAATAAGTACTGATAAGTTCTTTTATCCTCAGTAGTTTTCATAACTACTGAAGACTAAATTACTTAAAAGTACTGAAGTACTCTATCTGTTGAAAAGAACTGATGTGGTTACAACTACTGATGTAGTTACAACTACTGATGTCAATATAACAGATAAGTACTGATGACCAATGAAACATCTGAAAATCAGACAAAAGTTTGCAAATGTTGAGGTCAGAATGAAACAGCTGATGAGCTAAGAATTGACGACAACAGCTGATGAGAAACTTTTCTCTTCAGTCGTTTCTACAACTGCTGTTTCACTTCATACAACTGAAGCCAAAACCATGTCTTCAGTAGTTTCACAACTACTGATGACTAATACCAAGTCTTCAGTTGTTACAACTTCTGAAAGTTAAAACCAGGTCTTCAGTTGTTTTCAAACAACTGATGACAGCACCAACACTTTCAGTCGTTTTATATCAGCCTTTTCTAACCCTATAAATACCTAAACCTAATTTCAAACGTTTCATTAGCCGTTTCATATCCTTTACTCTCTCAACAATGGCGACCATGAAACTCAAACCCCGGGTGCAATCTGCTTCAAACCTATCTCCACATGCAACCGCCCCTCAAAGCCCAACCATTATAGTTGCACAAGTGCTGAGTCAGCTGCATTCCTCTCCTCCTCCCCAGACACCAATTACAATGGGAAGAACCACAACAGCTGAGGAAGAGGACCAAAATGCTGCTGATAACCCACAGCACAGGGGTTATAATGTTCAATCTCCCCGTGTAGAGGAGGAGGTTAGAACATCTGGTGAGGCTGCCACTTCTACTGATTCAGCAAATGAACAGGATGCAGTTGGTAACATCTCTAAGACCTCACCAGAGGCAACTGCCGATGAAGGACTCAGTCCTGAGGCAGGAAGTCCCCAGAACCAAGAACAAGGGGCACATGCTACAACTGATCTACACTCAGGGCATGTACATCCTGATTCAATCAGGAGGTCAGGTGATTCAGCAAAGACTGATGATGACCTGGGCTTTTTCTTTGATGTCTTAGCCCATAACACAATCCTTGAGGCTGAGGTGAGCAGACTCAAAGAACTACTTGCCAAAATGTCTCAGGATCAAAGTCCATCTGACCCAATAAACCCACAGATGGCACCTTCATCTGAAGGTTCACCAAACACTCAGCCACTACACTCAACTGAGCCACCAGCCACTGCTTTTGGCACCACCTCTCAGGGACAGAACCCCTCTGAGCAGATGGTTGCTACTTTTCAACATTCCTTACCTCTCATCACTCCCATCATCAATGAGATTGTGCATAAAGCCATTGACGAGAGGATCTCCTCAAATCTACAAACACTTGTTGATGATGCTGTGCAAAAGAAGCTTTCTGCCATTCAAACCCCTGAACCCAATGCACCCAAAAAGGGGGAGTCTAAGGCAGTGAAAGATAGAAAGAGAAAGAGAGTGGAAGATGAGAAACTAAAAGAGAAAGAAAAGGAGTTAGAAAAGGAAAAACAGCTGATCACATACAAGAGAAAGAAAAGTGCTGAAACTCAAAAGCCTGATGAAGAGAAATCATTGGATGATCTGGTTAAAGAAGCTGATGAAGCTCACAGCAGATCAATGGACAAAATAATAGACCAACTCTTCAGACAGGGTTTTGATACAGCTACTTTAGACACTGAGATCAGAAGGCTGGAGATTAAAGAAATACAAGAGAGATGGGCCAGTTACAGTGTGATGGGAAGGGAGAGGTTGGAGATAATGATCAGGTTTATTGCAAAATACTTGGGAAGATCATTAATTGAGATTAAATCATGGACCAGAGACAGTATTCTGGCAATAACCACCAGAATCTGTGCTTCTGAAGCATTCAATAAAGGGTTGATTATCGAAGCCTTAGATGAAGCAGGTGCTGGGAAGAGATCTGATATGGCCAAGCTTTCCAAAGCCAAACTTACCATAAAAATGCTAGATCAGCCTTCCCAAACTCCCACTCAAAAACAACCAACCCCACAACTCTCCAAACCAATCCCTAAACCTAAACTTAAACCAACTCAACCTTCAAAACCAACTCCCTTACCCCAAAAACCACCTCAAACCACATCCAAGGATGCACCCAGAAGGAGGAGAAGGGTGTTGAGGATGGAAGAAGAAGAAGAAGAAGATGATGATGAAGACAGTCTGCCAATCTCTGCTGTTCTAAAAATACCTAAGCCCAGAAGTCAACAAATGATCACACCAGACTTTCAGAGGCAAATGGTGAAAGTTAAGATTGAAGAAGAAGAACAGCAGAAACAGCACGATAAGCAACTTTTGAAGATGGTTGACAAAGAGTTTCCTCAGTCATCATCTATACAAGCCATGAAGAAACACGCTCAAAGGCTGTATGCTCTCAGGTATACCTTTCAATATCAAAAGGAGAGAGTAAGGATTTGGCCAGACCCCAGGGTTAGTTCTAGAATTCATAAGAAATCCATACCATGTAGATACAATGGCCAAGTGAGAAAGACCATAGATGTTGTTATTATGTTGGCCATTGTAGTCTCACCCTGGGAGATACTTGAAGACTTCAAGAGAGCCTACAAGTCAAAGATGACCCCTCAAACTCTAATGGAGAACAAAATGGTCAAGAAGGGGTTGTTATATAAGAGGCTTGAAGAGATCAAGAAAAATGAACTCCAGTTGTTATTAGAAGGGACTCACCCAGATGAATTTGCTTACAGAGAGATAACAACTGTTGAGTTGAAAAATGGAAAGACGTTAAAGTACCTATCAGAGTACTATGGCCCAGAGTTCTTCTTCGAAGGAGAAGCAGAAGAACTCACTAAGGAGGAACAAGTTGTTCTCCTTGAGGCCTACGTCAGAGAGTCTTATAGACTCATCAATGGGAAGTAGGTTTCATGGTTGGGATAACAGCTCTGTGTCCAGTTCCCTAAGACAGAGTTCCCTTCCATTCTTTGACATTCACATCTACTGAAACCTGTTCCCTGGCCTGTGCTTATCCGATATCTCTGAAGCTGATCAAGAGAGTATTTTTGCCAAGAATAAGTGGGACCTCAATAAGCTTAAAGGTTTTGGCTGCATTGGTTCAGGGGGAGTTTGTTGGACCAAAAGAACCAATGAGCCTGATCAGAAAAACCTTTAAGTCCCACAAACATTACAACAACTGAAGTAGTCTGCAACAGCTGAAGACATCAACTGAAGACAAAGTCTGAAGTGAAAGGTCTGAAGACAAAGTCTGAAGTGAAAGGTCTGAAGACAAAGTCTGAAGTGAAAGAGCTGAAGACAAAGTCTGAAGTGAAAGAGCTGAAGACAAAGTCTGAAGTGAAAGAGCTGAAGACAGTCTGAAGACAAAGTTTCAGATGTTGTCACAACAGCTGAAGAAGACCTCTTCAGTAGTTGTGATGGTTTCCTTTCAGTAGTTTTATGTTTCTTGTAATCAGTACTTGTAGGTTCAGTAGTTTTAGTTTCATCTTGTACTTAGCATACTCTGAGATGTTCAGTTGTTGTGAACATTCTCAGTAGTTTGCTTACTTTCAGTTGTTTGTAATAATTCTATTAGATGTCACTATCAAGTGACATCAGCAGACGTCACATTCCTTTATATAAGGAGTGTTGACCTAATTGTAAAGGGGACGAGCAGCTATAGCAAACTTAGAAAAGCTTAGCAGCCGCCACACCGAAGCATTGTGCATGAATGATATTATCCATTTTGAAGAAAACCCTCTTTCTCTATAACCGTGTACTGTTCCATTGAATATCTATTGTGTTCTTGCAATATTTGTCTAATTCTTGTTCTAATTCCGCTGCGATTCAATTCTAATTGATCAAACTTAGATCGCTGATCCTGACAGCCCTGATAGCAGCTTCCATGAAGCCTGGAGACCCCTTTGAACTCTCTCCCCTTAGCTTCCTCTTCCTCTCTCTCTCCTCCTCCTCAATCTCCTCAGGAGTCATTTTCCTTTTTCCCTTTGTCACTCATAGGCCTTGGTGACTCAGGGTGGAGAGAGCTTTGGCCTTTATTGCTTGGTTCAATAGTCAAACTCTGGCTAGAGAGAGGCTGTGAAGCACCTTCACCAGTTGGTGCCTCACTGAGGGTAGTGGGTGCTGAAGAAGTTCCTGTCTCAAGGTTCACAAGTTCAACTTCTAGGCCTTCAGTCAAGGCTTCCCCTTCGAAGCTAATCTTCAGGTCCACATCAACATCCAGTTGATGAAAAGTCTCACCTGTTAGCCTCTGTCTATATAGTCTTGACCTCAGCTTGTATTCTTCAACACCCTTTCTTGAATCCTATTTGCTAATCTTGCAGCTTGTCTATTTTGACTTGGGTTGACAAGTGGAAGATCAATCAGATGGATGCTCTCATAGAAGCTCAGGTTAGAAAAGTTGAAAATTTCCTGTTGACCCTGAGATCTAGAGATAACTAGAGCTCTTCTATATGTGTCATACATCCATCCCATGATTGGATTTTCAGAGTGAGGAGATGGGGTAGGCATAGCTCTTGGAATACCCTTCTCAAACAACCTTTGTATGAGTGAGTCCACGTCCATGTAGACTTGAAAAGGTTACTGAGTATGGACCATTGCAAGTGAGGGTGGTGAATCCTCAAAGTCCATACTCTGTGAAGAACTCCTAGGTTCTGTGATTGTTTGGACTTTCTCCCCCTTTTTGGTAGCATCACCTTCTTGCATAGGTAAGTTTGGGGTTGGGTCTGTCACATCCACAGGTTCTTGTGGACTTGGTTGAGTTCTCCTGAGTGGTCTCTCAGCTAACTGGCCCTTGAGATCGGTGATCTCAAGTTGCAGGTCATTAACCCTCCTTTGTAAGACTACTAAACCTGAGATTCCAGGTGACTTATCTTTAAGACTAAACTGGTGCATGTTTGAGTCAATTTTTGCACCTTTAGTTTCAGACTCCCCTCATCTTCATCAAAAGAATCATGGGGGGGGTGAGAGAATAGGACCAAGGTCTTCTTCCTCATCACCAGCACTTTGTTCTTGGCTGCTGGATTTCCCCTGCACCATGACAGCTTCAAGTGAAGTGTCAATGGGCTGGGTTGCCATGGTTGAGGTCTTAATGATGTAGTCACTTGCTGAAGTGAGAGCCACTTCCATATGGACCTCCTGAACAGGTTCAGGGAGACCCACCTCAGTAGTAGGTGGAAGATGTGGGCTAGACATGGGAGAAACAGGAGTACTCGTCTCTTTTTGAGCAGGGGAGGAGAAGAGAGACTCATGATACTCACTAAATCCCATGTCTTCATCATCATAGAATTCAAGGTGGGATTGGTTGGTTTAGATCAAGAGGCTGGGGATGGTAACTGTCCCCTGAAGGTTGTTCACTAGAGTTTTGAGACTCTGAGTGAAGACTTAAGGATTAGGAGGTTGTGAGCTCATCAGGCTGAGCATGAGGAACCTCAGCACTGATTATTGGTGAGATGGGAGTGGTTTGCTCCTCAGGGGAAGTGGGAGCTCCAGTGTCCACTTCCTCCTGTATGGGTGTTGATATAGGGGCCTGCACAAACTGAGTAGCATGTACAGGGGTTTGTTTGGATTTTCTTTGGTAGGTGATGGTTATTTTTGGCTGTATTGGTGGGTGAGAAGTAGAAGGTGTGGGTTCAACACTAGATGGTGTTGCTAGGTTGTCACTTTGAGCAATGAGCTCCAATATTTTTAGGACAAGGGTTGTTTCTACCCTTGAGAAGCCAACATTTGGCTTCCTCATAGTCTTGAAGATGTCGGGCCTGATCTGTACCATTTTTAGAACATTACCTGTTCCCCTCAACTGTGAGCCCAGTTCACAGTTAAGAATGTGTTGGGCATATCTAGGGAACATATAATATTCTAAGGAGTCCAAGTCTGCAAGTAAATTAGTATATACAAATTGTGAATACCTGAACTTGACCCCTTGAACCATCCCATGGACTATAAAGGAGATATCTTCAGGAATTTGGTCCCATCCTCCATGTTTGTTGGATAAACTATGGATAACCACATGGAGGAGGTACTTCCACTAAGAGGAGACCTTCCCCTTTCTGAAGGTCCTGACTGAGAAGTCACCTTCATAGCCCATCTGCTCAAAGGAGTGGTTAACAGCAGATTTTGGAAAGGACAAATCACCTTCTACATCATCCAGCTGAAGGTGGGTGTTTATGGAGGCTAGAGTGATGAATATTGTCCTCCCCTGCACTATGGCAGACAGTGCCTTCTCCCCATCCATGGTGACCTCTTGGCAGGTCCTCCAAAATGCCAAAGGTTGATCCTCATAAAGTGAAGGATCAATGGTAAGGGAGGTGAAGTAGTTTGTCAAAGAAAGAAAACAACAAACCTCTGAGAAACCAGGATCTTTCTCAGAGTCTAACAGAGCAACTTGATTATGTTGCCTGTGAAGATGCATGGAGAAATCAGGTTAGTTTTTACAGTCAGGGTTGGCCATTTGAGGTAGCTTAGTTGAGAAGGAAGATAAGAACAAAGTCGGTTTGTGGATGAATTTAGGTTAGAGAAAATGCAGATGAAGAAGATAGTGAAAAGAGGGGGAACTGTTGAAAGAATATATGAAATGGATTTGAGACAAAGTTAATGCAAAAGACTAAACTTTAAAATCCGAATGTTGGTCCCACCTCTGAAAAAGTGCCCAAAAAGGTAGTTTTCTTGGAAGTTGAAAATCTTCCGAAGGTAATTTTGTCTTCGGAAGTTTTAAGAAAAAGCTTTCGAAGCCAAATCTGGCTTTGGAAGATATTCCTAAGGTTTGTGAAAATTTTGCTTCAGAAGGAAAATATTTAGAGAATTTTCACTTTTGAGACATGTTTGATTTCGGAAGAGATTAAGACTTGGGAGTTTTATTCTAAAGAAAATAAATCTTCCAAAACTTAATTGCTTTCGGAAGAAAATTATCCTTTAAATACATGTAAGTACTTAGAAGCATATTTAAGCTTTGGAAGATATTTCAGAATTTCTTCTAAAGGTAAATTTCTTATAAGTAGTTATTTGATTTGAAAACATAATATTCTTCCGAATATAACTTGAAATCTTCCGAAAGAAAATATGTTTGAAAAAATTTTCAAAAATCTAAGAAATATCATTTTAAAGATTTTCTTCCAAAATAAATTGGGCTTATGAAGGTGATAAAATAGACAACTTAAGACACATAGGTTTTAGAAATAAAAATGATTTAAGTTTAAGAAAATCTATTCAAAGTTAATCATCCTAATAACTTATACAAGATATTTGAATCTCTGTTCATCAAAATCTTTAGTGAACAGATTAGCATATTGTTTATTTGTGTTAACTTTGACTAGTTTGATTAATCCATTTTCAAAATTATCTCTAATCAAATGATACCTGATGTTGATGTGTTTTGTCCTTGAGTGTTGCACATGATTCTCTGTAATAGAGATACACTATTATTGTCTATATGAATGGGAGTCTATTTGAAGTTGAATCCATAGTCCAGTATCTGATTCTGAATCCAAAGCACTTGAGCACAGCAGCTTGCAACAGCAATGTATTCAGCTTTAGCAGTTGATGCAGACACACAGGATTGTTTCTTGTATTGCCAAGAGACTATCCTTCCACCAATATTTGACATCCCCTAGATGTAGACTTAGCAGTCATATTGCAGCTACCATAGTCACTATCTGTATAGGCATACAGATTGAAGTCAGAATTCTTTGGATACTAAAGGCCAAGCTTGGGAGCACCTTTGAGATATCTAAGAATCCTCTTGACTGCAACCAGGTGTGACATCTTAGGGTTGGCTTAATATCTTGCACAGATGCATGTGGCAAACATGATATCAGGCCTACTGGCTATGAGATACATAAGAGACCCAATCTTAGCCCTATAGAGATGTTCATCCACATATTCCCCCTCAAGATCAGGTCCAAGGGAGTGATTTCTGGCTATGGGTGTCTTTGCAACCTTACAATCAGTCATGTTGAATCTTGTAAGTACGTCTTGTACATACTTTGACTGACTTATGAAGATGCCCTTGTCAACTTGATTCACTTGAATTCCTAGAAAGAAATTAAGTTTCCCCATGGCACTCATTTCAAATCTATTCTTCATCAGCTTCTTAAAGTCTTTTGTAGAGCTTTGGATTAGTTGACCCGAAGATAATGTCATCTACATATACTTGAACCAGCATTAAGTCATTCCCTGTTCCTTTAATGAAGCAAGTTCCATCTATGGTACCCCTCTTGTAGCCATATTGACAGAGATACTGAGATAGTGCCTCATACCACTTTTTTGGAGCTTGGTGCAGCCCATAAAGAGCTTTATCAAGCTTGCGGACATAATCAGGATGATCTGGGTCTGCAAAGTCAGGTGGTTGTTTGACATACACCTCTTCATCAATCACCCCATATAAGAAAGCACACTGACATCAAGTTGATAGATCTTAAAATCCTTGGATGCAGCAAAAGCCAGGAATATTCTTACAGCTTCAAGTCTTGCCACATGAGCAAAAACACCTGTGTAATCAATTCCCTCTTCTTGTATGTATCCTTGAACAACTAGTCTGGCCTTGTTCTTGATGACAATTCCTCTATCATCCTTCTTGTTTCTAAAAACCCCCTTGGTTCCTATGGTAGTCTTTCCTTGAGGAAGAGGATATAGGTTCCAAACCTTTTGTCTTTTGAATTAAAGCAATTCCTCTTGCATTGCTTCAACCCAACTTCCATCCTTTAAACCCTTATCACCTTTCTTTGGCTCTATCTGGGACAAGAAACAAGAGTATAGACAAACATTTTTATCATGGGCCTCTTGTTCTCACTCCTGTATAAACATTTCAAATGATGTTTGTGGTGGGGTGTGACTTGCGAATCCTAAGTTGAGGGATCACAGCAAGTTGATAGGAAAGATCTAAATTTGAGAAATTTAAATCTGGCAATGGAGTATCACCCACCACATCAGCACACTTATAAAGAGAGACTTGATCCAATGAGTGTGTGACATCATTTATGTTGTCTTTTATGGAGTGCTTATCAGCATCAAGAAATTCTTGATCACTGTCACCACCTCCATTTCCTCCTACATTTGAAGCTCCTTCATCTGAGTTTTGAGCCTCTGAGCAGGAATTAGTAGGCATCTCAGATGTATCAGCTGAATTTGTTATGTTTGTGCTGATAGGATCTTCACTTGCAGGATTAGTTACCACTGGAGCTGATGTAGTATGCTTGCTTGGTCTTCTCAGCTTAAATCTTGGGTCAGGATCTCCTATTGATAAGTTACCTGTAGATCCTAAAACATTCTCACAAGATTTGTTAAAACAGTTGGTAAATAAATCAAGATCAAACAGCCAATCAGGACTAGACCCTTTCACACTAGGAGTGTACTCATTGAAGGTCACATTAACTAACTCCTCAACTACTCTAGTTCTTAGATTGTATACTCTATAAGCCTTAGCTTGGGAAGAGTATCTAATGAAGTGTCCATCATCTGATTTCTCAGCAAATTTTGCTACTTGATCTTTGGTATTCAATATGGTGCAAGGACATCCAAATGACCTGAGGAAACCAATAAACGGTCTCCTTTTGTTCCACAGCTCATAAGGAGTCTTACTATGAGTCTTAACCACTAAAACTCTGTTCTGCACATAGCAGGCTGTGTTGATTGCCTCTACCTAGAAGGTGATGGGCAGTTTAAAGTCAGACAACATGGTTCATGCAGCCTCAATAAGTGTCATGTTTATCCTCTTAGCAACACCATTTTGTTGAGGACTCCTAGGATCACTATATTGTCTTGTAATACCTTTTTCATCATAAAATGAATCAAGGAATTGGTTCTTAAATTTTGTTCCTTGATCACATCTTATGGTTTTGACCTTGTGATCACATTGATTCTTAATTTTCAGAATGAAGTTCTTCAAGACCTCAGGAGTCTCATCCTTAGTTCTATGGAAAAAGACCCAACTGAATCTTGTGAAGTCATCTGTGATCACCAAACAATATGAGATCCTTCTTAAACTCATTACACTAGTGGGGCCAAAGAGTCCATATGTAATAAGTGTAGGGGAGTAGTGATAGAGTTTTTTTCCTTTGGCTTGTGAGAGACTTTGTGTTACTTCCTTTTCAGGCATGCAACATAGTGGTCATCACTTGTAAACTCTTTCTTTGGCATTCCAGTTACCAAATCATTCTTAACTAATTTATTCATGTTTTTAAAGTTTACATGGCACGTTCTTATACGCCAGAGGAAACACTCATCACTATTTGCTTTAGATAGAAAACAAGAAACTTCTCTTGAGGGAGATGCTTCTTGTAGGTCCATCTTGTACATGTTCTCTTTCATGGGGCTCTGAGCAGGATATGCTCTTGAGGAATGACCACCTCGAGCTTGAGAACAATGCACTCATGCTCAGTGAAGATCATGTTGTGTCTCTAATCACAAAATTAGGATACACTCAGTAGATTGTACCTAAGCTCTTTGACAAAGTTTACCTTCTCAATGCTGAGCTTACCATTTATGACCCTGCCCTTTCCAGTAATGTAACCTCCATCATCTCCTCCAAATGAAACTGACCCTCCATCAATTTTCTCAAAATTTTGAAGCACAGAGACATTGCCTGTCATGTGCCTGGAACAACCACTCTTAATGATCCATACATTCCTATTGGTCTTAAGTTGTTTCTGCATAAAAAGAGATGTTTAGTTACATTTGGAAACCCAAGCCTTATTGGTCTTGGGCTTTCCAAAGTGATCTGAAGATAATGTAACAGTAAGTGATCCTATGTTCAAGCTTTGATGATCAGTTGCTGTTGTTGATGAAGAACTTTTAGTCATTTGGTCTTCTTTCATCTTCCACACCATCTTTGGAAGATTAGGCTTGACCTTCAACACTTCAGAAGTTTTGACAACTATGGAAGTTTTACAGACTGAGCCTTCAGAAGGTCTTGCTTTCACTTCAACAGGCTTCAGTACTTTGGAAGCATTCCTTTCTTCCTAGACCAACTTTTCTTCCGAAGGCAAGTTATCACTTTTCTTCTTCTTCACCTGGAGCTTCCGAAAGGAAAAGATTTTCCTTCCGAAGCTAGTTTTTCTTTCTTCTTCTCAGCAGTTTTCCTTTTTTAGGATTGTAGATGCAATCTTTGGCAAGATGAGAAGTACTACCACACATGATGCAATCCATTTGCTTCCTTCTGAGAGTCTCCTTTTGAGAGAAAGACTGAACTTGATCAGTTTCCATCTCCATCTTCATCTTCACAGATGATGCAGCAAGCTTCTTAGGGTGAGGCTTGTTATTGAAACTGGATGGTTTAGGTTGTGTAGCAGTGGTACACAGCTGATCAGCCTTCTTCTCTTTGCTAGAATGAGTTGGACATGAACTAGAACTCCTGGTACTAGAATTCATAATTGATTCTTCAGCCTTCACCACTTCAAATCCTGCATAGATAAACACTTGTTTCTGCTTATAGTTGAAAGTGACCTTGATCTCTTGAGCCTTCTTTGATTTCCTCTTGGCTTTTCTAATCAAGTTCTTTCTCTTAGACTTGGTCATCCCAGACTCTTTTCTCTCCTCAGGAGAATAGTGACCCTTCTTAGGATGATCTTCTTCACTCCTCTCAGAATCATCCTTCACTATCTCCTCTTCATCCTCTTCAACAATGGGGCCTATGAGGGGAAGCTCATCTTCACAAGTTCCACACCTTGGAGATCTTACAGACAATAGAGTGTGTGGAGGAAATATATCAGTAGATCCCAGTCCCTGCTTATTCTGATAACAAACTTTTGAATGCAAGGATGAGGATATCATGTTCTTGAAGGTCTCTTCTTCAAGAACACATTTTTCTACCCTGGCTTTGCTGATCACAAGCTCAGCCTGGCATTCAGTTAACTTAGTGATAAGATCTTTTATTTGAGTCCTGTAGTTGGTATGTTCATGCTTAAGAGTTGAAATGAATTTCTCTAAATCTTCTATCTTAAGTTTGTAATCATTTTCAGCTCTTTTGAAATCAGCCTTTAAAATGTTTAATGATTCAAGATCAGATCTCTATAGGACCTATATCTATTAACTTTAGCAATACATTCAGGTGTACAAAGATGTTCCAATACCTTGGCTTCTTCATGATCTGCCATCAGGGCTTAGTTTGGACATGCATCCTCAACTTGAAAGCTCCAGTCAAAGCTTCCTTCTTCAACAGCAACTACAGCTTGCTGCTTGGGCTTCTCATTCTGGGGAGCACATCAGTGTAGTTTGGTCTAGTTTGTGCTTGGCCACCACTTGTTTTTGGTGCCTTGCACTCTCTAGCAAATTGTCCCATTTGGTTATAGTTGTAACACTTCACTTTGCTTTTGTCCAGCCCAAACTTTCCACTGGTTGCATTACTAGGAAACTTCCTCCCTGTCCTCTTCTAAAACTTCTTGGCTCTGTGAGTGAGAAGAGCCATCTGCTGGACTATTTCCATATACTCAAGATCATCTGGATGGATACAATCCAGGTCTTTAAGGGTAAAAAGAAAGTTGCATGTGCTTTCATCAGTAGACACAAAGGCTTGTGAAGAGCTTGTCTCTTGGAATGGGCTTCCTTGGGTGTAGCTCTCTCTTGATGTCTCTGGGAAGGTGATGAAAGGACCATTTTATGAGTTGCAGGGTAGCATATGAGATGATGCTGTGGTAATCTGCAATCCCTTTCAACCACATGAAGGGCAAAACTATGCTGATTGTTGGAGTTACCAGATGGATTTTGCATGTTCATCTCCATCTGGTAGCCACTGAGGATACCATACAACTCAGTGAGAGTCAGGGTCTTGAGGTTTTCAGTCCTTTTAATGACCACATAATAGTGTGTCCATTGTCTGGGAAGAGAGGACATGAACTTCCTCACAATGTCCCTATTCTCAAGAGTTATTCCAACATCCAATAGAGTATCCACAATCTCAACATACCTGAAGTATTGTTGAGTCATGGTTTCATCTGTCTTGAAGGTGAAATTCTCAAACTACTGCTTCAAGAGGTCCTTCTTGTTCTCTTTTGCTTCATTGGACCCCTCATACATGAGCTTCAGTGCATCCTATAGTTGCGTGGCAGTCTTGCACTTCTTGAAGCTTCTGTAGATTGAGTTTGGAAGAGCAGTTTGGAGGGAGGTCATGGCCTTCTGATCTATGTCTATCTTCTTCCAGTCTTCTTCAGAATAGTCAGCCACTTCCTTTGGTATCATACCACCACCACCAGTAGCTGAAGAGGTGGATGGTACATGAGATCTAGAGACAACAGATCCCCACATCCTAGAGTCTTGAGACTTGATGAAGCCTTCCATTCTTTGGCACCAAGTATCAAAATCATCAGGAGTGATCAATGGAGACTTTGTTATAGTACCAGTTTCCATATCAGCCTTTATGATAGCTGTCATTTGATATGTTAAGTGTTTTGTGAAACTGAAGGGATTTAAGATGGTGAGATCTTACAATCAAGAGCCTAAAATGCTCTGATACCAATTGTAGGACCGGTTAAGGGATGGTCAATACAATCAGTCTCATAATAAGGAGAGTGTCAGAACACTTAACAGATCAAATAGGGAACCGGGTTTATTTAAGTGATACTAAGAACACAAGTAAAGAAATGAAACAGAAATAAGAACAAGAACAAACTGATATGGTTTTCAAAGATGTTGTATATTGCTCTCAAGTTCTTTTACAAGTGTTACAAAGCATAAAAAGAAATACAAGGACCTGAGATACTTTATACTACATCCTACAGCCGGCCAAGCTTTGAAGGCCAGCTGAAAACACTAATCTAGACAACAAGATCAATGTAAAGTCAAAAGGTAGATTGTCTTTTGACTAGTGACTATGACATGTTATAGCTCACATCCTAATATATTACAAAAAGGATAAAAGGTACAAAGTAGAAAGTTACAGACTCAAGACCATAATCTACGGTTTACTAAAGCATGGACCTTTTCACCAACTTGTATAAGTTGGTAAGTCTTCAGAGTTGCAGCGGAAAGTAAGTCAGCTTTATGTAAAATTACATCAGAGAAAGCATGTCTTCTCTGTCTTTGGAAGAAATCAGTCTTCATTTCATTGGCTTAGGAAGACTTTGTCTTTGAAGCTTCGAAAGACTTCATCTTTGACTTTGGAAGATTTGGTCTTTGGCTTCGAAAGATTTTACACTTAGAGTAATTTTTGTGATGAGTGTAAAACTTCCGAAGTAAATTCTACCTTGTACATCAGTGCATGCATGCAGGAAGCTCCTTGATTGTTTTGGCTTCTTTGGTTGCATCAGCCTTATAATATAACCTTACAAAAAAAGACAATGGTTAACATTAGACACAATGGGCAGCACGATAACTAGCACTAAACTCGATGATTAACAATAGACACAATGTTCTGCTTGATAAGGATTACACAATAACCTAATCAGTATTATACAATGAACTGAAAAACATAAATAAATTATATTTTTAGCATTATGTTATTTGAAAATTATTATCTTTAAAAACATAATGCATAACAAAATAGTCATTAGGCACAATGATCTGATAAATATTATACAATGACATGATATTACACAATAAGCTGACGAATATTATATAATGAGTTGAAATAACGTGAAAAAAACTTATTTTAATGTATCAAAATTATAGGCGTTTTAAATATTAAAAAAATGCTTGTTTTTGTGGTGTAGTTTTTTTTTTAAATAATATTGTTTGTAAACGTTACGAGCATTTAAAAAAGGTGGAATTTGAAAATATGGTTAAAATTAAAATACCCTTGGTCTATTATTTAAAGTTTCAATTATTTATCATTATGCCACCGAATTTTCTTAGCACTTGGATATAAGATCTAATGGATAATACTCATTCTCACTTTTTTTAATTTTCCTCTCTTTTCAT
The DNA here is from genome assembly GCA_025506505.1 of Flaveria sonorensis. Lineage (NCBI taxonomy): Eukaryota > Viridiplantae > Streptophyta > Magnoliopsida > Asterales > Asteraceae > Flaveria > Flaveria sonorensis. Next base: position 15,178,807 of record CM046423.1, on the reverse strand, counting down.
AATAACCCTACCCGTATTTTATATGTTAAAGGGTCCGATTTGGAATTGATTCATTTGGGCGTGAAACTACTTTTTATTTAGAAGATTTTTGGGTGGAGGTATGATTTTTTTTTCTTGGATTCACTTGAGTAGAAGAAATATAAGTAGAATTAAAAGTAGAAGAATATTTTAATGTTTGATGTGTAAATTTGATAGAATAATTGTTTAATTTATAGTGTAGATAAGCGTCTAAATTTTGTTTTAAAATGAAACGGTCATTAAATGGTAATATTATGGTTCCCCAACAGCTACTAGATTGGCTCGCTAGTAAAAAATATACTCTTAATGACACGCAAATTATGACACACGATTAGGGCTCTAAACGAACTGTACAGAACAGAACAGAGCTTTGTTCATGGTCGTTTATTAATAAATGAAAATGTTCACCAAAGGTTCAAGAATACTTACCGAACAAAAATTATTATTCATGTTCATTCATTAAGGAATTGAACTTGTTCCCGAAAACATAACCGAACGGTTCACGAACACAAATCGGACAATTCACCAACACAAACGACCGTATATACTAGTTAAAATTAAAATGTTGATATAATGATCATATACATGAATATAAACAAACATATTACTGAACGCTCACGAATATAAACAATTATAAAGTATTGACGTTAGGTTAATTAAAAAAAATAAAAACTCCACAATATATAAAATTAGGTAGATTAATTAATAATGTTATAAAATATATAAATTAATATTTAATAAATGAACATGAACAAACGTAAACAAACGTGTACAAACACCTTACCGAATGTTTACGAACATAAATGAACGAATGCGACCTCTGTTTATGTTTGTTCGTTTAACTAAACTAACAAAATTTCTTGTTCATGTTCCTGTTCTAAGACCAAAAGTTAATGAAGAATGACACTATTAATAAGTCTTTAGTGGTGGATATAGTACTTTCTTCACAAGGTTTATGTTGAGAAGTACCAATTCATTAGCAAACATAGTGTGTTTGGTATCTGAATAAGCTTTATTGTGATTGTAGGTATTGCTTAATTGTTGTGTGGTAGCTAAGAGGCTTATGTAGCTGTTCTAGAAAACTGGAGTGCTAAGGTGTGCATTTAGAAGCTTGGGAAGGTTGGTAGTGCAATTTTGGTCAAAGTTGAGAGTATTACATAAACACCAAGCAACTCTAGAAACGTGAGGGCAACTAGTACTATAGGGTTTTCGTCGTTGTTGCATCTTATCTTCGTCGTCTTCTTCAATCAGACACAATGTCTATCGAAGTGTTTTTGTATTTCTTTCTTCTCCAATTCGTTCTATAGTTGATTTGAGTCAGTATTTCATACATATCACATATGTTTTATTGTCGAAGTGAGTTGTAGTATGTATAGTTTCTTCATGTTTATCGAGTCACAAATGAATTTAATTTAATTTGAGGTTTGTTGACAGTTTACCATGCCACAGATTGTAATAGCATATACTATTCAAACAAATGAAAAATCAAACATGTGTTGAAAACAAATACTTGCAACTGAAATAGTGAATCCGATAACGAAAGCATAAAATGACCACTTTGACATAAACTCAAACGATAAACATAAGATGCACTAAGGTTGTTTGGTATCGTAAATATCATTTCATCACACACCCTAACCAAATATAGTGTTCATACCCATCTCTTGAATATGTATCATATCTTGTCAAGCTTTTCAGCTTTCACCACAGGGTTGGCTTTGGCTATGGCGTCTTTTGCAGACGCATGGTAGTTGAATGTGCAGTCGTGTTTGTCAGAGTAACGATGAACAGAACAGAAAACATTCCCACATCGACAGTTAAAACCAGTTAACCCGACACGTTTGCTGCATGTGGTGCATCTAGAGGGGGCCTGACCCTGACCCTGACCCTGACCTGGATTGGGCTTGTCACTGCTCTCGGCTTGAGCTTGTGATGCAGAGGATGGTGGGGTCGATGGAGCCACCTCTGACACTGGTGAAACAGGTAACGCCATGGAAGATTGGGAGCTGATGTTATTTCCATTGACAATAGTGTTGATTGAAGATGCAGCAAGTTTAGCGTGTTCTTGCTTTAAGATCATGTCTTTGTGACACTTTGAACACATGTTCATGGTCGCCGGGGTGCCAAAGAATCCACAGTTGTTGACGCAAAGGGTAGGTGCTTCTGGAGCGGTTTGGCATCCTGTCTCATTTTTCTCCATTGTCTAGAGGCCCTGCACCATTATAAAAATGTACAGGTTGGGTAACTGGCCAAGACGCGTAATTTTGGTATGGTTCAGAACAGGTTTGATTGACCACAAACACTTTTTATCTGCATTCTTAATGAACACTTACTGCAACATATGTTTAGATTAACTGTGTTGTTATAACATTAACCTACTTGTTGAAAAATCTATAAATGAAGATTACCAGAACTATAACTTTAATGCTTGATCTGAGAAAAACAAACAAATATATCCAAAGTAAACAGTTATTTAGGAGATTTGGCTTATCTCTAAAATGTGAATCGTTATCTTGGTTTATTGCTATTACTTCCAACTTTTGGTTCGTTTCTCCGTATATTTTACTCAGGACTATCATATTGATACAAAATAAGAAGATCATACAGATAAGTACAGTGATTGTATTCCTAGAGAATAACTGGCAACTCGAATATACAGAAGCACCATTTGCATCACAACAGCACAAATCAGCGATTTATTCAATCAGCATTTATTCAAAATTCAGACAGACATACTAGTGAACATTTATATAATTGACAGCACATTTCAAGATTTTGATTCTATTCAAGTACCCTACTTAAGTAAGCCGATTGCATCCTATTTTCGAACACATCCAAGATCTTTTATAATCAAATCAAAACCCTAATTATACTTATGAAGAAGACGACGGTTGAGATTAACGACTTGACAAAGAGGCCACCTCTGCTCAGATCTCATTTTGATCAAGTTTCAACTTAATATCAAATTCATGACCATTACCAACAATACAAAAATCAACCAACATATGGCAAATGCAAAAGCCGATTATATATTCACTTCACCTTAACAAGAAATATGACTATAGTCTAATGTCTGTCTCATATAAACCATAACAAAAAGGATAAAGCCCCCATCTCACCATTCGACCTATAACCACATGACTCTGAATCATCACAGACACTTGCTAAAATGTTGACTTTCAAGCATATATCGCACCAAAATTCAAATTTCTTCAATGTAACATTTAGCTTTAAATTCATCTCTTCACATTCACCACCCAAATCCCATAATGTAAAATCATATTCCCCTACTTATAACTCAAAGAACACTCAAAATCCCCTCATCCCTAATATCAAAACCAAACATCCCTCACCCGTATTGAAAACATATCCAATTTCCATGCAATACCATAAGATAATGATAACGATAACAATAACAGTAATAATAATAGATGAAAATCTTTACATCCACTATCCTAAAAAAGGTCTACTTTCTACAAATTCCATAAAAATCATACAACTTTACAATAAAAAATGAAAAAAGCCGAGACCCACTTCAATTCTTTACATAAAAGAACCCCCAAAATTGGGGAAAACACAATCCCCATCAATCTTGCATTTCAAACCCCAACTTAAAACTCAAAATTCATCCAATTTCATGGTGAAACAAACATAAACCCGACAATCAAACTCTGTGATCGCATAACACCCAAATTAATTTCATCAAAATCAAAACAAACCTGTTCTTGATCGGCGTTTCTTCCAAACTCCAACCCCTTAGGCAACAAATCGAAAAAAGAACGAAATTAGAACAAATTGAAGGACCCCCTTTAGCGAGTACACCAAAATCGCATCGTATTACAGTTGCAGAGAACCAATAACCAAAGATGGTGTTGTTTGTGATGGTTTTACTTTTATCTGTAGGATATATATGTACACACAATGTACGTGGGAAGTTGTGATTGTGTGTGTGTGAGGCTACATTGGGGTTCTCGAAGGTTTAGGTGTGAATGGCAGATTGGCCGTTGGATTTTAGGAAGTTTTGGGTTTCAGCCAATGGGAGGGGAGGAGTAGGAAATGTAATGTGGAAGTGAACGTATGGGATGGGAATATCCCGTGGGTATCCAAATCTCCATTCTGGAAGTGAGAATTGGTCAGTGATACGTGGCAGAGGATGATTATTTGTTTCTTTCTTTTAGAATTCCAAAATATAAATTCAAATAAATTTTTTTTGAACCGTAAATATGTAATTCTGATTTGAAAGCCATGTGATATTTTAATCGGGTTTATTTATCTGTTTTTTAATCAGGATCACACCCGCTACCGCTTCAGGAGGAAACCAATTGTTTAAAAAAAACCTGGCTCAACTTTAAGCATATTACTCAAAATAAAACTTAAACATATGACATTTTCATATTTACATGTCATGATATCTCACCTTAACGAGTTAGGCTAATGATCATTGGTCAAAACTTCAAATAAATAGTAACTAGGTTATAGACCTGTGTGATATACGAACGAAAATGAAGAAAGTCAAACTTAACAAAGTGACATAATTATTATAGATTTAAAATCATTTATTGTTACAACAACGATCTAGAATGAAAATGTTAAAAATATTTTAAAAAATTATTGAATACTTCGTTGCATGTAACATTTGGTATTCTATTTGTAAGCTTAACTTTTTTTTATCTAAGAGTAATGGTTTAAGCATTCTCTACTTTTAACTCTATATAATGTAACATATAACTGATTTTTCAAGTATAAACTAACCCTCGATAATGATTGTCCTTGACTTTTATTGATAGTTATGTCAAAACATAAAGCTAGTAGAAACTAAGATTGTTGGATCGGGGTTAGTGACTTAACAAGACTTTTCTGTTGATCAACAGATAACGAATGTGAAATCTAAGTTAACTGTTTTACTTATCAAACACACATATACTTTGAGTAAATATAAACACAAGATGTTCTTTCAAAATATACACTTGATTAATTTTTTCTGATTACAAATGATACAATCAACAGATAAACAAGTGGGCTTACAAGCTTACCCCTAAACTATACAAGTGAGAGGTGTTTCATATGATGAAAAGGTAAACACTAAAAATAAACAACTTTACATCTATTCCTGGTTTATAAAAGGTATGTACAACTCAGACAGACAATCGACACTTCAGAAGTTTGTAGCTTCAGTACTATGTTGTCTCCAAAAGGTATAACACAGCAGCCGCCAGAGTACTTTGGTACAGACAGTCTTGTCCAATGTTGTGATTGATCTGCAGTGCATCCATTTGAGTGTTGATATGTTATCAATCAACACTTCATCACTTTCAATGTTGATCGGTATTGGTTCAGCACTTGGCATAATTCAGCAGTTGAGAGCCAGTGCTAAACCCTTGAGTTTTTTATAGCTTCATCTTCTTCACAGATCAACAAATTCCCCCTAGGATGATACTACCAAAAATTTTTCTTCATCTATCTAGCATCATAATCAGCAGTAGTTCCTACATGTATCCTCTTATATCTCTTGAGGGGTTTTCAAGAGGTAGATTGACCAAGTTCTTCATGTTGTGCCAAGATAGTCTAAAGAGATCATAATCCTTGACTTCAATTTGCCGGCAGCAGCAAAGGTCAGACAGAAGGTGTTGGTTGACGAATTGTAGCTCCAATGTGTTATTGGGTCATGAATGCTCCATGGAGTCACATGTACAACTTCTTCTTCTTTGTCTCTATTTTGTTCTGCTTCAACTTTGTTACCAATCTTTATCTTCAGCATGGACGTCATAGATTTATACTTATCTGGCATGCATTCATATTCTGAGATCAAAGTGAACATCTTCTTTAGGTTTTTAAAGTTGGGGTTCAGAAATTCCAACGCAGTCGTAAAGAAAGGCTTGGACTTATTCTTTCTTTCAATGAAGAAACTCCTAGTCTTTAGGTCATATCCATATTTTATAATGGTGTATCATCATCTTCTGATTCTCACTCTTTCTCAGATTCTAAGAGTTCTTCTTCTTGCTTAGTATTGTCCAAGCCTTGTCTTACTCTTTCGACGGTAGTAATGATGATCGCTTCATCTACCGAATCATCAGACTGGCTTTATGTTGGAGATTCAGCTGTTTCGGGAGCTTGTTGGACTGTTGGAGAAACCTGTTTAGTGGTTTCAACAGTATGGATGGCGGGAGGATATGATTGTTATTGAGTGATGGGTGCAAGATCGACAGATAGGGTGACTTCAGCAGCTTCAGACTATTTCATTTTTCTTCTTTGCTCTAAATCCTACCCTGACTTTCTAGATGAGACGTGTAGATTCTTATCAACACCTTCTCTACATCCTTTGCCTCAGAGTCATTGATTGTGTTCATTAGCCTTAGTCTGGTTAGGTCAGCTATCTCAAATCTAATAAAGCACACTAGTTGATTCCTTGAGTAGTCTACCCTTCCAACTACTGATCTGGTGATTAAGTATGTGTCTTTCTTCTGATCATATTTCCACTCAACTATTGGATCATATGATGATAATGGAGTTTCAGGGATTTCCTCACTAGACTCAGCCTTGACTAAGTACAGTATGTTTTGAAGTAACATCTTTGACTTGTCATTTCTACATCCATATATGCTGAGTCACTCAGCAATTTGCTCTAAGATGTCAAGGGGCAGTCAAGTATTTTATTCTCATGGTCTTAGTACATGATCTCGCCATTTTCCCTCTTGACTGCAATCTAAGATATATACCCAGCATCCAAAACTTTGGTTCCTTTGAATATCTTCTCCTCCACCTTCGAGTTAATCACTTTTGCCTTTACCACTCATTTTGGCATAATCTTCTTTTTGGCAAGGGTTGATGAGATTTGCTGATCATCAGAGGTAGTGGAGTCAGAATCAGGAGATGCTGGAGGCTAAGTCGGTAGATAGGAAGACTTTAGGACATTTTTCTTGGTCCTTGGTTGTTGTCTTTCCCATTGCTCTTTGGCCACTTCATACGTTGGTAGCTCTCTAGCTGCAATCTTCTTTTTGATTTCTCTGATGTTCAGATCAAGAGTAGACATACTCATTGGTCCTACTTGCTTACCAGAGAAACTATAGAGCTTTAAGAACATCTTTATCTTTTGCTTATCTTTACTCTCTTATCTAAATTTTCTACTTGTTTTCTCTCTGAATCAGCTCTCTTCTTTCTCGCTAACTCTGCTGATTTTTCTATTTCAGCATGAGTTGCAGCTATCAACTTTGATTTCATCTCAGCAAGGCTCTATTCCAAGACCTTATTAAAGTTAAATCCTTCCAACTCAAGTTGAGCTGTTAGGAGACTTCTTTCTTGATTCTTGTTTTCCCTTTTCTGAGAAGAGGCCTTTTGTATTGATTCGGCAGTTGTGGGCACCGGAGCTTGCTGAGTAGTTGTCCTTTGAGTGCTTTCGGCAGTTGGCCTAGATGATTTAGATGGCACTCTCTTAACAACCTTGTCCTTTGGTTTGGGGTGGAGTTGTTGGTGCTGATCTGCTAGGTTCTCCACCATGTTTGAATCTTTTTCTTCTTGGCAACCTAAATGATTTAGATGGCACTCTCTTACAGCTCTAGATTATTTTGCACTTTTCATTAAGCAATAATATTTTTTATAGAAGATTCTTGAGCTCTGTGGGAACAGCCCCAAATTCTTTGTCATAAAAAACTAACCTTTCTTTTATGAGACTCAATTTCAACTTCTTATTCAGCAGACATAGGTACTTTACCCTTGTTAAAGGTAGAGATTGCAATAAGTCTGAGTGCTAAAGGTCCAATAGATACACATGATGCCTCACCAACGGACGTGATTATCGGCAATTGTCTAAGCATAAAGCTAGTAAAAACCTAAGATTTCATATGACATAAGGTAAAAAATACACTCATTATTTAATTTTTAAAGTAGTTCTATCTTTAATGAATTTGAAAAAAAAAATACATGCAACGACCTGAACTCTTATTGTATTTTATAATTTTAGTATGGTAAAAAAGCAAATCTTATAACATACTTCAAATACTTTATGTATTTATCAATAATAGGACAAGTATATACAGGTACCCTTAAAGATATTTATAACTAATGAGTAATATGTAATAAAAAAATTATGATAAGTGTTGGAGAATGTATCTGATGGAAATAACTAATCTGCTTAGTAGCAATTATTATTTCGATATAATTGGTTTCATTGTGGCTTTGGTTACATCGTTTCATTCGGACTCGTATTAAACGAACCTTGATGTAGTCTAAATTATATATATATATATATATACATATATGTATATATATATACATATATGTATACATATATATATGTACATATATATATATACATATATATATATATATACATATATATATACATATATGTATATACATATATATATACATATATGTATATACATATATATATACATATATGTATATACATATATATATACATATATGTATATAAATATATAGATACATATATACATATATATATATAGATACATATATACATATATATATATAGATACATATATACATAGATACATATATATATATATATATATATATATATATATATATATATAAATATTCTCTAAACTTTAAAATTTGATTAATTTTCATTCGATATCATTTCTAATTAATTATTGCAATATAAATTAACTAATGTTATTTATATTAAGTTAGTGTTTTTAATTGATGAATAACTGTTAACATGTGAATCCAAAGAATTTTGAAAGAGGAGTTTCATTGTTTAAATATTAAACTGGGAAATCGAGAAGATCATCTACAAAATCAAATGCATTCACAAATTAGATGACGTGGGGACATGTAAAAGAACAGATCACATTTTAGATTTCAACAAGTAATTTCTTAAGGCTCAATATACAATTGTTTAGGCCCATAAAGAAGAAATTCAATATAAATGAAAGTCGTAATGTCTGAACGGGAGGCGGAGGCAAAAGATATACGCACGGAAGAAAAAAAAACTTGAATTTAATTAATTGAATTCAACTTTGGAGCTACGTTTGGAGAGTAATCTTAGAGCAAAAGGCAAGATCAGGAAGCGAGGATTGAAACATTCAAGCATCGAAAGTCATTCAGTTTCATCTTGTTTTCGATTATTTTTCTTTGTTTCATTAATTCCCTCGTTAATGTTATTAAAGTTTGAAACTTTATTATTGTTCTTGATGTTTTTAAACGTTATGAGTAGCTAACTTTTTAGTACTACCTAGGTTGGGTTGAAAACTAATATGTTTTGACTAAATATTTGGTTTTGATTTCGTATATTATTTAATAATCTTAGAACTTGATTATTTTCTCAATTAAATATGAAAATGTGTATTGTTTTATGCTTGAAAGTTATTTCCAGGCTTGTGTCTGTTTGATCGTGATTGATTGTGTGACATCTAGATTAGATTTGCACGTTAAAATTAATTACTTTGTGTTTTTAATTTTAAACTTTAATTAGAGATAATCTTAAGAGATCTGGCTGTGATTTTGATAGTACTTGTAATGTGCTACCTTATCTAGACCCTGGGGGTGATAGATATTGCTTAAAACCTCTTACTCATTGCTTGTTAGGTTTAGATTTCGCGAGAGCGTGTTTTGCCTTTCATTCGTGGTGTTAGTGTTTTAGGGTATTTAATTGGATTTAATTAAGTTGTCCTTTATCTGAGGAGCATGATTCATTCATTTCAGCAGGAGTCGGGAGAGACTTTCTACGAGTCCTGGGAGCATTTCAAGGAGCTGGTGCACAAGTGTCCACATAATGGTTTGGAGGATTGGGCGTTGATTAAGAGTTCTACAATGGAGTTACTCCTGCGAAGAGGAATATGCTGGATACTACTGCTGGTGGTAATCTAATGACCACCATGACTGTTGAGGAGTGCAACACGATGTTCGAGGACCTAGCCATGAGTAGTTATGAGTATCCTGATTCTAGAGCCCTGGTTGCTGCTCAACGAGGCGTGCACCAAGTTGATTCTAGCTCTGCTTTAGCCGCCCAGCTTGAGTCATTAGCTAAGATGGTAGCAGACCTGCAGAAGAAGAAGGAAAAGGCCTATGAGATCTGCCGGGGTGGTCATAAAATGATTTATTGTCCTATTTCTGCTGATAGATTTCAAGAGCAGGTTGACTTTGTCAGCAATCCCAACCGGATGCAAGGAAATGCCTTCGGTAATTCCTATAATCCGGGTTGGAGAAATCAGCGGAATTGGAGGAGTGTAAGCCCATTGGGGTTTTCAACAGCGTACTCAGAGTCTATTTCAGAATCAGAGTTCTAGTAGCGGCCAAAATAGTGGCATAGGTCAAGGCGAGAAGAAGCCCACCCTTGAGGAGATGATGATACAGCAGTCACAGATATTGACTCAGTTCATGGCGAGGGATGACACTAGGTATAAGGAAGCGCAGGCTAGAGACCAGGCATATCAGGTTAGGTTCCAGGAGAACGAGCCCATGATCAAGAATCAAGGAGCATTATTGCAGAATATAAAAAGGAATATGGGCCACTTATCAGATATGTTCCAGGAAAGGCAGCCTGGAGGCCTACCTAGTAATGTAGCGAAGAATCCAAATGCACATGTGAAAACTGTGACGACAAAGAGTGATAAGTCGTCTGGTGTGGTTGAGCCTCTTGTAGTGATTGAAGAGGAGGTCGATGAGGAGATAGAGATGGAGGCCCCTGCTGGAAAGGTGCAACAGAGGCTATGCCCAGCAAGTACAACACAGCCAGAGGAGTCCGCAGAGAAGGTTGTTGAGAAGAAGAGGCGAAGGAGTCATTAGTCCATTTTAACAGACTTCCATATCTAGGACGATTGGCTTAGCATCAGTCTGTGGAGCAGTATGGGAAGTTCCTTGAGATATTTAAACAACTCAAGGTAAACTTACCTTTTGTAGAGGCATTACAGCACATGCCTATGTATGCTAAGTTCCTGAAGGATCTACCCACGAATAAGAAGAAGTTAGAGCAGATCTCGACTGTGATGTTAAGCGAGGAGTGTTCAACTGCTATGCAGAACAAACTACCATAGAAGATGACTGATCTGGGTAGTTTTACTATTCCATGTATCATAGGTTGTTTGTTTGTGAGCAATGCATTGGCAGATTTAGGTGCTAGCATCATTTTGATGCCATATTCTGTGTTTGTTAAGCTAGACCTAGGTGAGCTAGCACCGACACGCATGAGCATTCAGTTGGTGGATAGGTAGGTGAAGTATTCACGAGGGATCATAGAGAACATGCTCGTTAAGATAGATAAGTTCATTTTTTCCTATTGATTTCGTGACCTTAGATATGGATGAGGACGAGAAGGTCCCATTGATCTTAGGATGACCTTTCCTGGCTACTGCGAGGGCATTGATCGATGTCCTTGTTGGCAAGCTTACCTTACGAGTTGTGGATGAGACGGTTACATTCGACGTGAACACATCCATGAAGAACACACACGATCCATATGATACCTTGTACTTCATAGATACTATTTGGACATAGGTGACTACGAGTTTTTGAGAGTTTATCAGATAAGATCAGACAGACTCACAGATCCTACTTAGGGAGAACCAGGAAATCGAGTTAACCGCTTTTGCCTTTGAGCATGACTCGGTGGATCCGGAGAGTCAGCCTCTCAAAAAGGCTAATATGTGTGAGGTGATTACGAGAGAGGAACTGGTAGAGAAGCCATCGGTTGAGATTCCCCTATCCTTAGAGCTTAAAAATTTCCATATCACCTAGAATACACATTTCTAGATGAGGGATCTCAATTACCTGTTATCATTTCTACTGGATTGACAGAGGAGGAGAAGAGGAGACTGGTAAATGTGCTGAAGGCGCACAAGCAGGCTATTGCGTGGAAGCTTATGGACATTAAGGGTATTAACCCTTTATTTTACACGCATAAGATAATCATGGAAGATGAGTATAAGCCTGTTAGACAGAGTCAGAGAAGATTAAATCCTAACATGTAGGTGGTAGTTAAGAAAAAGGTAATTAAGTTGTTAGATGCAGGATTGATCTACCCTATCTCTAACTCGAAGTGGGTGAGTCCCGTGCAGGTTGTTCCCAAGAAAGGGGGGATGACAGTGGTGACTAATGAAAAGAATGAGTTGATTCCGATGAGGACAGTCACCGGGTGGCGAGTTTGTATTGATTACCGTAAACTGAATGATGCCACGAGGAAGGACCATTTTTCGCTTCCTTTTATCGATCAAATGTTGGAGGGTTTGTCAGGGCAATAGTTTTACTGTTTCCTTGATGGCTTTTCAGGTTATTTCTAGAACCCCATCGCTCCAGAGGATCAGGATAAGAAGACTTTTACATGACCGTATGGCACCTTTGCGTATCGCCGCATGCCATTTGGGTTATGTAACGCTCCAGCTACTTTTCAGGGGTGTATGGTAGCTAAATTCCAGGACATGATCGAGAACTCCATGGAGGTTTAGGGTTTAGGGTTTAATTAGTTTGTTCAATTCATGTTTGCAACGTTTAAAGAGGATGTTGTCTCGATATGAGGAGACTAACCTCATGCTAAACTGTGAGAAGTGCCACTTCATGGTAAAGGAGGGCATTGTTTTAGGGCACAAGATTTCACACGTGGGGCTTGAGGTTAATAAGGCGAAGATTGAGACTATTAGCAAGCTTCCGTTACCCACATCAATGAAATCTATTAGGAGTTTCCTAGGCCACGCTGGTTTTTATCGACGTTTCATTAGAGATTTCTCTATAATTGCAAGGCCGATGACGCAACTTCTAGAGAAAGATATGCCATTTGTGTTTTTGAGGAGTGTAAGAGAGCCTATGAGCTTCTAAAAGAGAAGTTAGTGAATGCTCCGATTATGGTTTCCCCGATCGGAGTTTACCTTTCAAGTTGATGTGCGACGCGAGTGACTATGCGATAGGAGCGGTGTTAGGTCAGTGTAGGGACAAATATTTTCACCCGATTTATTAAGCAAATAAAACGCTCACTGATGCGCAAGAGCATTACACCACGACGGAGAAGGAGTTGTTAGCAGTAGTCTTTGCATTCGATAAGTTTAGATCTTATCTCTTCCTTTCTAAGACTATTGTTTACACAGACCATGCAGTGCTTAAGTATTTGTTTAGTAAGCAGAATGCTAAGCCACGATTGATACGATGGATTTTGCTGCTTCAGGAGTTTGACATTGAGAATATAGATAAGAAAGGAGCAGAGAACGTAGCAGGGGATAATTTATCACGTTTAGAGGACTCCGGGCGTGAGGAGATTAGGGAAGACATGATTGATGATAACTTTCCACATAAGACACTAATGTTTATGAAAGCACAGGAAGAGGGTTTTCCATGGTTTGCAGATCTGGCTAATTACTTAGAGACAGGGGTTATGATGAGAGGCATGACACACCAGCAAAAGAAGAAATTATTTGCAGATGTTAAGCATTACATTTGGGACGAACCATACCTCTTCAGTATTGGAGCATATCAGATCATACGTAGGTGCGTACACGGTGATGAGGCAAGGAGGATTTTGAAGCACTGCCACTCAGGACCAACAGGTGGCCATTATGGAGCGAGTTTGACAGCGAAGAAGGTATTTGACGCTGGGTTTTATTGGCCGATGATCTTTAAGGACGCGCATGAGTTTGTGAGGAGTTGTGACGCATTTCAGAGAGTAGAAAATATCTCATCCCGGAATGAGATGCCACAAACTGCCATTCAGGCATGTGAGATTTTTGATTTGTGGGGCATCGATTTCATGGGCCCGTTTCCTCCATCTTACGGGAACAAGTACATCCTAGTAGGCGTAGACTATGTTTCCAAGTGGGTGGAGGCTCAAGCCTTACCCATGAATGATGCTAGGGTTGTTGTGAGATTCATTAAGCAGTTGTTCTCCTGCTTTGGTACCCCCAAAGCCTTGATTAGTGATCGAGGGACCCACTTCTGCAATGCGCAGATGTAGAAAGCCTTGCAACGCTATGGGGTCACCCATCGGCTTGCAACGGCTTATCATCTATAGACTAGTGGGCAAGTTGAGGTAAGTAATCGGGGTATCAAGCGGATTCTGGAGAAAACAGTCGGATTAAATCGCAAGGATTGGTCCGATAAGTTAGATGACGCATCTGGGCTTTCCGCACATACTGGGCATTACGGATAGTGAATTTAGATATATCAATGGCCGGACAGAACCGATTTCACCGGTTGCACGAGTTGGAGGAATTAAGAGATCATGCGTACGCACATTCGACTTGATACAAGGAACGTACGAAAGAATTACATGATCACCACCTGAAAGGTCATAAAGAATTCAAGTGTGGGATCAGGTGTTACTATACAATTCACGATTGAAATTGTTTCCGGGAAAATTAAAGTCCCGATGGTCGGGACCATACACTGTGCGCGAGGTATTTCTATATGGAACAATTGAAATCGAGGAAAAGGACAGGGAGACGTTTAAGGTAAACGACCATCGTTTAAAGCATTACATTAGCGGGCCGGTGATTGAGAACGAGGAAGAAGTGGTTGACCTCACCACTGTAGGAGCCTAATTGAGAGGTTTGAGTCAGGCTGACAACTCATAAATAAACCAAGCGCTTCCGGGAGGCAACCCAAGGGTTTGTTTTTATTTTTTTTCTTATTAGTTTACTTTTTATTTTTAATTCTTTGTATCGGATGCTTCTTCGTTTTTCTTTGATTTCAGGTTATTGCTCGGAGCTGAATGCTCATCTGCTTGAGGTTCATAGTCAAGTTAAAGTGTGAGGATGACACGTACATTTTCAAGGGACCTTCTATCAGTGCACATTACATATCAGGGGAGTTTTAGTTTTTCCATTTCTTGCACTTTATTATTTTAATTGCTTATATCTATTTGTTCGAACATTAGGAACAATGTTCGATTTAAGTGTGGGGATGGGGTTAGTTGGCAAAACTGAAATATTTTGCATTCTGGTTTGAAAAAAAAATAAAAAAAATAAAAAAAAATTGTAGAAAAATAAATAAAATCAAAAAAAATAAAAAAGAAGAAAAAAAGACATTAAGTATCACTCATCCACGTATATAAAACACGACTTGCATGAATCATGATGTGATGCCGATTAGCGATTATCAATTAAACTTATAGCACGATTAACTTTTCAAGTCACATGATTAAGTTAACTTAACAAGCGGTTTTCAAAATAAAATGGTATAGACGTCTAATTAAGTGAGGTAAATAGAGAGATAATAAACGTGCAATTGTCCACAACTTATACCCTGATTACCTCCGTTTTTATGTGAGATTGAGCCTTTAATTCTTGATTATTTGCATTTCACATGCATTTCTTTGTTTAAGCGTTTATATCACACAATCATATGCATTTTAGAACGTGTCTAAGTTATTCGCGTTGAGACCATGAACTTTAAACTTGCACAAAAGTGATAGAGGCACCTAGGATTTAGCATTGTGTTTAACCTGTGACTACCCTACCCTAAAATTATTCACTAGTTAGCTATGTTGAGCTGTTTATTTACCATTTTCTTCTGTTTACACTCATGTTAAACCTAGCCTTTGTTTATATAAGCCTTTGTGTGTTAACCCGTGTGTTTTAGAAAATCCGGCTAAGTTAGTGTTTAAATAGTGTGACTCAATTGTTATGTTTGATTAGTTAATCTCAGTTAAAAAAAAAAAAGAGAGAAATAAAATGACAAAAAATGAGGAAAAAAAATAAATATTAAAAAAGGGTGGAAAATTGACCTGAAAAAAAATATCTATTAGTAGTTAGTTTGTTAAAGGATTCAAGCTTGGTCCTTTGTTTTTGTTTATCATTTGTGTATTATGTTCGTGTTTAGGCTAGCGAAGTTGGATTTCTCTAAACACCATAGCCTTGTTTTTCATCTTGATTGTTCCTACCCTTCACTTTAGCCTCATTACAACCATATTAAGACCTACTTGATTGTGCAAAGTTCAATTGTTAGTTGGTGTAGATGTGATTCCTTTACAAGCTTATGATAATGCCATATCGTGATGATTTCGAGAGTACCACAGATATAAACTAGTATATCTTGTACTAGTCCACTAAACAAATTGAGAGGAGAGAACATTATGAGAAGTTGTGGATTATTGTGTTTTTAAAGTCTTTAAATGAACCAAATTTAGTTAGTACGTATATTTTTCAAAAATCGGTATCATGGTTGCTTGTTAAGTTGTAATCCTATTGATGGTGAGTAAACAGTTGATTGTGTCTTTAGGGAAAACAAGTTGTGCTAATTTGGTTTTATAGTTATATATTGAAATGTGTTGATGTCAGATGTGTTATGGGAATAGTTTTGCTTAGGGACAAGTAAAATTTAAGTATGAGAATATTTGATATAGTCTATATATATATATATATATATATGTTATATAAATATTCTCTAAACTTTAAAAAGATTTTGATTAATTTTCATTCGATATCATTCCTAACTAATTATTGCAATATAAATTAACTAATGTTATTTATATTAAGTTAGTGTTTCTAATTGATGAATAATTGTTAACAGGTGAACCCAAAGAATTTTGAAAGTGGAGTTTCATTGTTTAAATATTAAACTGGGAAATCGAGAAGATCATCTACAAAATCAAATGCATTCACAAATTAGATGACGTGGGGACATGTAAAAGAATCCGATCATATTTTGGATTTCAATAAATAATTTCTTAAGGTCCAATACACAATTGTTTAGGACCAGAAGAAATTCAAGATAAATGGAAGCCGTAATGTCTGAACGGGAGGCGGAGGCAAAAAGATATACGCACGGAAGAAAAAAAATACCTTGAATTTAATTAATTGAATTCAACTTTGGAGCTACGTTTAGAGAGTAATCTTAGAGCAAAAAGCAAGATCGGGAAGCGATGATTGAAACATTCAAGCATTGAAGTTCATTCGGTTTCGTCTTGTTTTCGATTATTTTTCTTTGTGTCATGTTATTAAAGTTTGAAACTTTATTATTGCTCTTGATGTTTTTAAACGTTATGAGTAGCTAACTTTTTAGTACTACCTAGGTTGGGTTGAAAACTAATATGTTTTGATTAAATATTTTGTTTTGATTTCGTATATTGTTTAATAATCTTAGAACTTGATTATTTTCTCAATTAAATATGAAAATGTGTATTGTTTTATGCTTGAAAGTTATTTCCAGGCTCGTGTCTGTTTGATCGTGATTGATTGCGTGACATCTAGATTAGATTTGCACGTTAAAATTAATTACTTTGTGTTTTTAATTTTAAACTTTGATTAGAGATAATCTTAGGAGATCTAGCTGTGATTTTGATAGTATTTGTAATGTGCTACCTTATCTAGAACCTAGAGGTGATAGATATTGCTTAAAACCTCCTACTCATTGCTTGTTAGATTTAGATTTCGTGAGAGCGTGTTTTGCCTTTCATTCGTGGTGTTAGTGTTTTAAGATATTTAATTGGATTTAATTAAGTTGTCCTTTATGTTAGGGTTAGAAAATATAATCTTAAAGATAATATGATAGAAAACCTAGGGGCGATCTTCCATTAGACGTTTTAATAAACTTATCTTGTGCTTCATACGTGTCTTTGGTTTTCTTAGGGAGTAGCAAAATACCTAGTCAACCCTAGATTCGTACTTTTAGAGATAGTCATACGAGTAATTCCCTTTAGGTCATCACATGTTAGTTGGATTCCTACCTAGGTAGTTATTTAACATATTTGAGCGTATTCAAGTTTCCAAGTTTGAATTCTTATTTGTTTATTTCTTCCATCGTGTTTAGATTAATTAATTTTAGTTAAATTGTTTATTTTGTTTATTAATAATTAATTAGATCAATCAAACTAATTGGGTTAGAAGTCGATAGAGGTTTAGTAACAAAAGCCGCCAAAGTTGTCTCTCGGGTTCGATATCCGGACTTACCTAAACTTTACTATATCACGACCAGTACACTTGCCGTTTGTGTGAAGTTTAGTTAGGAATTTTCATTTTAAAACTAATTTGTGAAAATCATTTTTATAATAAATTATATATATATATATATATATATATATATATATATATATATATATATATATATATATATATATATATATATATATATATATATTAACATATCAAAGCTTAATGGTAAAGTCTTAAACTTTAACATCAAGATTGTTTAACATGCTATCTGATTTGAGTCAATTAATTTGTGTAAAAAAGTAAAATAAATCAAAGTTAAGTAAATATTATTTCATTTACAAAGAGAAATGAGAGAGAGATGGAGAGAGGGAGAGAGAAGTGAGAAATTTATTAAGAAACTAGACTCTTTCAAAGTAGGAATTAAAATTCAGAATCAACAAAAGTATGAATTGATTTGTTAAAAATATAGCAATCAAACAAAAGCTTTTATGTTTTAGAATATGATTTTTGTGATATTTTTAAAAATTTATTGAGAAGTTGAAAACCTCATTAATTTGTGAATATGTTTTAGAGTATAAATGGAATCAAATGTAATAATTTAAAATTTAAAAATAACTAGATAAATAGAAACCAAAAATATTAATGGGATCTCATGATTAGTAATTAACTTGAAATAAATTTCTTTGTGTTTTAAAATTGAATTCCATGTTTATTTTGAAATTACATATAACTTGAAAATCAAATAAATTATTAGTCGTGATTCGGAGATAAAGAAGAAAATATATTTATAATTTTTATTTAAATAAATATATAAATATTTTAGTAAACAATTGGAGACTAATGCAAAACATGTGGCTAATGGTGATCTTAAAAAATATAATGTGATACAAAAGATATTTGTTTATTATAATAGTAAGATTAGTAAGTGTTATAAACAACAAAGACCAACAGAGAAAAAGGAGGGAAATTGATTTTTATTGATTAGGGTTACTACAAAATACATACGTTATATATTTATTCATAATAAATTAACTCTAAAGCCCATGAATATTGAATAGGGCCTAAAATAGTCTGTATTTATAACACAATGGACTCGAACATTTATAAATCATACACTATCAGTATTATACTGCTGGATAATGTTGGTTCGGCTCTTCAAGACCAATATTAAATAAAATATGCTAACATCTTTTAAGTTCAAATTGATAAACTAATCCATGACACATATACTCGAACTACATATCAAGAAATAATTGATAGCTTGTACCTTAAATTATTTAATGAGTCAATTATGTCACATACAATCAGCTTGTTTAAGACCATATAAATACTACACATTCACATCTCAAGGAACTAATTTAATGCTCCATGCCATTTTAACCTTTTAGGGATTTTTATGAAGATGTCATTTTCAATTGTCCTATATGAGTTTGAGATTGATAATATCTATAGGTTTCATCAGCAGTGACGGAGCTTGAACACTCCCGTAGGAGGGCGGGAGCGAAATTAATTTTTTAGGGGGCGAATTTGGTATTTGTATAAAAATTTACACTACTGGATCAAAAATTTACACTATCGGACTAAAATTTAGCACTACCGACGAAAAAACATGGGAGGACTGTTGTATCCACTATCCTCCGCCCTTGTTCAACGGAAGTTTTTATTAGATTGTGAGGCCAATAAACATGGGAGGACTGTTGTATCCACTCTAAGGGACTATGTATCCTCATAATAAACTTTTGAGATTTGAAAAAACTTTTTATTATAATTCCTGCCTTGTATCACACGATTTATTTCTTTAGGCTTTGTGTTCACTGTTTTTGTTTAGTATTTTATCTTTTCTTGAGATAAATGTAATAGTGTTCGGACTCGAAGCATATAGCCCTTTTACGTTTGATATCAAAATAAAACTATACTTTCTTTTGTAACAATGTTTAATACCACATCGTACTCCATTTCTTTTTTTAATTTATTACTTTAATGTGGACTTGTAATTTAGTTGGTTATATATTTTTGGATAGTTTGGTTGAGTTTTTATTGAGAGTGAAAAAATTGAGTTTAGTAGGGTTGTGTATGTAGAAAAGAGAGAAATCATCTTTTTTTACTTCATGTGATTTGATTCAAATAACAATTTTCTTTTAAATGTTTCAAAATCATATTTTTACTCCATATGGTATGTAATTTTTCGTAATTTACTTCAAGAATAACATCTTCTTCTTTTTTGTAATTTTTTAATGAAAAATACTAAAATACCCTTGTTCATGTAATGATCATTTATATACTTAGGAATACTTCAGGGCTATTTATGTTATAAGGCCTCGTTTCCGAAGATCTCACAATTGATCATTTATAGCATAAAATCAATCATACTTATAGATTTTGAAACAAAAAACATTAAATAACTCTTTGGAGCAAATCTTGCAAGGATGTAAATGAGTCGAGTCTACCCTGAGCTCGTTTTGAATTTAGTAAGCTCGAGCTCGGCTCGTTTGTAATTTTATTTTTAAAGCTCGAGGTTGGTTCGTTAAAAATTTGTCAAACTCGAGCTTCGCTCGGGCTCGACTCGTTCATTATTAAATTACTACTTTTATACTTTATTATAAGAACTTTTATTATCTATTTATAAGCATACTTTTTATATTTACACATAACATATATTGTTTAATTATTTTTATCATAATTTAATATATAATAATACTATTTATATAAATATATTTTTAATATTAAATAAAAAGTATATAAATATAAAAAACTCGTTTGGGCTCGTGAGCCGGCTCAAACTATTGAGCTCCTTTAGTAATCGAGCTCAAGCTCGTTTAAGCTCAGCTCGACTCGAGATTTTTTCGAACCGATCCCGAGTAGCTTGCGAACAGGCTTGACTCGTTTACATGCTTACTTTCTATGATGTTAATTTATTTTCAAAAGATATAGGAACTTGCTGCTGGAGTCAAAATATGAAGGAATGAGGAAGTTGTAAAGACACTGGCACCTACGGAAACATGCTGACCGGAAACAAAGAGGAAGAAAGCTAGGAAAGGGTTATTTGTGGATCAGTTGATTATTATGTTGCAAGGAAGAATGATAAAAACAAAAGGAATTTAGGTTTTGTGAGATTGATAAATTTTGACTTAAGAAACAAAAATATAGCTAGATTTGATAGGATTACTAAATATATTGTATGGGATACAGTCCAAACATGGTCAACAAAGGCAAAAGAATCTTTGAAGTAAATCATAATATGTATAAGTATCTACATTCCACATGAAAAATCAGCAAAAGTAAGACTGCTAATAATTATTCTGGGAGGGGCAGGATCTTCAATTCCGTTCGAGAGAATACAAGATTACGTATACATGGAGTACCTTGGGATAAAAGAACCTGTAATGTTTTGTTTATGTGCTTGTCAATCAAAGTAAAATGATAAGGGACTACGTGAGGATGGAGTGGAAGGGCAATTTTTATGATGTATGGATACAAGAGGAATGGAAAGAGTGGGCTTCGAACTTTGTTGATGAAGATGAAGCCTTTGATGAGTAGGATGATGAGGATAAAGTGAATCAAGAATAGAGCGGTGATGAACAATCTGACGACGAAGATAATCGATTTTCAATCGGGACTTTATATTTTGGTGACCGGTAATCCCACAAGGAAAGAAGGCATTAATCATGCATTGGGGAAATTCAAACCTCTCGTGAAGGTGGTTTGGTGGAAGCCAGCCTAAATAGCATGACTGCCCAACTTGAAGTAAGAAAACAGGGCAGCGAAATAGTTACACAAAAACCATTTCATGCATTGATAATAACTTTTGCCAAGAAATATACCGTTACAAGTTTCAAAAGAACATTTAGTTGTATTACAAGATAAAAATATCATTTCTGCATAACATGGATGCCAGTCTTTATTTGCCAAGTAGCTTCAACCTCGTGCCATCGCCAGCAACATCATTACCTGCCAACTGATATGCATATAAAAAGTCAGTGTTGCTGAGTGAGTTCTAGTTTTGATAATATAGAAAAAATACATTTTGTAAGCTTCACTGGATGTTCATCCATCATTATACACAATCATTCGTTAAGAGATTCTTTATTTTTCTTTCTTTCATTATCTTTCTCTTTCATTAACTATGATTGCACAAAGCAAGTGCCTACATTGTTGGTTGACAACAGATGCCGAACCCCTATCGGCAAACATTTATAATGGTAGCTAACCCTTCGACAGTTGACCCACACTGCTAGGCACGAAGCCTGCTCATGAATACGGGTCCCATTCATTCATTGGTCAATCACAAGGATTAGACCACAGATGTGCATCCTCATGGGCTGAAATAGCCTCACATCAGTTGAGCTAACGACGACATGGTCGTGCACCTCCATTCATTGTGCTTGCAAGGCTTTTAATTCATCATAAGGGCCCGGGGGTAACATTCATTAGGTTACATTGTCTTTCTTTTATTCCATTGTGACCATTTGATTATGCATAATACTTTTAAGTTATCTGGTCACTAGAATCACATAACATGAAATATTTATATACATAATAGCAGCACATAAGAAAAGAATACAACATTAGTGTTAGAATTCACACTATATACCTAATTCACAAGTAACTAACTAACTACACCCAACACATGCAACTTAACCAACATACAATTTAAGCCCCTGAACTTATGCTAACTATCAATTAGCAATCTCAACACTAATACTAATACTTCAGAAGGCAAACATATGCTTCGGGAGATTTTAAGCTTCGAAATATTTTAAGCTTCGGAAGATTTTAAGCTTTGGAAGATTTTAAGCTTCGAAAGATTTTAAGCTTCAGAAGATTTTAAGCTTAGGAAGGTTTTAAGCTTCGGAAGATTTTAAGCTTTGGAAGAAACTAAGCTTCGGAAGATTTGCAAACATAAGCTAACTTCCATTAAATCATAAGTACCAGTCACTTAATTTCTTTATCCAAAATTCCATAACAAACCTAAGTGTTCGCAGCACATGAAATAGATATACAGCGGGTGACTTAAATGTTAAGAGTCCACAGCGGACAACCAAAGCCCACACCGGACGACCAAAGTCTGCAGCAGATGAACTAAACACTAAGTGTGTTCACAGCAGATGACCAAAGTCCACAGCGGACGACCAAGGTCCACAACGAACAATAAGTCCAGCACCTACGATCTAACTTATGCAGTTTCTAGTCCCATACATCATCTTAAGCGTATTCTTAGCATAGATTTATCAGTTACACACTTAAAACATAATAACAACCATTCAATCATCATAGAAATATTTTAAAATATGCATCTTTCGAAAACATCATATTTTCATGGAAAAATATAGCTTGGTTTATGAAACATCAGTTTAATATACATATCAGCCCTCAAACAAGTAGAAAATATGTAAAAGAGGGGATCTAAAACTCACCTTAAGAACACATAAAGAAACAACTAAAAACATAGAAACATATAGAAATCGGTCCAGAAGCTTGAACCCGACTGAAATCCGAGAAGAAACACGATTAAAATCTTACCTTTTTGAAGATTACTTCTACTTTCTCACTCTAGAACTGGTGGGAGTCCTTTTTCTCTCTCTAAAGTCGTACGTTGAGTGTATGGGGAGGGAGCATGGGCGACCTTACCTCCTTTTTTAAACCCGACTATGGGCTGGTTTGCCACTTGTACACTTTTTACCCTTGCTATTTAAAATAAAACCCCCTTTTTGCTCCATTACTTTTCTTTTCTTTTCTTTTTCTCTCTCTTTTCTTTTAAATTTCCGGGTGTTACACATCATCTCCTACCCTATTTGCACCAACCTCCGTTATCTCTACCACTCAAACACCGCAACTGTATGATGAAGCTAGTGATGTGCATCAACAGGTTCAAGATATTGCATCTACAAAACAGTTGCATGCAAGTCGACAACCGGGCTCTCAACTACCCACCACTACCAACTCTCTCCTGCTTCAATAGCTAACATCCGAGAAAGAGAATGGCTTTTAGAAGGGTTTTTAAACCAATTTGTCCAAGTACATTCACCGGAGTAAAGGGAGCTAAGCTACAATCCATGGTTTGACTATGCCGGTGCGATACGTGAGTGGTATCCACCGTGGCAGGTCGTTGCAACGGCACTAAATGCTATTGGGAGAGTCGAATGGCGACCCTTGTGGTGCTTGATACCGTCCTTGAGGGCAAGGACAACTTGAAGGGGTGAGGAATGATACGATCCGACTGGTCCTGGGTCAACCCATGACCCAATACCCGCTGCCATGCAACCTACGTTCTTATTTTTTCATATTATTATTATTTTCCTTTTAGTTTGTTAATCTCTTTACTAGTAAAGTAGTGATTATAGTGGGTAGTTAATTTACTTCCATTATGTCCATGTTTTCTATGTAGTTTCTATCGTAAGTTTTTAAAAGGGTCATTGTTATTGTTATGAAGATTAAACACAAAATTGAATCAAAAGTTTGTGTCTTTATTCTCTCATCTTTGTTCTTTGAAGCATAACCCACTCAACGAGTCTATAGGGAGATTGACCATCTCAAATCAGTCTCTATCATGGTGATACAGAAGTCTCCCAATGAATTGTTTGTCAATCAATATAAGAGGGGTTGGGGGTTCGAAGAAGGGGTGGATTAGGGGTATTAAACAACAAATAAAATAAAATTAATAGCAATGCAGGAAACATAGATGAGCAACAACAACAATCTTAATATAGCATATTTATGTGGAAACAAAATTTTTTTTGAGTTTGATTGTCTTGATGTGTGTGACACCTCACAGGAACCCGGTCGGACATGCACAACTGACACAACTAACAGCGGAAGCAAACTAAGCTTTCATTTAAAACTTATAACATTTTGGGTACAATAGATTATTTATCTACCATATCAAACAACTACGAAATTTTAGGGCTTTGGGTTCTTTTGTCTCCACATTGTTTATAGAGCTTTCGTACAAATTACCTATGACATGTATACTGAAAACGACATTAGCCATATGCTAGTGAGCTTATGTTAAACAATTTACACAAAAACAACACATTTGATATGCACACAAACATGGGCTGTGATATTTTGGGTCAGGGACAACACATGTCAACCGTGACCTTTTTCACAACCACTAGCAGTGGGCTTGTCAAACGCCCCCGACCATCGCATATGTATGGTAGTGTCGTGATGCATCATGCACACAATGAACCCTATCCTGTTTTCAAACACTTCGACACATCCCATTAAGTATATAAGGATCCAAACATATGCCTACTGATAATTGCACATTATCAACATTGTTGTATATTACAAGTTTAGACAGAGCTATTATACACTCATAATTTTATATATAAGCATGAAAACTCACTTGTTTAATAGTTGCTCAGCAGTTGATAACAGTTTTTGGTATGATCTAGTAATACTCAGGGTGCTGATGAACTTCAAGTAATCCTAGGTTAGGTAATAATACAACTAACTAGCTATTATCATAGTTGGATATTGGCTAACGTTACGTCGTGTAGACATGAGTGATCAGTTTATGCTTAACTAAGGCTACGCTACCTAAAACCAAACACTAACAATAACCTTAACATCTAAAAATAATAATGCTACTAATACTAATGCTACTCATAATAATAATTATAATAATACTAAAATAAATAATAATTAACTTGTATAAAACTTAAACAAAAACATAGCTTAAAACTATCTACGACATTTTGATGCAGAGTCTTCCCTACTCACGCTCCTACTCGAGTTACAAAAACTGATAATAACAACATCCAATAAGATTATAGTAGCATTGTGATTCATTTGAAAAGATCCACCAACATAAGGGTATTCTTGGGAGTGAGAAAGAAACTAATAAAAAAGTGTTCTTGCATGAAAACATACAAAGAAAGACAACAAAGTACTAACACTTAAAGACACAAATAAAAAAGTGATTTAGTGGATGTTATTTACTAGAGGGTTAAAGAGTAGCATCAAAGGAAGAGTTTGCTTGATTTGAATTCTACTAGTGAAGAACACACTTGGGTTCTTGTTGATCTTCTTTACTAGTTGGAACCTGATTAGTGCATTATATACACGTTACTAGATATTAATTTTCGTATTTTGCGGGGTAAGGTTGAAAATGGCTAAAAACGATCAAATATATTAGATTAATGCTGATTGTTAGAATATAAATTCAATTAATCTAACCATGACCCTTCGAAGTTCGAACTAATAGTCTTTGTAATTGTTGGGCCTTTAACACGTGGAAATGTAGGATGCAAATTTATTCTTAGTGGACTTTATTTAAGTGGGCTGCAATTGAAAAGATCACAGAATGTCAAATGAATTAAAGTGATGGGCTTGTCACGTAAGCAGGTTAAGGGGTTTGTTTTGGGGAGGCAGACAAAATAATCTCAAAAGATTTGTTTTTATTGATTCAGTTGACAATTACAATAGCAAACAATCAAGAAGCCAATCAATAGTAACCATGTTGCCCGATTAGTAATCCATAGAAATCCCAAAGCTTTTACCTATTCAATGATATTAATGGGCATATCGGCTTACCATTCACGACAAAGCATTTCTTGATCTCCAAATGCTCCACAAAAAAATAAGATGTAAGACATGAAAAAGCTTACTTTTTGGTGAGGCTATTGTGAACTGAAGTAGGGAATCACTAATAATTACGACACCAGAAGGCGGGAGCTTACACCAAGAGTGAAGCTGAGCCCACACAATACGTGCAACTTTACAATTACAAGTAGATGTTTTTTCGACTCATCAAAGTTGCCATAAACGTTACATAGATGTGAGTTGATGGGGATGCCTTCGATTGCTAAAGCGTCTTTAAAGTCCACAAGTTAATTAATTAAATAACTAAATAACCGCACTCCCACTAAATACCCAATGCCCGTAAAGTCTAGAATTTAATTAAATTAAATAAGCCTACTCGTATATCCACTAAAATCCAATATTGTTATGAACCAAAAATACTCTTGTGCCAAATAATTTGAAGTCTTGGACTTAAGATCAAAGGCAAAAACAACTCATGGTTGGATATTTGGAAAAAAAAAAAGGCAATAGGTAGTGCTAAAGATTTGTTCAACTCAAAATCTCAAATAAATATTATGTGTTTTTTACATTCCGATTATAATGATGTTTTTTTTTATTTATTATTGAATCATATTTTTATTATATACCCAACTTGTCCTACCCGAATCGACCCGAAAATTTTAATGTCCATTTTTATATAACTGGAGCATTTAAAGATATAGTAACTTCATAGAAATAAATTCCTGAATCCTCCGATGGATACAAAGTTAGTCCATTACAATAATATCCCTGCGTGGGGAGTCTCATGTTCTTCAATCATTAGACGAATACAAACCAATGGGATATCATTAGCAGATGCCACTAAGTTGCCAAGATGTAGTGTTAATTAGCTAAATTCAGCCTCAGTTGAGTAAATGCTCTTCCACACACCAGAAATGTTTGATTTTGATGGTAAAAATGAGGACACACGTGGAATAGATGCCCGTATTGGGCAGTGTAGTCTTGTTAGAAAGGGGGTAGTCAAAATTATTAGGTTCTACACGGATTGGACCTAACTTGAGGATTAAGTTTCCTAACCCTAGATTAGTCTATATATATTGATGTTGTACTTGTAATTCCTTGAGCACTTGAAAAATTAACAAGTTTAAGCACGGTGAACGTAGGTTACATCGACCGAATCACTTTAACTTCTCATGATTATTCAAGTCCTCCCACCTATTTTGCAGACCAGAGACACTTTAAATTTTAACAGGAACTGTATTCCGGTTTCCGTAAAAATCACTCACTGAAAGCTTACGAATACTAGGATGAGATCGAAACCCTATTGTTATTATCCTTATTGTGCCAAGAACCATAACTGTAGTTAGCAGCTCATAAGAAACAAGTAAGTTTACATTTGGGATCTTATTTTTGGTGAGGATGTACGACGAAAAGTTTCAGTTGAGATGTACGATAAAGATAAAGAGTATCAGTTGAATCTTCAAATTCTCTGTTAAGTATAGAGGACACGAGAAGAAAGTATGAGTGGGGAAGTCATCAGGGTAGGACGAGGAGTCAGTCTAAAGCTCATAAGGATGTGGTATAAAGTGCAAAGAGGCAGGTTACTTCAAGAATCACCGTTTAAATTTTAAAAAAGAAGTTAACATTTTTAAAAGCTACTTAAATGATGATGGTTTGATCTCTATTGCGGAGAAGAGTATGGATTCTTAGGTTATGGATTTTGATGCCTCATTCATGCTACCTGCAATAGTGAAGGACTACAGAATCTAAAAGAGTGCGATTTTGGAATGGTAAGATATGTAATCAATGAAGTTCTTAATGTGATAGGCATGGGTGACATCAAGGGCGAATAGTAAATTTTTTCTCCAAAGTCGGTTTTTTCAGTTCTCGGGTAGCCAGGTATATCGCAACTCGATGTTGGAATATTTGGTTCAAATCAGGTCAAGTCACATAAACAAAATACAATAAGATTATAAGACAATTAACAAAAATACAATGTTATCTGAAAATTAAAAAAAATATATTACATTTTATAGTTTTGTTTACGAGTCTTATGATTTGATTACTATCCATTATATCATCAATCGAGACCTTCTTAAAAGCTATTATTAATGTAATAAATACAAGTATCATATAAGGTAACTTTTTTGAGTGAATTGTTTTTTTCTCCTTGAGGTTTGATCACATTTGTCATTTTCATTCAAAAATTTTTTTTCTTTGCATCCGGTTCCCTAAGGTTTCAAAAAGTTTTCATTTCAATCAAAAAATGTTAATTTCATTAATTTAAAATGCTAAACCATCATCATTAAAATTATTGATTATGTGATTTTTCATACAAAGACGAATCCTAATTTATGTTAACATATGATTGTTAAAATTCCATTCACATATTATTGTTCCATTCATGAAACCTACATTGAACAAATCATCTTCAAACCTTTCATCATGACTGAATTACGAGATTATCGGTCGACTTCATCGGAGGGGGAGGAGGATGGATCTAGTTTTTGGTGGCAGTCAGGAACCTGTTGTGAAAGGGTTGTATAATAGAGACTATCGCCTCTAGTCGTCATCTCACATATATCGTGATTCAGTTCCGCTCAATTATGATTATGTAATTGAGGGATTTTGTTTTGTATTTTAAAGGGTAATTTTATCAGTTTACATGTTTAACATTTTAATTTAGCGGAATTATTTTTTTTGGATGAAAATGAAATTTTTTTAAAATATAGGGGAGCTAGATGAAAAAAAATAGATAAAGATGACAAATAACCAAATCATAGAGAGGAAAACGATAATTCACTCTTTTTTTAAGAAATTTTAGAAATAATTAAGAAATATTAATAGATTCATGAAATATGAGTTAGGTTTTAAGTTAAAATAAACGGGCTTAGAGATTTAATACTAAATAATCTATTAGTGGTTATATTTGGGATTATTTTTCTTAAAAAAAGAGCTATTAATTTAATTTTTACTGGGTTAAACATTTTTTTAAAAAGTTTTGGGTTTAGGGGTCGTAACCGTTTCCATAGGGGTTGATATTAAAATTAGGAGGGACTCAATCGAAAACTATCAATACATGTTTTACATATGGAAGAAAAAATTTACAGGATCGGTTACCCCCTCCCCCACCCTACCTCCCTTCTTAGTTCCACCGTTAGGTGACATAGATATGAAAACATAAGCCAGTTCATGGACGTTTAAGGATGTCCAAATCATTCCTGATTTGAAGAAGCGTTTGTTTTTCATGTGGTAATTGGATGGGAGGGGCATGATGTGAGGTTCAAGAATAAACATTCGAATGTCGTAAAAGGAAATCTAGTCATTTGCTCGAGGAACGAAAAGAGGTTTGTTCTATACAATCAATTTATTGTCTAAGGAAGTGACCGTCTCGGATCAAAACAAAAAGGAAAATTCAATTCAAAGAGTCTCGTGCCCAAAAGACAGTTTGTTTACAAGTGACAAACCTACAGCTACATGTCAAAACTATGTTGAATGTAGCAGGAAACGTTCAAGGAAACCAGTCAGGGATTTTCATGGCAGCGAGAACAGTGACAGTCATTCAGCCAGCCAAAGCTCTAGTGAGATACTAGATAATGGGTTAAGGTAACCGATATTCCAGTTGTCAAAGTCCCTCCTAGGGATTTTCTGCTTTATTTGTAGAGTGTTTGTTCTTATTGTATCTCAATGCTTAAGTAGGAGTCGGTAGGAATATAAAATGAGTCATTAGTGGGTACTAATGAGTTGAAGCTTATTGGGATCTTCAACACGCATTCTGGTCAATTGATGAGAATGCAACTGTAGCTAGTGGTAAAGATGATTACAAGAGGTACAAGATGATGTAAGACGATGGAGCTTAATTCAAATCTCCAAATGGGAGATCGTTGGGTAGTGTAGGCTCATTAGAAGGGTCAATCCGACCCAATGAATGTTGGTCACATCGGTCGAACCAATTTAAATCCCCGTGTTCCTTTAATTGCTTTCGCTTGTGCAATACCTAACAACCCGAAGAGATCTGCTGCCTACCCCGCCACGTTCTTAGAAGCAATTATTGAATTCTAATTCACCCAATATATTTTATTTTGATCCCTAGCTCCACTCTACAAGAAACACATTTCATGTCTATCCAATGTATTATTGATATGGATTGAAACTTTGTAAGTGACAAGTAGTATAAGGGAGACTAACAAATACTACTTTAATTGAAGTGATACGACCCCAATAGTACTTCGGCTTTCAAGTTTAACTAGTTTATTCCCATCGCGCGTTGCGCGAGGATTCGTTTACATTGAAGATTGTAATATAACAAAAGCGTATGCTACAGTAAACCAGCATAGACCACGCCGCTGAATGTAGCCTAAGTCTTTTCCATCTACTTTCCTACAATCTTTTTTTTTTTTACTTGAGCAATGCCTATTCAGCTTATAAGGTCAATATATATACTACAATGGTGCAGTAAGATCTCCCCAGATATGTTGCAAATGTATAAAATCAACAATGATAAAAAGGAACAAATACGTAAAGTTGGAACTCCACCACATGTGATCATAATTTGATGTGATGATTTATCCTCACATTTTTAGCATTTTAACTTATTTTCTCATATTGGGTCACATTAGCACTTTGTGACACGATTTGATGAGATATACAATTGTACAGTGATAATGTTATTATCCAAAGATGAAGTCGAATGACTGATTTGAAAACATAATTAACTTGGACATCCCTTAAAGAACAACTAAATGTGTTACTAAATAACACCAAATATTTATTGTTAAAATTGATGGATAAAAGAATAAATCTGACAATTCATAAGAAGTTAGAATACTTAAGTGGTACTATGTTGGTAACTTTTATATTTGACTTTTGAGGTCAAAAAGATGAATGTCTTGTTTTAAGATAGCTTTCCTTATACCTACATCGAAATTTAAGTCAACAAGTAGGACTTTTGTGGTTAATAAGTTTGAAATTAAGAGAATAGCACTTTTAAGCTTTAACCCTTGAAAAAAAAAATCCTACTTGGCAACAACTAAAACCAACCTGCATTTGTAATGCCATATTAATTCTGAAAATGTCAAGTAGAATCAAACCTCATTTATTAGAAGAAATCAAATATTGTTAAATTCAATAAGGGTAAAGCAAAACATATCAATTTTGTAGACATTTTAACAACAAAAGAAAATAATCTTGGTTAAATTCTACGTAAAGAAAAAAGAAACATACACCTCATGATATATCCTAACTTCAGTTTACAAAACAAAAACCTAAAAGTCTCAATAAAATTAACGAATATCAAGACATAATAGACTAAAAGTACGGAATACAGTGAAAAGTACCTGTTGAGGATTGAAAGTTGTTTAGAGATGAGTGTACAGGGCGGCGGCGACGAAGCCTTACCAGTGATTTTTGGATCTGCAATAAGTAAAGTAGCAGAGAATCAACAGGTCCACGGTTAAATTCATAACCCTAATGCGGAATTTGAATTACCACCATCAAATATCTCGAATTTTATATCAATCCCAAAGACAACATTAAGTGTTCTACTACCTGTCAAGAAAATACAAATAGTATTAACAGAAATGCCTTATAAGTATGGTTTGAAGACATGAATAACTCAAGGAAAACAAATATTATGCTAATCATCATGAACTTAAAACTGGCATCATCAAATTTGAACTTAAAACTGGCATTTTACCAATCAAATTTCAACATTAACTAAAATTTTACCATTGCCAGGAACATTCTCACTTTAGAATTCCATCATTGTCTCATAAGCAATCTAGACTACACACTCAACACCCTAGCAAAATCCATAAACTTTTGCAAGCGTAAGAATCATTTTGTGGAGCCAAGACATTATCAATACAAAGCACCACCTAGATTTTGCAAAAATCCAACGCATTTAACAAATAATAAGCTTAGATCTATTCCGCAATTGGCTTTAACAGAGGTTGCAAGTTGGGAATACAACCAGCCCACATCCGATTCCACAACACCAACCTAAGAATTCAGAGTTTAATCATCACAACCTATTCAACATTCAAAGAACCAATTGTTGGGAAGTCGATCGTAATCAACAGTAGAAAAATTCCATTGTATCTCGCAACCTCATTTAGAATGTAAGTAAACCTGATAATGAGTGCACTTAATTAACTATACTTGTACCAAATAACGAACATATCACTCATACCGTTCCCTTCGATCATTAAGATTCTTCATTTGCTACTTGTATTTTTCCTATATATTGTTTAGTAGCTTCAGCATTCTGCTTAGTAGCTTCGAAGGTGCTTCAACATTTCTTACTCTTAATTCTTCATTTCCATTAAGAGATTTGGTTCTCCTCATCTCTTTTCAGTAAAAATTTTGGTTTCAACTTGTCACACCAACGCTTTGAAAAAGACCCACTCCTTTAACAAACCAGTTACACCACCATTAGCCAGCGACATACAAAATAGGCACCATCGCCACTAAAGAGCATCTGAATTGAGTGAAAAATCCTAACCATGGCCCCTTACTTGGCAACATTAATCGGTGTTAGCAACGAAATCACCCAAACAGGCCGATAAGAATGCAATAGAAAGCCAATGAAGCTTCGTGTTACGTGACAAATAGTGTAGGGTTCCTTTTGTAATTGTTATATTATCAAAGGGCTATTGTGTAACAATTAACTAAGGTGTTTGTACTTAAACGAATCTGATTAATGACGATGGCAGCTATTGATTTTTTAGAGTAATCTCATTTTCTGTGTTTTCTTCTTCTTCTCTGTCTTTAGCTCGTTCTTGATTACCAATTGTGTTCGTAACGATAGTATCAGATCATTCTTTCCTCTGAATGTGGGTGAGTACAACAACAACATCAACGAATCAAGAATTAGGGCAACCAACGATTCTTACGAACATTATCAAGTTAGGGCGGTAAAGGAATTTGATTGATAGTGTCTATAACAGCAAGTTGCACAACAACCATGGAAAGTGGTTCTTCATCAACAAATCAAAACGAGCAGATTGCCATGGAAGAGTTCATGTCCATGAGTCAAGAAGGTACGGTTGTTAAATATTGTGACGAATTCAGATTCTTGCTTGATAAGGTCAAGGTTTTTAAAGAGATTTCTGAAGATTATGCAACATATCTTTTCATTTTCGGGCTTAAGTCAGCAATTAGTGATGTTCTTATAGGATATCACAATATGGGCAAGGGTTTAAAGTTGGAACAAGCGTTTTCTTTGGCCAGATTGCAAGAAAAGGATCTAAATGGTGTTTCGGTTCAAGAAGTATCATCAAACTTTGAGGTAAGTACATTCGATCTAGACCAAACAAGTAGTCTTGCCATTTCTAGTGATTATGAAGGAGTTCTTGAATCACCCTATTCTTCTCAATTCAAAAAAGTGGAATATGCCCACCAAGTGTTTGAGAAAATGTCTAAAAGGGCTAGAAATGGTATAAAGAAACCCATTAATCATGAATGTGAATCTGAAAATATGACTCAGATTCGAGAACAAAGTATTGAATATGAAATTAAAGATGAAATTAAGGAAGTTATGAGTGATGGTTCAAGGAAGGGTGGAAAAGAAGTTGTCACAAATAAGATTGGGATACATGATATGGGTTCATTTGATGTTCAATTGGATAGTAAAGATCCACTTATTGTATCTAATGATGTGGTAGAAAATGAAAAAGAACCGGACTTAAAAGAAACTGAAACTTTAGATCTTGTAGCAACTATCATTGATGAACTCAAGGCAAGGACTTACCTCCAGCTGTTACAATCTGTAGAACTTATTTTTGGACGGGAAAACATTATTAATAACCTTGCAAGAGGTCATTACACATGTGGATTGGAGATTGTTGAGTTTAAAGACCTTATTATACCTAGGATATTATTCTACTGTTTCATTCGATCAAACAACTCACTAGAATTAGTTTGGCATAAATGGAAAGCGAAACAGTTGTGGCAATTGTTTAGCAAGTCATGCTCGAAGAGTTTGCTTGATAGAGAGACTATAAAGATGGATATTGAGGGTAATTTTGATACTATAATAAGCACTACTTTTGATACTCTTATAGCAACAGAAAGAAAAAGGCAGGGGGTTAGTGCAAGGGATAATCCTCTAGGAAAATTACCAAAGCAAAAGTCTTGCAACAAGGGTAAGGAAGATAGAATAAAATCAAGATTTGTTTCTCAAGAAAATTTTGAGAGTGTGCATCGTGTTCTGGGGGTTATATCAACCTTAAAACCTACAAAGATAGGAGTCATCATGTGGGCTCAACTAAAAATTCACCATAGCGCATTTGGCCTGTTAAATATGAAATGAATTATTAAAACTAACATGGATAGACCTGAAGTAAAGCATGCCATTAGAAAGAATATGCTGAGGACACTACCAAGTCCAATGGAAAAGACACATGTTGATTTTGAGAGTATTGGTGGCAGTTGGAATTATAGCGTTCATATTTGGCAATTGGTGGCTTCTGATGCAAAAAATGGCCTTTTATTTGATAAACAAGAAAATGAAAATTTTATTGTGTTGTTGCCAAACGGGTCAAGAGAAGTAGAGAACTAGGTCTAGCATCATCAAATTTGGATCACATAGTAGTTGAGGTCTTAGAAAAGTTGTTTTACCTTGAAGGGTATCTAAAAACAAAGAACGAAGGAGAGATGGGGAGTGAGTTCAAAGAGCTAGAGAGAATTCAAAAGAAGTTCCACATAGTTGCAGCAGAATGTATTTTCCATTGGTTTGGAGAGTGTTGGTTAAATGATTTGATGAATGTTGAAAAAAGCTATTGCACATTTATATACAGTGGTTCAAGTTGGGATATCACTTTGTCTAATGGCATGTAACTACTTTTAAGAATTACAAAGGAATATGTTTATTAAATTATCAAAGTTGTGTAATACAGAGAGTTGTGAAATGGAAATTGAGATCTTTAAAAAGTTGTTAAGTCAATATGTTGAATTTGATTAGAAGTGGAAATATATACGATGGGTTTCTTACGTTAAAGGGAATGGTTCAACACTACTAGTTGGGTATGAGACTTCATTGGGATGATATCATAAAAACCTCAAGCTTGATGTTAAAACTTGGTGTTCAGGGATCCATTGCAGCTCAACTATCAAGATTTGATGAAGCACAAGAAATTTTACAGATTAGTATTGATAGTTTTGATTTGCATTTTTTTTTTGCAACTTGGTTTAATAGTTGACTGAATTTGTTTTTCCTTATTTATTTGATTCTTGGGTCAAGAATCTTTTATGGGGGAAGTACTGCTACGTGACAAATAGTGTAGGGTTCCTTTTGTAATTGTTATATTATCAAAGAGCTATTGTGTAACAATTAACTAAGGTGTTTGTACTTAAACGAATCTGATTAATGTCGATTTAGAGTAATCTTCTTCTTTTCTGTGTTTTCTTCTTCTTTTTTATCTTTAGCTCTTGATTGTTCTTGATTACCAATTGTGTTCGTAACACTTCGCCGGTGTATAATCTGCTCCGCGAACACCACGCTACAACCATGCCACCACCGCCACCTAGAGGGTTCAAGCGATTGATCAGGGCAAACAAAACCTAACCACCACTCCCTGACGACGTGAATCGGTGATAGCAAGCACAGACTGAGAAAACAAAAGGCAAACACGTATCAATCACCTCCCACACGTGGCAACAATAGGGATAAAAACACAAAACCACTCCACAACCGTTGATGTAGAAAAGCACGGCTCGGATTTCAAGTTCTACTGTTCATTTACGTTCTTCTTCAATATAGATATAGATAGTAATAGTAATAGTAATATTAATGTTTGGATTTAAACATTTCAATATAAGCTTCGGAAGTTTGATGTGATTCATGTTAGCCCCAACCTTAAAACCAAGATAGGAAAAAAGAAACTTACCCGGTTTGTATTAAAGTGTCTCCACCATCTAGTTTAATGAGCTGAATGGGCCCCAAGACCATAAGGTCGGCTCTTTGAAAAGCTCACTTTTAATCAAGATGCTAAGTAGAAGCAATGAAGAATTCTATAAGATCTTTATATTAATCATTGACCATTCACCAACAACGTGTGATTGCATCATCAACATAGCGTTACCAAATCCGAACCTAAAAGTGATTGTTTGTTTATTCTCTCAAATTAAATTTTGTGGTTCCTTATCTTTCTTGATTGATTGCAATTTAATATAGTTTTAGTTTAAATGCACTTAAACAAAGTTTAATGTCAAAGCAGTTAAACAATCAACTTTAGGATTTTCTTTTCTTAAAACAGAACATACATGTAATACAAACCACATAATACTCATGAATATCTTATTTACCCTAGCTACATGGGTTAATTAAGTTTTTTTTTTGTATGACCCAACAACAAGATCATTAGAACCACACCTCTACAAAGGTTGTAATTTTGTTAACACCTTATGCTTGCCATTGTTTTAGTTTTAAGTTTTTACATATGAATCTTGTTGGGTTTTGTTTTTAAAGACTTAGATTAAAGATTCCTACAATAGTCCCTCTTAAAAAATAACAAAAAATGGATGTCATATTATATATATATATATGGTTGCTGCAAAACGGTTACATATTTTTATTTAATCCGAGCCATTGAAACCCATGTACTTTCAATCTGAACTGTATAAATTAGGCAGTTGTGTAGGTTCGAGAGGTTGCAAACCCATGTTCCATGATATCCGACACTTCCATCTCTCCTTGCTGGCTCCCACGTTCACTTTCCTTCATCATACCA
Organism: Flaveria sonorensis; assembly: GCA_025506505.1. Taxonomy (NCBI): domain Eukaryota; kingdom Viridiplantae; phylum Streptophyta; class Magnoliopsida; order Asterales; family Asteraceae; genus Flaveria; species Flaveria sonorensis. The sequence continues at coordinate 15,141,720 of CM046423.1, read as the reverse complement.
TCGCCCCTCCTTCTGGTCTAGCAAATGCAATTCAATTCGATCCTTAGGGTAAGTTGTTAATTTTGGTTAGTATTTACTTTTTATTTCTAATATCAATAAATCTGTTCATAGGATTGGTCGACCAAAATATCCAGATCTTACGGGAGTGATTGGTGATCTTATCATCAGAATACTTTTCATCTACTATTTTTATCCTTTTGATCTTGAGTTACCATTTCATGTTTGCTAATTATTTGAAAGCCTTTCATAGGCTTGCATCTTTTACTTATAATATTTACATATATTCATTTATCTGGGTTGTAGTACATATAACTGTTACTTGATATTAATTATTAAAGAAGCAAACCTGTGGATTCCTACTTAGTCAATTGCATTTGCTTTCTTTGCTTGCTTTATGTTTATAATATTTATATCATAGATAATTGTTTTCTTTCTTTTCATTTTGGGTTTTGGTATTGTATTGATATGTTCAAATGACAATTGGCAAAACCAAGATATGTGCACAACTCAAAATGAAGAATGGTGAGTCTTGCAGAGACCGATCCACGAACAACTAGGTAAGTAAATGATTTTTACATTGTTGCATATAGCCGAGGCACACACTATCTACATGGCTTACATTTATATCTCTCATAGATCTTTGATGTAATTACACAAAATAAAAAGAAAAAGAGAAAAGATATAATAGACAAACAAAACTATTTATTCATAAGTTGGCACAGATTTTGATTTGATTTGGTTGTTATAACAGACATGTGTTCCCGATGAAACACCTTGTATTGATGGTTTACATTATTTATGGATTAGCTGCTTACCTAATTTTGGACTTTTAGAGAAATGGGGTAGAGAAGATTTGAGGTAAACATAATCTTTTTAACTCTTTTTATTTGGTATACTTTTACTCCTGTTTTAGAAGACATCTTCTAATGTCACAGCACAAGCTAAGAAATTGTTCCTATGGTTTGTGGGTGACAATTCATCATGATTCAGACATGTTGGTTAGAACCCATTACCCATAGAAGATTAAGAGCGAGCTAGTATTAATATTGATACTCTTATCATCTTGGTCAAGATTTTGTGCATATTTTGATCAACATCAAATCTTTTGAAATGAACATTTTTTTTTACTTTTAGGTTGATGTGTGACTCAAGTAGTTGTTCGAGATATTAGTTTGAGAGAAACTTTAATTTATAGCAACGATGACCATGTCCCTTTTTATTGGTGAGAAGCAAAAGAATTTAATAAAAAAGAAAAAATGTCAAAAAGCTGCAACAAAGGATATTCAAATTATGTAATTCATTATTGGAGGTATGTATAGACTATTGTTTAAAAATAACAAATAACATCAAATTTCTTATTTTTAGTATTGAATTTGATTTATTATGTTTAAAGGGGTAACATAAAGCATTGATGCTGCTCAACTTGATGATTGTTCTGTACAAGTAGTGATTCATATTTGGTCTTTACTACATAGTCTTTGTCATATCGTTTTCTAAATCATAGTGTGCATTGTATATGTTTTTCTTGATATTGTTTAAAATATTCTATTGTTGGAGTAAGCGTTACTTTGAATGGAGATCTCAAAAACCAGTTTATTAAGCAAATATTGGTTTTGATACAATGTGCAAGATGAAGATTTTATGGTCTCTCCCTACAACATCATATATGAATGCATATGCTTGAAACAATATTCTAGTCAAGTGAGATAGACAATGTTCATATTATGAATTATTACCATAGCAAGTGGATGAACTCTTTGTCAAACTTGTAGATAAGTTTACTATGCTAAATAGTTTTACTTGTCTACCAAAATGATTGATCTTTGTAGTATAAATACCACCTCAATGTAGAGGAGAAGATGCACCTCTTGTATACACTTTCATAAGTTATACATTTCTCTTATTCTTGCTCTTGCAATTCTCTTTAAAGTTCTTAAGGTTATAACACTAATCTTGTGTTAATTATTGTGATATTATAACACGTTATCAGCACGATAGCTCTTAAACTCTAATCAAGAAGATCAATAAAGCACAAAGTCATCCATTAATTAAGCAAACAAAAATGTCGAACATTGCAAAAATTGAATTCCCGGCTCTTAATATCAATGGAGAAAACTATATGCCATGGACGGCCCACGTAAAAAGACATCTTAAATCCATGGGTGTCTTAAAAACTATACAAGAGGGAAATGCTTGCTCGGAACAAGACAAAGCGAAAGCTGATGTCTTTTTACATAAGCATATTGATGAAATGTTACAATTTGAATATTCAAATTGTGAAGATCCATATATTTTATGGAAAGATTTAAAAAGCAGATTTGATCACCAAAGGGAAGTTCTGCTTCCCACTGCTAGAGATGAATGGAACAATCTCAGGTTCCAGGATTTCAAAAAGGTAAACGAGTACACCTCTGCTTTGTTCAGGATATGCTCGACCCTCAGATTCTATGGACAAAATGTTACTGAGGAAGATATGTTGGAGAAAACTTTCTCCACATTTCATGCATCAAATATAAACTTGCAACAACAATATAGGTTGCAAAAGTTTAAAAGATATTCTGATTTAAATTCATTCCTCCTTGTAGCAGAAAAAAATAATGAGCTTTTGATGAAAAATCATCAAGCTCGTCCCACGGGATCATTAGCAATTCCAGAAGTTAATGTTGCTACTAAAAACTCTGAAAGAAAGTGGGGAAGAGGTCGTGGTCGTGGTTCTGTTGATAAAAGTTACCCTAATGGTCGCAACCATTCTTTCAAGGGTAATTATAATTACCGAGGTAACTTTTATAGTCGTGGACGTGGTCGTGGCCGTGGATATGGCCGTGGTAGAAATCAAAGAACAATCAATTACCACGCTCTGCAAAATAACAATTTTAACCAACACAAAGGGAATGAAGCTGGTAGGTCCGAAAACAATGGCACTTCCTGTTTTAGATGTGGTAGCACAAACCACTGGTCAAAGGCTTGTCGCACAGCTCCACATTTATGTGAGCTATACAAAGCCTCTCTTAAAAGGAAAGAGAAGGAAGTGAACCATGTTGATAATTTTGATAATCTCAACGTTGAGTTGAACACTGCAGACTTTGACATGGAACTCTGAAACACATGTTGCTTGACCATAATAGTTATATGCAACAATTAAGTGTTTTCATATTTATTAATTATGTATTTTTATTCATGTAATGTTTTCTTTCAATTAAATAAAGTTCTCGTTAAAATATAACAATATCGTCGTTATTCACTTATTAATTTTTTTTTATACTTTCAAGATTAAAATGAACATCATTGGAGCGCAAGATCAAACAAATGAAGCAGATATATGTATAGCGGATAGTGGAGCCACACATACTATACTTAGGTCTAAGAAATATTTTTTTGAGCTTAAACCAACAAAAGGTATCATTAATACAATATCAGGACCTACAGACCTGATAGAAGGAGTGAGAAAAGCTAATTTAGCATTACCAAATGGTACAAAGCTTATAATAGAAAATGCTTTATTTTCCCCAAAATCAACAAGAAATCTGTTGAGTTTTAAAAACATATATCATAATGGATATGATACTGAGTCAAAGACTGTTGATAGTGAAAAATATTTGCATATCATAAGCAAAGATCGAATATTAGAAAAACTGCCAATGCTTCAGTCTGGTTTACATTATACACACATTAATGTGCCTCAGGCATATATGGCAGTTAAAGAAAAATTTTGTGATCCTGAAACACTTAACTTATGGCATGACAGATTAGGCCATCCAGGATCTACAATGATGAGAAGAATAATTGAAAACACTCATGGGCACCCATTGAAATATCAAAAGATCCCACAATCGAATAAAATTCCTTTGTGTACATCTTGTTCTCTTGGGAAATTAATTACAAGGCCTTCGCCTGTAAAAATTGAAAAGGAATCACTTCTGTTTCTTGAAAGAATTCAAGGAGACATATGTGGGCCAATTCATCCACCATGTGGACCATTCAGATACTTTATGGTTTTGATAGACGCATCAAGTAGATGGTCTCATGTCTGTTTGTTATCAACTCGTAATGTAGCATTTGCAAAATTTCTTGCATAAATTATCAAATTACGAGCACATTTTCCTGATTATACTATTAAAAGGGTGAGACTTGATAATGCTGGTGAATTCACATCACATGCTTTTAATGATTATTGCATGTCTGTAGGAATTATTGTTGAACACCCTGTTGCTCATGTACACACACAAAATGGCTTAGCTGAGTCGTTAATCAAACGTCTACAACTAATAGCTAGACCATTAATAATGAGGACAAAACTCCCTGTGTCTATTTGGGGTCATGCAATTCTTCATGCTGGATCACTAATTCGTGTGAGACCAAGTGCAAATCTTAAATACTCTCCCTTACAACTTGTTTCTGGCAATGAGCCAAACATTTCCCACCTTAGAATTTTTGGGTGTGCTGTATACGTCCCTATTGCACCACCACAACGTATAAAAATGGGTCCTCAAAGAAGGTTGGGAATATATGTTGGATATGAATCAGCTTCCATCATAAGATATCTTGAACCTTTAACGGGTGATGTATTTACAGCACGTTTTGCTGATTGTCACTTTAACGAGTCAGTTTTCCCGGTATTAGGGGGAGAAAAGAAAAAACAAGAAAATGATGTATCATGGTATGTTCCTTCATTATTGTATCTTGATCCAGTAACTAAACAATGTGAGACAGAGGTTCAAAAGATAATACACTTGCAAGAAATTGCAAATCAATTACCTGATGCATTTACTGATACAAGCAGAGTTACTAAGTCTCATATACCAGCTGCTAATGCTCCAGCTCGAGTTGAGATTCCAAATAAGCAAATAGATAACACAATGGCTCATGAATCTCAGAGACATTTGAAACGAGGAAGACCAATCGGTTCCAAGGATAAAAATCCTCGAAAAAGAAAAACTCTTGAAAAGGAAGTTGACAATAAAGTGAATGATCTTGATGAAACGCTTAATACCAAAACCTCTCATGAGGAGGATTTGGATGAAACTAACAAAGAAATATCAATTAACTATGGTCGCACACATATCTTATGGAATCAAGATGAAATGGAAGGTACTGATGAAATATTTTCTTATTCCGTAGCAAGTGACATCATGAGTGGAGATGATGATCCTGAACCAAAATCAGTTAGTGATTGTCAAAATAGACATGATTGGGATAAATGGAAAGGAGCTATGCAAGCTGAATTAGATTCACTTAACAAACGAAAGGTGTTTGGACCTATTGTTATTACTCCTATGTCCGTAAAGCCTGTAGGGTACAAATGGGTTTTGTACGAAAACGAAATGAGAAAAATAAAGTTACAAGGTATAAAGCTAGACTTGTAGCTCAAGGTTTTTCACAAAGGCCAGGGATTGATTATGAGGAAACATACTCCCCTGTTATGGATGCAATAACCTTTAGATATTTAATCAGCTTTGCAGTCTCTAGAAATTTAGAGATGCGTCTTATGGATGTTGTCACAGCTTACTTGTATGGATCACTAGATAGTAACATCTATATGAAAATTCCTGAAGGTTTTAAATTCCCCGAATCATTAAACTCAAAGCCTAAGGAAATGTATTCCATCAAATTACAAAGATCCTTGTATGGACTCAAACAATCTGGACGGATGTGGTATAATCGTTTGAGTGATTATTTGACAAGTAAAGGATACGCAAGTAACCTTATTTGTCCATGCATCTTCATTAAGAAGACAACATCAGGATATGTGATCATAGCTGTGTATGTTGATGATCTAAATATAATTGGGACGCAAAAGGAAATTAATGAAACAATTGCTCTTTTAAAGAAAGAATTTGAAATGAAAGACCTTGGAAAAACCAAATATTGTCTTGGTTTACAGATTGAACATATGCATAATGGAATACTTGTACATCAGTCGACTTATACTGAGAAACTCTTAAAGCGTTTCAATATGGACAAAGCAAATCCTTTAAGCACACCGATGGTTGTTAGATCACTCAATGTTGATAATGATCCATTTCGTCCTTGCGAAGATAATGAAGAGGTCCTTGGTCCAGAGATACCATATCTCAGTGCAATTGGAGCTCTTATGTATCTTACTAACTGTACGAGACCTGACATTTCTTTTGCAGTTAATTTGTTAGCAAGATTTAGTTCAGCCCCTACTAAAAGACACTGGAATGGGATTAAACATATTTTTCGATATCTTCGAGGTACTATTGATTTAGGCTTGTTTTATCCTAATAATTCAAAAGAAGGGTTGTTTGGTTATGCAGATGCAGGTTATTTATCTGATCCTCATAAAGCAAAATCTCAAACAGGATACATATTTAAGAATGGAGGAACTGCGATTTCATGGCGCTCTCAGAAACAAACACTCGTTGCGACATCCTCAAATTATGCTGAAGTCATTGCACTACATGAAGCTTCAAGAGAATGTGTATGGTTAAGATCTATGACACAACTTATATTAACTTCTTGTGGATTGGAGAAAGATAGAAATGCAACACCAATCTATGAAGATAATGCAGCTTGTGTCTCACAAATGAAAGAAGGGTATATCAAAAGTGACAGAACAAAACATATACCACCAAGATTCTTTTCATACACTCAAGACCTTATTAAAGATAAACAAGTTGAAATGAGATACGTTCAATCTAGCAATAATTCAGCTGATCTTTTCACAAAGGCACTTCCAAAAACAACTTTCAGAAAACATGTTTATGATATTGGCATGCGGCACGTACACACAATGTGATGATCTACAGAAGACAATTTGTGGGGGAGTTATAAGCTGCACTCTTTTTTCCTTAGCTAAGGTTTTTTCCCACTGGGTTTTTCTTTAGCAAGGTTTTTAATGAGGCAGTACTTAAACTCTTGAAGTTTGAAAAGTGTCATCAAAGGGGGAGTATTATGAATTATTACCATAGCAAGTGGATGAACTCTTTGTCAAACTTGTAGATAAGTTTACTATGCTAAATAGTTTTACTTGTCTACAAAATGATTGATCTTTGTAGTATAAATACCACCTCAATGTAGAGGAGAAGATGCACCTCTTGTATACACTTTCATAAGTTATACATTTCTCTTCTTCTTGCTCTTGCAATTCTCTTTAAAGTTCTTAAGGTTATAACACTAATCTTGTGTTAATTATTGTGATATTATAACAGTTCACATATTCTACAATGAAAACATTTTTCTCAAACCACATGCCTGCTTTTCGTCTTGAAAGAAATATTATGAACATATTTCTTTTGTTATCTAAGTTAACTCTCACCTCATTCACAATGCAGAGATGTTCTTTCAATAGTGAATTAAAATGATCCATATATTGTTGCGCAAAGAGTCATCTAATTATATATTTATATAATATTATTTAGTTAACCTTTTTATTTTCCAGTTTATTCCAACGTCAAATACATTTAATGTATCCTCTAACCAAACTTCAACAGCAGCAACTACCCCTAAGCTATTTAGTTACATGTTTTAATTTTATTTCTCTAAGAGTTAAACATAAGACTGTTTGTACTCTGAACAGACTATTTATTTTTGTCTCAATGTAACTTAAAAACAGTTAAACTTGTAGCATAATGTTTTCTTTTTTATTTAATATGATTTTCTGTAGATTCTGTAACATAAACTTTTGATAATGAACAAGGAGCAAAGTCTTGCAATTTTTACTTGTAAAATGGACATTTGCAAGCTTGGGTGCACCTGCAAATTTGACCACCCTTTTCCAGATGCATATATCTATAAACTTTTGTTAATGAACAGGGGTGGGAGCCTTGTAGTTTTGTAGTGTGCATATTTAATTATTTATACTCACTTATACAATTATAAACTATATAATTATAATAGAGAACATTAATTGTTATATGTTTTTAAAATGAAATAGTATATTGAAAAATATAATGTAACAGTATGCATATTTAATTATTTATACTCACTTATACAATTATAAATATATAACTATAATGGAGAACATTATTTATTATATTTCTTTTAAAATGAAATAATATATTAAAAAAGATAACGTAACAACTACATGTGGTTTTTGATAACGGACAAGAGGTTGGTTATGATATCTCTAGGCGTGCTCAAAGTTGGGACACACCACAAGCCAACATGGAAATAAGTCCAAACGATTTAAGGTGTAGATTATGTTCAAGTTTCACAAGCTATTCCCCTTACGTTGCATTTATTCTTGCATGCATAAATTTTAATTATCAACGTCCTTCAAGGCGGTAACTCACAATCACACGTTGCAATAGTTCATTAATTAATTCCTTTTACCGTTTATCGCTTGTATTACTGTAGCCGTTCGCTTTTTACTATCAACTTAAACGAGTTTTATTTTGATTTCATAGCTATTTTAATTTTTTTTTAAGAATTTACAGTAAGGTTTTGACATTTTTAACATTTACAAACCCGACCAACGGACGGGTATAAAACTAGTTATTCATGGTTTTCAAACAAAAAGCTTATGTTTTAGAGAAAAATGATTGTTAGTTTTCAGTTAATTAATACTTTTAATAATTAGTTTCTATTTTATACCGAAATCGAATTCAATAAATAACTACTTTGTCCCAACAATGCTGCCAACTCACTAATGTTTATTTATCTATATCTCAAACTTAAATATTGAAGACGTTATTTACAAAATTTGGATCATGTCTATTAATCTAAAATCTATCAAACTCATATACAGGTAACCCGATCTTCAATTATTTTGTTTGTACATATTTTCACACAAATAAATAGATCCATTCACATGGGAACATGGATCGGTCTCCAACCTCCAACAATGGAATTTATTATTTATAAGCTTTAACTATCTGTTTAATATATATATTTTATCCAACAACCCTAGAGATTCTACTACTAACAAGCACAAACACACGGGTCAATGTCAAAGTCGTGCCATTTTCACCTGGTTATTATATGCTTGTGTCGTATTCTTTATTGATTTCATTGATTGTTTTTGTAGCTAGCATGCATACACACACATATTATATTCTTGTTATAAGATAGTATTCGTTTTGTCCTTGTATGTAATTTACTGTTCTTTCTATCATGTTCTTGTAATTTAGACTTGTATAAATACATGTATCTTCACTCTTGTGATTCAAGAGTGAGACTTATCACATGGTATAGAGCCATTAAGTTGAGTTTTTTCCCCTTTTCACCTTCATCTTCTCTTCATTTACTTCTCCCCTTCTCTTCTTCTACCCACCTCCCCCGCTTCATGGCCTCCTCCTCCTCATCCTCGGCTCCCACCGAATCTATTCTGTTACGTGATGTTCTTGTTGTTCTTCACATAACCAAAAATATTTTGTCTGTGAGTAAACTCACGCAAGACACCAACATTGATGTTATCTTTTCTGATCGTCGCTTTGTTTTTCAGGACCGTCAAACCAAGAAAGTTCTGGCACGAGGAGGCTGTGAGGATGGCCTTTATGTTTTACACCCGGAGGAAAATAAAGCCTTCCTGGCTACCTCACCTCCCAAATCCTCGTATGAAACATGGCATTCTTGCTTGGGTCATGTTGCTTTTGATACAATTGTCTTACTTCGAAAACTTGGTTTATTATCTTTAACTTCTGTATTTTACCTAAACCGGGTTTATGTTCTTCATGTCAAATGGCTAATTCTCATAAGTTACCTTTTGTTGATAATGTTAAAAGAGCCTTGAACACACTTGATCTTGTTCATTGCGATCTATGGGGACCGTTCCCCGTTATGTCGACTGATGGCTACCGTTATTATGCTATATTCATTGATGATCACTCGCGGTTCCCGTGGCTATACCCGCTAAAAACTAAAACCGATTTCTATGATGCTCTTGTGGTATTCACTAATTTTGTGCAAACTCAATTTAATTGTAAAATCAAAACCTTCCAAAGTGATGGTGGAACTGAGTTTACAAACAATGGCTCCCGTTTACCCACGAAACTTCTCAATGGAAAGTCCCCATTTGAAATCTTACATTTTACCACCACCACCCCTAAAACTGCCACTGTTGCTGCCAAAGATCCGCAATGGCTTGCGGCCATGCACAATGAACTTTCTGCTCTTCACAACAACAACACGTGGTCTTTAGTTCCTCGTCCTAAAGATCAGAACATAGTTGGTTCTAAATGGCTATTTCGTATCAAGTATCGTTCCGATGGTTCTATCGATCGTTACAAAGCTAGGCTCGTCGCTCGTGGCTTCACCCAATTGCCGGGGATCGACTACTCTCACACCTTAAGCCCGGTGACAAATGAAATCGTGTTGAAGGATTGTAAACAAGTTGTTAACGGGTCGACATAATCAACGTGAGTGTTGTAAACACTTTGAATAGATTTGTAAAGGGTTTAATATGTATCACTATGCATTATATTATAAAATTTTGTTTAAATTTTAAACAGGCTATCCCATTTAAGTTTTAGTATAAGTTTGTTTAAAAAACAAGTTAGATTTGTCAATTCGATCACAACATGTTTATTAAACAGGTTTGGGCAACACAAAACTTTATTATTATCATATAAGATCCGGGTCTTATTTTGAATTATGTTAATAACTAAAAATGCTCCCTCATGCGTTGTACGGGCTGAACAACGTAAAAGTCCTGTCAAACATAAACTTTTACGTGATATCCAGAATATGAATTGTCAATATACGTCAACAAACTCGAAAACATAATGCTGAGAAGATTTAAATGTATTACGATGAAAATAACTTATATAAGTTTTAAAAATAAGAACTAGAATATAATGAAGAAAAAAAATTAAAAATACCCCAACAAAATAAGTGTGGTAGGCCCTGGTTGATCATCACATAAGACAAAATAAATGCTATAATTTTTTTAACGGCAAATGTACGACATTGCTTCGGAAGATAGGTGTTATTTTAATCGGTCCACCTATTTGTTTTTCAGCAGGGACCGCACCTCAACCTCCTAAAGTGGGAAACCCACAACTAAGAAAACACTTTGGCTCAATCCTGAACATTTTTGCTTAGAGTGAGACTTAGACGTAAAACCTTCCTATATTTACATGTATTGGGTATCTCACTTTAACCACTTGTACTAAGTATGATTGATAAATAAATGCTATAACTAAGCTTATCTATATCTATATACTATTATATAATAGAGAAACCATGGTTAGATTTGTAATTTTACATCAATTTTAAAATGACATATGAAGAGTTACAAGCTTTAATGTGTAATATCATAAGATTTATTCCTATTATGTCCCTTTTAAGCTTTAGATACATGTATTCTATTATTTTCTAATTAAATTTAAAGTATCATTATTATATTTAAGATTATTTTAATCTACCTATATATATGCTACTATATAATAAATTTTTTGGACAACATTGTAATTTTAATCTTTTTTTAAGACACTTAAGAATAATTTTATTACATTGGTACAAATGATTATACATAAACAAGTTGTTATTTACAAATTTGGTCATCCCTATAGTAATATTGACATGTTTGATATCCCACATTAATCAAATAAAAAAACAAAATAAAAGTTAGCACAGCAAAGTAAAGTTAGCGAAAAACACAGTCTTAAAAATATTTATACCCCCGCCGCACCGCGCGGGTTTCACCCACTAGTCTTTTAATATATAGTATAATTGTAACCCAAATAACTAGTTATATATGATCTCACTTATTGTAGGTGTTGGTTGATGAAGGATTCAATTGGAATGTATCACAGCAAAACACGAACAAGAATAGAGGATCAAAAAGACTGTGAAGTCGGCACAGCTTTGCACTCTTATTAGAAACCAAAAGATTGATCATGATATGCCTACTACATCACCTATATTAATTAGAAAAAAAAACTTGGAAATAAAAGAAAATACCATAAATAGACTCGAGGACTAAAGGAAATAAAAAACCTGGAAATTAACAAAAATACCTAGAAATAAAGAAAAATACCAGATGGTTTATACATGGTTTATTCAACACCTGCATTTCGTGAAGTAAACTGCATTTCGTTTCTTGAGGGATGGTTTATACACGGTTTATTCAACACCTGCTTGGATGAGAAAAAGTTAACAGATGGTGAAGGGAGAAAGATGTACTATCCCCACCCTACTCATTGAATGATTGCTTACTACAAATTTTCTATTAATCAAAGCATTCGTATATTTTTATTATTACATTTTTTCTCACCTCCACTCACAATCACTTTTAAAATATTAAAAAATTTATGAGGGTTGTATCGTGTTTCCTCAAATATGAGGAATCACGTTACAACCCCATAAATTTTCTCTCTCTTTTTTTCCACTCACAACCATCTCCCATATTAAAGGGTACTGTCACACCCCCGCTAGTAGCGGAAACACGAGGATGCGACGGACGGGATCGTCATAACACATTGGGGGTCTAAGAGAATCTCTAAAGGAATTCTCCGTCAATGGATCATCACGTCGCCCGACACAAAAAAAAAATGTCAAGAACAATCAATACCATAACGTTATTCCATAAATGCATAAATATTTCAATGTTCCATTCAGGAACAAAGAAGCACAAGTACCAAAACAATCCCAAGTTCAAAACCAACAATTACAATTCAACAAAAACAAACAAGTCCAAACAAGTCCAAAAAATCTCATGAAATGTCTATTGCTCCAAAAAGAGCGGTCTTGTCTAAGTCCATAGCCAAGCACCTAAGCTTCATTACCTTAAAAGACATGCTCTAAAAGTCAACATACGTTGGTTAGTCCACTGGTTTAAAAGTACAAATAGTTTGCCGTGTATAACATGTACAGAAAGTTATAGGTGAGTAAGAGTACATAGCAGTCAAGATATCATCACAAGTTTAAGATCAGTCCAAGTCCAATTACCCGGATTCTATTCACCCAAGGACAAGCCCAGGCCAAGTCAATCTCGACTAGTATACCGACGACAAAAGTGGGGGTGTCAACCCCTTAGTACTAACAATACCTCTTCATGACTTCCAAGCCACAAGAACAAGCACAAGTCCAAGCACAAGCACAAGTACACACTCATGAACGATCATCTAGACTCAAACCATGACCCAAACCACATACATTGTCCCAAAATAGTCTTTAAGACACTACATAGTCCAAAACCATAAGCATGCTTTTCCCCCAAGTAAAATACATTAAAAAGAGGCCGTGAAACTCACCTTGAAATAGCGAAGTTCCAAAGTCTACTGTAAGAATATCAAATCACTATAGAACACAAAACACCAAAAAGATTACTAAAGGCCAAGTTGATTTAGTTGGGTGTAGCCCTCGAAGTCCAGTCCTTAATGTCCATCAAGGTTTTTATTATGACTAATATTAATTTATTCTTTTAAAATTCATTTAACTGCCATTAAACACAAACCTGTTTTTACTTAGTTTATTTAGTTTCAAATCTTATTTTTAAGTTTATCAAAATATTTCAGCATATATATCTGATTGCGTATCAGTTTTGTATAAGCTATTTGGAGATCGAAACGGTAACGAATAGTTGCTTAAAAGGTACCATTTGAAAGAGAAGACCTTAAATTAAACTCCAGAAAAAGAATCATCTCCATTGGATAAAATATGAGAAAATTATGACTCGATGAATATAGACCAACCTGCTGCCCAGATTCGTCAGTTTTGACCTTCAGTTTTGTTAGTCACGTTTGGAGGACCAAACGATGTCAAAACGACACGAGACTACTTAGGTTAGTTAGAGGACTCATAGAAATTGATTTTAGACTCAAAGTTTGCCCCATTTGGACGTATTATGACCGAGTTATGACCTGTAAAATATGTCCTAATTTTCTGACAGCAAACTGTCTGATTTCTCAACATTGACTATTGGATTCTAAAACTTGGTTTTCGACCTTTATTGACCCGAATCGATCCCATAACAAGAAATAAATAGTTTTTAATAATTAATTGGGATCCAAAAACATCCATTAAGTTCATATTTCAAGAGGTTACAATCCCAATCAAAAGATCAATGAACAATCAAGAGTCAAAGTCAAAGTCAAAGTCAAAGCCAAAGTCAAAGTCAAAGCACCTATTTTGGTGACGGATGTCACAGTATCCCCCAGTTGAGAGAATTTCCTCCCGAAATTCAGTTGGAGTTATCAATTGTATTGCCATCTGCAAACAGGTGAGGGTACTTAGTCCTCATTTGACCTTCCCGCGCATAGATAAATTTGGGTCCTCTCTTTGAGTTCCATCTAATCTTTAGGATCAGGATTTTACTACTTATCAAAGTTCAATTTCTTTTGCCATGATCTCAGCCAGTTCTTCAACGAATCAGAGTTTACCGTCCATGGAAAGTGTCATGCACCCCTCTCGGTTCTTGTTGTAACTCAAACCGATAATCCCATGACCAAATATGTTGGAAGTCTTAATTGCAGTTACCAATATAGGTGCTAATTTTCTCATTTGGCAAAGCAGACAATTCCTTCTAAGGCAACAACTTGTATACCGCCCATAAAAACAAAGTCTCTTGAGATGGCTTTTTAGGTTTTACAACCAAATTACTAATATCTCCAAAGTATGACTGTTGTCCATTACCAAAAGTTAGATTTCAATCCGGATTCTGATTTCACATTCATGGTATCAATAGTGTTTATATATAGGGTGTACCGCAGCTAACCCACCATACTACTTACACCTTGATAGTGTACCAGTCACCAACCGTATCTAATTATCAAATCAACCAACGTCTGAGAACATGTGCCTAAAGCAAGGGTTCCTTTGATTGTTAGTGTAAATTTCCAACGATCTTGAGCTGCCTTTAGTCTGTCTGCGATCCAAAACCCCTAATCATTCATATCTTGAATGATTTATGGTCCATTCATCTAACTTTACACGACTTTTTCCCATTACATTGGCAATCGGATCTTACATCCGTTTAGTGCCTCGAACAGTGCTCCTATAAGACTCTTATTGCAACTATTGTTATAGGAAATTCAGCCAATGGTTGGTGAGTCTCCTAGCTACCTCCATGTCAATAATAAAAGACATTAACATATCCTCCAATGTCAGAATAGGTCACTCACTCATACAATCAATATGATAATGGTAAGTCTCACTCTTGTCCAGATGTGTACCCAGTGCCTACTATGAGCTATGCCGAGTCGTTTCATGAAGCGACTAGCACGAACATGGATAATCGACATAGGTACTCCATGTCTATCCACAACTTCACTAACATAAATCCTTGCCAACTTTTCCATCTTGTAGTCCTCATGAATAGTCAGGTGATGACTAGATTTGGTCATGTTATTCATAATGACTCAAATCAAATCATGCTCACTGCTATTTCTTATTAGCTTCGTGATGAAGTCAACAATCATGTTTTTCCACTTCTGATCCAGAATCTCAAACTATTGTAATAGGCTAGGTGGCCTTCGATGCCTCACTTTGACATTTGAACAAGTCAAACACTTGCACACATAGTCCGCTATGTCCCTTTTCATTCCAGGCCATCAATACAAGTCCTTACGATCATGCCACCTCTTGTTAGCACAAGGATAAACAGTATACTTAAACTTGTGTGCTTCGTCCAACACTGATGTCTACACATTCCCCATAAATGAAACCTAAATTCGCTTAATAAAGTACAATCCTCCATCATCTTTTTGTACAAACTATTTGTTTAGACCTTTCAAAGCCTCATTCTCCATATTCAGTCCCCTCATTTTACTCGACTTGAGTGGCAATGAGGTAAGCACACGAGTTTGACTCTCTCCTTACAACTCAACATGTCCTAACCCATATTTTCCTTTCTGAGTTATACTAGATTACACAGTCGTAGTCGCTTACCAATTCAATCCAACATTTCTATCTCATGTTCAGTTCTTTTTGGTAAAAAAAAATATGTTGAAAACTCTTGTGGTCAGTATAGATGACATACTTGGAGAACCTAGCGTATAGTTTCTCATTTTCAACAATTCCAAAATTTTCCTCATATGTTTCTCATGATCGTCCCTATCCTCAAATAAGTCAGAATGTCCTTAATAAACACTATGACAAATTTATTCAGATATGGCATACGCATCTAATTCATCACGTCCATGAACACCGCAAGTGCCTTTGTTATCCCAAGATTCATAACTAGGAACTCGTAATGTCCGTAACGAGTTCTAACAGCTTTCTTTGGTATGTCATCCACATGTACTCTATGTTGATGATTACCGAACGTAGATCAATATTCAGAAAGTACATCGATACTTGGAGCTGATTGAATAAGTCATTTATCCTTGGCAAACGATAATGGTTATTGTCTGTTAGTTTATTCAGCTTTTGATAGTCCATGCACGTCCTGTACGATCCATCCGTCTTCTCAACAGAAAGCACTAGCGCCCCATGGTAAGTGAATGGGTCATATAAAACCCTTACCGAACCACTCCTGAAGTTAATTAGACAGATCTTGCATCTCCAAGAGTGTTAAGCAAATAAAGGCCCTAAGAACACATACTGCCCTATGTACCAGGTCAATCCAAAGGTCCACCTATTGTGAAGTAGGCAATCATACCAAATCCTTCGAGAACACTTCTTAAGAGTTTCACATAACAGGTATATCATCTAACTCTTATTCCTCCACCTTCATGCTCGAGATCTGCGTGTTGTCCCCTTCTGAACCCTCGCCATACACGTCAAGTGTCTCACCGTTTGACAATGGTATGCAAGCAATCTTCTCACAGCAGATGATCTCAGCACTATTCCTTGACAATAAATTGTACAAAATCTGATCTAAATGCATGATCCTCTAATAGCATAGTACCTTCCCATATTACTTTCCTAGTCTTTACAAGTCTATCTTTAACCCATTTAATAACACATATCCTCATAAATGGGGTTAAGCCTAACTTAGTTACAAAAATCAAAGTCATTAAAGTATGGGTCCTTTTGGACATCATTGACACCAATCCTCAATGCCTTTCTATAAGCAGGGTTGCCATCTTACCTTGCCCTGGGTTTGTACAAATTGCAGACCAGATTTGTGTTGTTTTTCCTTTTATTTTTGATTAAACATTTGACCTTGAGCCCTATATAACCACACATATGCATTCCAATAATGCTACTGGATTCGGCACTCAAATTGTCAACGTCAAACTCTTGCCAATTTGACTACATTAACCGGCACAACTGGGTTCACAAATACCTTAAAACTCTTTGCTAAGCGTTCCGATTACTTGAAATTAAAACACATAGGTACGTATTACTCTCCAGGTAAGTGCCAGCATAGTTCTTCGTTGTCAGCATGGTAGCCATATATCCTTTCATGACCTTGTCCTTCTTGTCTACTTTAACACCAGCCAGCTCACCTGTTTCCCTAACATCCTGCTACGTCTCACTAGCTTTCTCAAGGGTCTAATATGAACCATTTCCTCAGCTAAAGTACATGTCTTTAGTATTGCATTCTAAATGGTTGGGGGGTGGAGCAGCAACCATCATTCCACGAATTGTAGAACCAACTCCCTGATGTACTTCTCCATCCACCTTGATTTGTGTGTCATAAATATAGCACCAGCTTGCTAGCTTATAGAATTGGTAGGGATAGGCGGCATGTCCTATTCCCACCATTACTTGACTCCAACACTGGTGATCTGTATTTTGTATCTTGTCATGAGGCAGTACTCCTCAATTACTAATGCTTTAAGCCTGTCCAAAGTCATGGCCATCACAATTTTTCTACATCGTACTTGATCTTGGATATTCCACCACGTTAGTGCTTTGCCCACTAGTGGCCAAACAACACTCTTTGCCTTTTGATTATTAGCATTGATCTCGATGTACACATCCGTTTTCATTTTCTCAATGCAACGGGTCAGGGATATTGCTCCAACCTTCCCGTCGTACTCTATTGGCTTGCACGTCATGAACTCCATGCACATACAACCAATCCTGCCTCCAGTGCCATTTCCTTCCATGTTATCAGTCTAACCATGTCCAACTCTAATATTCTAGGATCATCACATAGCCCAGTTCAGGCATATCCTTAGCATACCGAAGATGTTTATGTATAGGGTCCCCCGCAGTGTTCCCACCACACCAACCATATACCAAGGACGACGTCTAAACTGGTTACATGACATCCATATACTACACCAATTATAATGCTAGAATGTCCCAACAACCAATGCTCCAAGTATTAAGACCAGTTTGAACAAAGCATCATAGGTACAAGGAGTCTCACCTCTCTACTTCAACTCTTCAAAGACCAAGTACATTTTGAATATGTAGTCAATTTCTACGATCACAAAAACAAAAGCGAGAAAAACTTCTCAAAGATATTGGCCTAAAATATCCCAGTATGATTCCCATGAAGGCTCCAGATCTGTTTGTATTTGTGTAAGGGCAAATGAGATTGGTATTTCCATATCGTTGATTATTACAAGAACAGGAACTCCAATGTCCCATGTATAGAATGGAAGATTCATATTAATAATGAGCGTTATCTCATGAAAGGGTTTGCCAGATTTCGCATGCACTGCAAATTGTAATTACGTGTGCACCCGTAATGGTAATTTGCTTTGCATGGTCCTCCTAGCTCCTCCTGCCGGAGTCAACGCATCTTGCCAAGTACAGAGTGATACCATGATTGGAGAATCAAGGATATGGTTACCAACCCAAGGTTAAATATCCAAAGTTATATAGAGGAATATATTGAGAAAGCATTCACTTGGGTAAGAAACAGTCAAACGAATCCATTTAGTATAGTCTGAAATCCAATAAAGCAATCATCTGACTTGAGTACGCCATGGCTCTTATCTGTTAGTGTCATATCAGCTAGTGTGTTCATCTCCTAAGATTCAACTCATTATATAGGTATCACCAGCAGATGCACATATTAAGGTTGGCTTAATAAACTAGGCCTTTTAAAAGAATCCTTATTACAGCACTTGTCAATCCAGACCAAATAATAGTCAAGCGTATAACGAGAGGGTTTCCTTACTTAATGCTTTCTCAAGGCATGCATAGATAATACAATAACCAAAGTTCTCCAAATAAAAATATCACAGATAACACATAAGGCAGGCTACACATCACAACAGATAATGCACATAAAACATTCACATGTATAATAGTACACACATAATCCTATGATGCATACTACATATGGGTACTTAGGTTATAGTCTAGGTCGAATAATCCACCTAATTCTCTATAACCAATGGCTCTGATACCAATCTGTCACACTCCCGCTAGTAGCGGAAACACGAGGATGCGACGGACGGGATCGTCATAACACATTGGGGGTCTAAGAGAATCTCTAAAGGAATTCTCCATCAATGGATCATCACGTCGCCCGAAACAAAAGAAAAAGTATCAAGAACAATCAATACCATAACGTTATTCCATAAATGCATAAATATTTCAATGTTTCATTCAGGAACAAAGAAGCACAAGTACCAAAACAATCTCAAGTTCAAAACCAACAATTACAATTCAACAAAAACAAACAAGTCCAAACAAGTCCAAAAAGTCCCATGAAATGTCTATTGCTCCGAAAAGAGCGGTCTTGTCTAAGTCCACAGCCAAGCACCTAAGCCTCATTACCTGAAAAAACATACTCTAAAAAGTCAACATATATTGGTGAGTCCACAGGTTTAAAAGTACAAATAGTTTTCCGTGTATAACATGTACAGAAAGTTGTATGTGAGTAAAAGTACATAGCAGTCAAGATATCATCCCAAGTTTAAGATCAGTCCAAGTCCAATTATCCGGATTATATTCACCCAAGGGCAAGCCCAGGCCAAGTCAGTCTCGACTAGTATACCGACGACAAAGGTGGGGGTGTCAACCCGTTAGTACTAACAATACCTTTCCATGATGTCCAAATCACAAGAAGAAGCACAAGTCTAAGCACAAGCACAAGTACACACTCATGAACGATCATCTAGACTCAAACCATGACCCAAACCACATACATTGTTCCAAAATAGTCTTTAAGACACTACATAGTCCAAAACCATAAGCATGCTTTTCCCCCAAGTAAAATACATTAAAAAGGGGCCATGAAACTCACCTTGAAATAGCAAAGTTCCAAAGTCTACGGTAAGGATGTCAAATCACTATAGAACACAAAACACTAAAAAGATTACTAAAGGCCAAGTTGATCTAGTTGGGTGTAGCCCACGAAGTCCAGTCCTTAATGTCCATCAAGGTTTTTATTGTGACTCATATTAATTATTCTTTTAAAATTCATTTAACCGCCTTTAAACACAAAACCTGTCTTTACTTGGATTATTTAGTTTCAAACCTTATTTTTAAGTTTATAAAAATATTTCAGCATATATATCTGATTGCGTATCAGTTTTGTATAAGCTGTTTGGAGATTGAAACGGTAACGAATCGTTTCGTAAAAGGTACCATTTGAAAGAGAAGACCTTAAATTAAACTCCAGAAAAAGAATCATCTCTATTGGACAAAATATGAGAAAATTATGACTCGATGAATACAGACCAACCTGCTGCCCAGATTCGTCAGTTTTGACCTTCAGTTTTGTTAGCCACGTTTGGAGTACCAAACGATATCAAAACGACACGAGACCACTTGGATTAGTTAGAGGACTCATAGAACTTGATTTTAGACTCAAAGTTTTCCCCATTTGGACGTATTATGACCGAGTTATGACCTATACAATATGTTTTAATTTTCTGACAGCAAACTGTCTGATTTCTCAGCATTGACTATTGGTATCTAAAACTTGGTTTTCGACCTTTATTGACCCGAATCGATCCCATAACAAGAAATTAATGGTTTTTAATAATTAATTAGGATCCAAAAACGTCCATTAAGTTCAGATTTCAAGAGGTTACAATCCCAAATAAAAAGATCAATAAACAATCAAAAGTAATGCACTAGGGTTTTACCGATTTGCAAATCCGACACTTGAACGCCCAGATCCTACAAGAATCATCACCTCGACAACGAAAAGAAGAAGAACAAGTGAAGAATCTTAGTATAGGATGATGAATGTCATCAAATACAATGATAAAATCAAGATAATATCAATTTTTCTTACCGGAGAATGTAGGGATGAATGATTCGAATGCAAAACTTGCTCTTGAATGAAACAATACACCAAAAACTGATGGTTGTTGGATGTAGATGGTGATTTTCGATGGAATCAAGGTAAAGAACAAGGAGAATTAGTTCTGGTGGCTAGGGTTTTCAAGAAGAGAGCCTTGGAGAACAATTTTGCAAAAGTGATGAAAACAAGGGGGGATTCCCCCTTGTCTAGTCTACGGCCGCAAAAAGGGAGGGGCAAGGGCCTTCGGGCCCTTGGCCCGTCTCGTCTAATCCATCTCGTCTTGAATCACGTGTCGACCAATTTTTACGTTTTTAAATTCCGCGCGCTAAAACGGTTCCAACGAGATATTATATGACCTAGAAATCGGATAAACTATATTTTTGAATTAATTCAAGTTTGTTTACAATGCTTTAGGCAAATCCCATAAATGTATGATTAATTGGGTTTCAACGTAAATTTTGTGTTTCACATTTTAGAAAAACCTTGATTAGGCTCAATGTACAGGACTTCGTAAGATGACAAGCCCAATGGTCATCTTATTGACAAAAACCCTAAGCCTAACGCTCTGACATAGGCTCATTAAGCTAAAATTTAGGTCAACATTAAATAATCAATTAAGACCAAGCTCAAATATGTCAAAAGTCATAGTTAAAGTCAAAGTCAAAGTCAAAGCCAAAGTCAAAATCAAAGCACCTATTTTGATGACGGATGTCACAAGTACGCACTCATATTAAAATGGGGCACCTACTAAAATGGGGCACCTACTGTGAATGCTCTTAAAACTACTACCCGGACAAGGGTGTAATTTGAGAGTAACTAAGACTTAGGAGTGGTTATAACTGTTAAAAAGATTAAAGCTTCCACCATTAAAGAGGTGGATCTGGAATTTAAGATAGCATCTAAGCTTTCTAACCGATATGGGTCATAGACTGTGAATCCACATCACCCATGTTCAAAAAGTTGTTCCTACTTTTCTCCATGAATCTTAATTCATACCATTTACCATGGTGCATGTTTATTTTAGAGTTTCTGTATTTAGACACTCGAAAATTATAAAATAACACTTCAGATTTTTGTACGGGTTGTAGGCATCATACGCGTCATATAGGTGGGTCGTATAACCCTATATAAGGTGTATAACCCCTCTCACAGCACCTTAATTTTTTTTCGTAGTCAGTATCGAAATTTACTATACGCGTCGTATAGCCTTGTATGTGTCGTATAGTGGGTCGTATAGGGCTATATGGGGCGTATAGCCCTCTGACAGCCCCCCTCCCCTTTGAATTTTCCTCGTTTTCAATGTTTTCGACCCTATACGCCGCGTATTTTGGCATACGAGGCGTATAAATGAGTGTCGATTTGTAGGAGTGTTTACGTACTCAAAAAGGCTAAAAATAACATGAATCAAATAAATGATTCATAGTTAATCATATAGAAAAACGACTGATATATCAATTTATTTCTACTCTAAAACCACATCCTTTATGAATTTATAATTATCTGTTAAAAAAATATAATTTACAACAATAATTACTTATATCATGAGATGTCCATTATCAACAACTCACAAAAACCACACAAACAATTTCCACATAAATAAAAGTAGATCCCATTCCAACAAACGGAAACCATCACGTGCATCCCGACCGACGTCTATCAACATTTCTTCACATCAGAATATTTTTTCCTTTTCGTTATTAAAACAAAAACAAAAGCACAAACTAATGCGCACAGTAGCTAATTACGACGTCGTGTACTAGCAAACGCGCATCAACGGCGACCCACAAAGACAGTCATTGTTGTTAAACGACGACGCTTCAAGGTGATCAAACGGAAACCCCACCGGAATCGAACCACAAAGATGATTGTTGCTCAGATCCAAATGCCCGATATACTTCGCCGACGTTAACGATTTCGGAATCGCACCTTTCAATCTGTTAAACGATAGATCAAGCACAGAGAAATACGTTCGAGGAGTGAAAACATCCGGCAAGTAACCGTCGAGCGAGTTCCGACTCAGGTTCACGATGTTCAAACCGGAGTTGCTCAACAGACTCACCGGAAGTTCGCCGGAGAGCTCGTTGCTGTCTAGGTTGAGCGTCGACAACACCGGCATTGATCCGAGCTGTGCCGGAATCGCACCGGAGAGTTTGTTCATCGACAGATCTAAGTCAGCGAGGCGGTAGATGCTAGCGATTGAGGGCGGAATAGATCCGGTGATTTGGTTGCGGTTGAGTAACGCTCTGCTCATCATCGTTAACTTTCCGAGATCTGTAGGTAACTCGCCGGAGATCTGGTTGTTGCTTAGATCTAGGTGCATTAACCGGCCGAGGTTGACGATCGACGGCGGGATCTCGCCGGAGAGTTTGTTGTCAGCGACGTTGAGAACGGTGAGTTTCGATAACTTTCCGATGTCCGACGGAATTATGCCGGAGATCTGGTTTCCGATGAGGTCTAGGATGCGGAGGTGAGGGAGAGAGGTGATGCACGGCGGAATCTCGCCGGAGATTCCCTTCCAGTCGGCGACTACTAGCGTGGTGAGGCGGTCTAGTGAGCAGAGTGACGGGGAGAGTGAACCGGTCATGTAGCCGGACCGGCCGGCTTTCTCGAAGATTTTGTCTTCCGACTCGCCACGTAGGATGATGTCGTTAACCCGGCGGTCCGTCGGGTCGCAGGTGACTCCGTACCAGTTGGTGCAGCAGTCGGTGCCGGTCCAGGTGTTGAATATGCCCAAATACGGTTCAGTCAGACCGGACTTGAAGGCTAGTAACGCTTGCCGGTCCGACGGTGGGCATGAGTTCACGACGCCGGCGACGAGGAGTACGACGGTGAGATATATGACGGTAAGTTTCATTACTATTATTTTTGGTGTTTTAGAGTGGGTTTTTAGTTAGTTTGGAGTGTGGGGTGATCTATTATATATGCATGGGGTTGGGGATAATGGGCTTAGAAGTTGGGTTATTTACGAAAAAAGGACTATGGGACAGTTGATTGGTATAAATGTGGTGGGGTGTCAGAAGCATGTTCAACTGGCTTACAAACAAACGTCTTTGTGGTCTTAGCTGGACTGAACTTATCAAGATTAAGAAATGATTAACCATATTATTTTTGCATGATACAAAGTTATAAAATTTGATTGTAATTTAAAATAAAATTTAGTTGTATGTTTGTGGAGGATTTTTGTTTTGGTGAAAGAGGGAGAAGTACGAGTTGTTATGTTACATATTAACATAAACATTTATTGACTTGGTATATGGTACATTGTTAATTTTTGTTATTATCAGAAGGGGAGATGGTTTATTAATGGTCATACATATAAATGCATCATTTTTTCATAATTCATCCATGTAATGTCACATGCAAGAACATTGTTCGAAATGTATCAAAATGATTGAAAAAAATCAAACGGAGGCATCACGAAACGACAATCGGCCAACTATATCAAGACGTGCATTAAACCAAAAGTTTAAATGATAGAAGTATCATGGTTGGTGTCACGGTTAAACCATGGATCTACAGTGCCAAAGATGATGAAAAAAGTCAAAGAGTTAAGCTTTAGAAGACCCACGGTCGATACATGATTCACTTGTAGAATCCTTCGTACAGAAAACAAAGGAACTTGACAATTAGAAGAAGCGCAACCCAATTCAAGAATAATGTAGCATCAAGTGATCATGAAACACAAGACAAAAGAATAGATGTGGTAAATGGTTTAAAGATCAATTAATATCTTTATAAGTTTAAAAGCAAAGTTTTATAAAACTTGTAAAAGATGATATATCATTTAATACAAGAAGAAAATGAGATCAAGGTTAAAAGGTTCAATAAAATGAATTGATGTTAGTTATTACTGTAAGCATCTATTAACGATATCATATATGTATATTGAGGGAGGTGAGAACTACTTCAATAGTGAAAAGAGACAGGTGATCACTACTTGACTATAACAAGATGTTCAAGAGTGATTACTACCAACTTAGTGAGACCTTTAGGGGCGATCATTATCCTATAGTGATATGACCATACATCTGGAGTTATCTTTTTCTTATTTTTTTTACATAGTAACAACTTATATAGTGTTTCAAAGAACAAATCAAAAGTTGTCAAACATGAATTAATTCTAAAATAACAAATTCATTTCTCTATGTTCTAACACATAACATCGTATGCTTACAGTGACTAGTGGAAATAGTAAACAAAATATACACACGTACTTAGTATCAAGTTACCACGTTTTATGTAGTGACTTTAGAATGTTGTTTTTAAAAGGAATTTCAAGCAATAGCTTTTTAACAGAATTTCAGAACATTATTTCACACATTGGGTCATAATTCAAAGCAAAAACATAATCAAGTATTGGATCGACACCCACGACCCACCAATATCGAAACTCACCGATATCGAAAGAATCATGGTTTAAGTTCAAGTATTCACACCCAGACCTGAATCCCTCAATTTTAGGCTTTTATACTAACTTGTAACATTCACTTTCTTTTTGCATTGAGCCCGTTTCTTTTTGAAGTGGTCTTGGATGAGTTGTCCTAGCAGATTTAAAAGCTATCTCAAGGTGCATGCTTTTCGAGAACGATATTGTATTGGTGGCGGAAAACAAATAGGAATTACGCATCAATAGGTCCAAAACAAGTAGCTCCATTGTAACTTCAATGTCAAAAAAGGTGACAACGACCAGATTACTATTAAGGGATATGCATTGCTGCAGACAAACAAGTTCAAGTATCTTGGATCATTCATTGATAGTGATAGAGACATGACTGTGATGTAACGCACCGTGTATACAAGTTGTTTTGTGTGACAAGATATTTCCGAAGAGATTAAAAGGAAAATGCTATTGGGTTGCAGTCCAACCAACAATGTTGTACGGAACTGATTGTTAGCCCCTTAATATGACACAAGCTAGAAAGCTAGAGTTTGTGGAGATGAGGATGTTAAGGTGGACATGTGGGCGCACGAGGATGGAGCGAATAAGGAATGGAGTCCTTAGAGCTAGTTTAGGTTTGGCGTGCGTTTCATACAAGATAAGGTAGGGGAGATTAAGATGGTTTGGACAAGTACATAGATGAAAAATGACAAAACCAGTATGGTGTGTCGAAAACATAACAGTGGAAGGGAGAAAAAGCAAAGTTAGACTGAGATTGACATAGGATGAGCAGATTAGGCATATTTAGGGAAGATGCACCTTTCTGAGTACATAATTAGTGATAGCCATCTTGAAAATATAGAATAAAGGCGAGGGATTTTTAGCAGATTGCACACGTTTGTCCTTTCCTTACGAACTCCTAGCTTAGGTGTAAGGTACATAAGATGTCTTTAGCCGATAGGTGTAAATGGCTGCTGCTAATTAGGTGTGCCTTTGACTTGAGGAATGAAGCTAGATGCCTTTTAGTAGAGGTGGGCAAAAAAATCGGTTCGGGAACCGGTTTGGGCAAAAAAACCAGAACCGGTTTCTGGCCCAAACCGGTCCCGACCCCGTCTGAACCGCCGGTTCTTTAATAGGTTTGAGGTTTTATGTGTTGAAACTGGTTTCAAACCGGTTCCCAAACCGGTTTTCAAACCGGTTTTTAAAAAGTAGCCGTTATATAGCCGTTTATGACTGTTTTTTTGTGTTTTTTTACTGCAGGACCGTTAAAGGGGACTTTGCACTTAGTTAACACATTTAGGAGGATCTTTAGGATCACTTAACAATTCAAATAGGGAACTTAGAACTTTAAACTGAAGATACAATGCACAACCCAAGTAAAGTAAGAACAAGAACACAAGATATAATTTTCAAGGAAGTAGTATATTGCTTCTTAAGTTCTATTACAAGTGTTTGCACCAGTATATGAAATACAAGAACCTTTGACTCTTTATACTAATCCTACAACCGTCAATATGCAAAGAGACAGTTGGAAGTGACTAATCTAGACAACAAGATCAGCCTAAAGTCAAAAGGCAGATTGTCTTTTGACTAGTGACTATGACAGGCCATAGCTCAATGACTTTCCTATTACAAAAATCCAAAAAGAAACAAATACAGAAACTTGCAGACAAAGACCTTATCTACTTTATCATAAGGGATGAAAGTTTCACCAACTAATGATAGTTGGTGAACCACAAGAGCATGCAGCGGACAGGGAGTTGCTTTATGATAAAGTGGATAGAAAAGGTATATTTTCTCTCTCTTCAGAAGTAATCAGTCTTATCTTTATTCAGCTTCGGAAGACTTTGTCTTGAGAGCTTCGGAAGACTTCATCTTAACCTTCGGAAGAATTGAGTCTTTGGCTTCGGAAGTTTCTTCTGAACTTTGGCTTCGGAAGTTTCTTCTGAACTTTGGCTTCGGAAGATTTTACACAACATTTTATTTGAGTGTGTAAAACTTCCGAAGCTAGTTCTTCTTTGTTCCTTAGTGCATGTTGGAAGACTTGGTTGTTTTGGTATCCTTTGGTTGCATCAGCCTCATAACCTCAGAGGTTCCTACAAACTCCCCCTAGGCTGATGCTACCAAAACAGAGAGGTTTTCAGACTGGGATAGTTCACATGAGGATCTTCAGAACTCCTCTCTTCATCAGCAGATCTGGATTCTTCAGACTCATAAAGTACCTTCTCATGTCATAGAGATCATGCAGAGGAAGTTCAAGCATGTCACTTGTGAAGTAGACATGTTGTTCTCCCTGATCTCTAATGACATACCATCTATCCGGGGTTTCAGCAAATGCCCAGGATAGAATTGGTCTTCCAACAAAGAGAGGCTCTACTATGATAGGAGTTGATTGAGAGCCCTCTTTATGCACTTCCTCAGGATGTTCTGACTCATCCTGAGGTTGGGAGGTGGTTGCCTTTCTTCTTTTCTTCTTGGTAGAGGATCTTCTTCTGGCCATCCTCTTTTTCCTCCTAGATGATTTTAACTAAGAGGGTTGTTCTTCAGTACCAGGTTCTTCAGTGGATTCCCTCTCAGTTGGGATCTCTTCTCTCTCAGGTTTAGAAGGAGAGGGAGGAGAACCCTGCTATGGGTCAGAAGATGAAGTTGGCTGTTGTGTAGCTTCAGGTGCGGGTTGTGTTGTCTCTATAGGTTCAACCTTTACCTCAACTTCAGGTTGAGCTTGATCTGATGGTGAATGAAGATCTACAAGCTCTCCCCTTTTAATCTTCTGCTTGATCACCCTTATTTGCTCATCCATTGTGGATAGAGACATGGGACCAAGCCTCCTTTCGGAGAACCCATACAGCTTCAAGAAGCTCATCATCTTCTGCCTATCTGTAGAGTTTTTCTGATTTTTCCTGATGATGGCTCTTGATTTGGCAGCTTCTTCCCTTTGCCTCTTCCTAGCAGCTTGCCTTTCTCTTTTGGCATGCTCTTCCAGCTGCTTGTTGTATTCAAACAATATATAGTCATATGGCAAGGGAAGAAGTGCAGGTGCCTGATAGAGACCTGTGGCACTCAGGTAGTTGATCATCTTTAATTTTTCTTCTTCATCAACTACCTAAGGTTGTTCAGCAGCCACAGCCTCTGACTCAGGGCTTTCTTGAACTGGGGAGAGGACAGGAATGTTCTTGTATATTCTTTTTCTTCTCATTTGTTCTTTATGCTTGAGGGTCAAGGCTGCATCCTCTGTTTCTTTCCTCTCCTTTGACAACTCAATGTCAGCCAGTTCATTTAATTCCTCTAAGGGGAGATAGATGAGTTCATCTATGTTGTAGTTCCTGGTCCCCAGATAGTTGAGTCTGGCTGCCCTTAACTCATCTTCTTGAGTGTTTGGAACATGGGCAATCAGAATTACAGCTTGCATGAATCCTGGGGAACCACTTGAACTCTCTCCCTTCAGCTTCCTCTTCCTCTCTCTTTTCTCTTCTTCAATCTCCTCAGCAGTTAGCTTTCTTTTGCCTTTGTCAATTGCTGATCTTGATGACTCAGCCTGAGGAGAGGTTTGGCCTTCATTGCTTGATTCAGCAGTCAAGCTCTGGCCAGAGAGAGGTTGTGAAGCACCATCACCAGCTGGTGCCTCACTAAGGGTATGGGGTGCTGGAGGAGATGTTGTCTCAAGGTTCACAATCTCAGCCTCTGGGCCTTCAGTCAAGGCTTTCCCTTCGAAGCTAATCTTAAGGTCCACCTCAACATCCAGTTGACCAAAGGCTTCAACTGCTATCCTCTGTCTATATAATGCTGTTCTCCTTTTGAATTCTGCCAGCACCCAGTCTTGAATTTTACTAGCTAGTCTGGCAGCTTGTCTGTTGTTACTTGGGTTGACAAGTGCCAGATCTACTAGATTTATACCCTGATAGAAACTCAGGTTTGAAATGTTTAAAATTTTTAGTTGACCCTGAGCTCTAGAGAGTACAAGAGCTTTCCTATCACTGTCATACCCCCAACCCATGATTGGATTCTCAAAGGGGGCAGACATTGCTCTTGGTATCCCTTCCTCAAACAGATGTTGAATTTGCAAGTCGAAGTCTCTGACTTGAGGAGGTTGCTGAGTATGGACAACAGCAAGAGAAGATGGTGAGTCCTGTATGTCCATACTTGAGGAAGAACTCCTAGGTTCTGTGGCTGTTAGAACTTCCTCCCCCTTTTTGGTAGCATCACCTTCAAGCATAGGTGAGCTAGGGAAGTGATCCATAACATCCACAGGTTCTTGTGGACCTGGATGAGTTTTTCCTATTAGTCTCTCAGCTAACTTGCCCTTGAGATCGATGATCTCAAGTTGCTGGTCATTGACCTTTTTCTGCAGGATAGTCACCTGAGATTCCAGGTGAGCTATCTTTGATACAAAGTAGGTGCACAGATTTGAGAGTTTGTGCACCTTTTGTTGCAGACTCCCCTCATCTTCAGATGAAGAATCATAGGGGGATGAGAGGATTGGACCTGAGTCTTCTCCCTCATCACCAGCATGGATTTCTTGGCTGCTGGATTTCCCTTGCTTCATGATAATGTCAAGAGGCTGGGTTGCCTGGATTTCCCTTGCTTCATGATAATGTCAAGAGGCTGGGTTGCCGTGGGTGAGGTCTTAGAGATATAATCACTACCAACAGTAAGAGCCTCAGCCACATGGATCTCCTGGACAATCTGAAGGAGATCCACCTCAGTTTGGGGTGTCTGATGTTGGCTAGAAGTGGGTGAAGCAGGAGTACTCATCTCACCTTGAGTGTGAGTAGAGAGGAGAGATTCATGGTACTCACTGAGACCCAATTCTTCATCAGAGTAGAAGTCAAGGCTGGGAAAGGGCTAATTAAGATCAAGAGGCTAGGGATGGTAGCTTTCCCCTGAAGGTTGATCACTAGAGTGTTGACACTCAGAGTGATGGCTTAAGGCTATTTGAGGAGGTATGAGCTCATCAGGCTGAGGAGGAACCTCAGCACTGATTGTGTCAAGAATGGGAGTGGTTTGCTCCTCAGGGGAAGTGGGAGCTCTATTGTCCACTTCCTCCTGTGTGGGTTGTGATATGGGGGCCTGCACATGCTCAATAGCAAGTACTGGTCGTTTGGATTTTCTAGAGTAGGTGAGGGTAATAGTTGGCCTTGATGATGGTTGAAAGGTGGAGGGTGTTGGTTCATCACTAGCTCAGGCTGCTAGGATGTCACCCTGAGCAATGAGCTCAAACATTTTTAGGACAAGGGCTGTTTCTACCCCTGAGAACCCAACAGTTGGCTTTTTCAAAATTTTGAAAATGCCGGGCCTCATATGTGCAAGTTTAATAACATTACCTGTTCCCCTCAACTGTGGTCCCATTTCATAGTTGAGAATGTGTTGAACATACCGGGGGAACATGTAATATTCTAGGGAGTCCAAATTCGCAAGTAAATTTGTAAAAACAAACTGAGAATACCTGAATTTGACCCCTTGAACCATCCCATAGACAATGAAGGAGAGGTCTTCTGGAATCTGGTCCCATCCTCCATGTTTGTTGGACAAGCTGTGGATGACTACATGGAGGAGGTACTTCCACTGGTAAGAGACCTTCCCCTTTCTGAAGGTCTTGACTGTGAAGTCACCTTCATATCCCATCTGCTCAAAGGAATGGTTGACAGCAGCTTTTGGGAAGGACATTTCACCTTCTTCATCATCCAGCTAAAGATTGGTGTTAATGATGGCTGGAATGATGAACAGTGTCCTCCCCTGCACTGTGGCAGATAGTGCCTTCTCCCCATCCATGGTGACCTCTTGACAGGTCCGCCAGAACTCAAGCAACTGATCCTCATAGAGAGGAGGATCAATTGTAAGAGAGGTGAAATAATGAGACGAAGAAAGGTACCTACAAACATCTGAGAAGCTTGGATCCTTCTCAGAGTTTAACAGAGCAACCTGGTTGTGCTGCCTGTGTAGGTGCATGGTAAAATCCGGGTCGTTTCGATGATCAAGATTGGCCTTTTAGTGAGGTGAAGTTAATTTTTTAAGAACAATGAGAGTAGAGAGGAAATAGAAGAGAGAAGATTTGAGACAAAGTTAAAGCGAAAGATAAATTTCCGCAAGTGGGTCCTACTTCTGAAAAAGCGCTCAAAAAGGTAGTGTTCTTGGAGGTTATAAAGCTTCCAAAGGCAATATTAGTTTCGGAAGCTTTGCAAGCAAGGCTTCCGAAGGTTATTTTGCTTTGGAAGATAGTTCAAGGAGTTTTGAGAGTTTTGACTTCGGAAGAAAGAAATAAGTCTTTCGAGACTGAATTTGCTTTCGGATGAAATTTATTCTTAAAATGCATTTAAGAGCTTATGTTCAACTTAAGCTTTGGAAGATACTTCATGAGTTTCTTCCGAAGGTAAATCTTAGATAAGCTGTAAAGTTCTTCTGAGGGCAATTTCACTTCTTCCGAAGGTAAATACTCATCACTCTAAGAAATATCATTTTAAAAATTGTTTCCATCCGAAGAGAACTAGGCTTATGAAGTGATCTAATAGACAACCTAGGACAAACAATTTTAGGAATTAAAGTTGGTTAAGTTGTTAAGAAAAACCTATTCAAAGTTAATCATCCCAATAGCTGATACAAGATATTTAAATCTCTGCTCATCAAAATCTTTTATGAACAGATCAGCATATTGTTCATTTGTGTTAACTTTGATTAGTTTTATCAAACCCTTTTCAAAATTATCCCTAATCAGATGATACCTGATGTTGATGTGTTTGGTCCTTGAGTGCTGCACAGGACTCTCTGTGATAGAGATGGCACTGTTGTTGTCTATGTGGATAGGTGTCTCTTTGAAATTGAACCCATAGTCTAGCATCTGATTCTGAATCCAAAGCACTTGAGCACAACAGCTAGCAGCAGCAATGTATTCAGCTTCAGCAGTTGATGCAGACACACAGGATTGCTTCTTGCATTGCCAAGAGACTATCCTTCCACCAAGGAACTGACAACCCCCAGAAGTAGACTTTGCAGTCATGTTGCAGCCACCATAATCACTGTCTGTATAAGCATACAGATTAAAGTCTGAATTCTTTGGATACCAAAGGCCTAGATTTGGAGCACCTTTGAGATATCTAAGAATCCTTTTGACAGTGATTAGGTGTGACATCTTGGGGTTGGCTTGATATCTTGCACATATGCATGTGGCAAACATGATATCAGGCCTGCTAGCAGTAAGATACATAAGTGACCCAATCATAGCCCTGTAGAGATGTTTATCAACACTTGCCCCCTCAAGGTCAGGACCAAGGGAATGGTTTCTGGCTATGGGTGTCTTTGCAATCTTACAGCCAGTCATCTTGAACCTTGTAAGTATGTCCTGTACATACTTTGACTGACTTATGAAGATGCCATCTTCAACCTGCTTCATTTGAATTCCTAGAAAGAAATTGAGTTCTCCCATGGCACTCATTTCAAATCTACTCTTCATCAGCATCTTAAAGTCTTTGCAGAGCTTTAGATTAGTTAAACAAAATATGATGTCATCTACATATATCTGAACTAGCAATGTGTCATTCCTTGTATCTTTGATGAAGAGAATCCCATCAATAGTACCATTTTTGTATCCATGTTTACAGAGGTATGTTGATAGTGTCTCATACCACTTTCTTGGAGCTTGATGCAGTCCATAAAGGGCTTTATCAAGCTTGCAGACATAATCAGGATGATCAGGGTCTGCAAAGCCAGGTGGTTGTTTAAGATAAACTTCTTCATCAATCACCCCATAAAGAAAGGCACACTTTACATCGAGCTGGTAGACCTTGAAATCCTTGGATGCAGCATAAGCCAGGAATATCCTTACAGCCTCAAGTCTTGCTACAGGAGCAAAGACATCAGTATAATCAATTCCTTCTTCTTGTGTGTATCCTTGGACAACTAGTCTAGCCTTGTTCTTGATGATGATCCCTCTATCAACTTTCTTATTCCTGAATACCCACTTAGTACCTATGACAGTCTTCCCTTGAGGAAGAGGGCATAAGTTCCACACCTTCTGTCTTTTGATTTGAAGCAACTCTTCTTGCATTGCTTCAATCCAGCTTCCATCCTTTAAAGCCTTATCAACTTTCTTAGGCTCAATTTGGGACAAGAAACAAGAATATAGACAAATATGGCTGTCATGAGTTTGTCCTCTTGTTCTCACCCCTGAGTCAACATTTCTGATGATGTTTGTGGTGGGATGTGACTTGTGGATCCTGAGTTGAGGTATCACAGCAAGTTGGTTAGACAGATCTAAATTAGAGAAATTTTGATCTGGAAAAGAAGAGTCCCCCACCACATCAACACACTTATCAAGAGAAACTTGATCCAGTGAGTGTGTGACATCATTTATGTTGTCTTCAATGGAGTGGTTTTCAGCATCAAGAAATTCTTGATCACTGTCACCACCTCCAATTCCTCCTGCATTAGAGGTTCCTTCTCCTGAATTCTGAGCCTCTGAACTAGAATTTGAGGGTAATTCAGTTGAAACAGCAGTATTTGTCATGCTTGTGCTGATAGGAGCCTCAATGACAGGGTTAGTCACTACTGGAACTGAAGTAGTCTTCTTGTTTGGTCTTCTCAGCTCAAATCTTGGGTCAGGATCTTCAGTTGACTTGTTATTTATGGATCCTGAAACATTCTCAGAAGATTTGTTAAAACAGTTGGTAACTAAATCAAGATCAAATAGCCAATCCGGACCAGAACCTTTTACACTGGGTGTGTGTTCATTGAAAATCACATTGGCTGACTCCTCAATGATTTTAGTTCTGAGATTGTATACTCTATAAGCCTTAGCTTGAGAAGAGTATCCAACAAAGTATCCATCATCTGATTTCTCAGCAAACTTAGCTATTTGATCTTTGGTATTCAAGATGGTGCAAGGACATCCAAATGTTCTGAGAAAACCAATGAATGGTCTCCATTTGTGCCACAGTTCATAAGGAGTCTTACCATGTGTCTTAACCACTAAAACTCTGTTTTGCACAAAGCAGGCTATGTTGACAGCCTCTGCCCAGAAGGTGATGGGCAGCTTAGAGTCAGACAACATAGTTCTTGCAGCTTCAATAAGTGTCCTGTTTCTCCTCTCAGCAACACCATTTTACTGAGGAGTCCTGGGAGCACTATATTGTCTTGAAATACCCTTTTCATCACAAAATGTATCAAGGATTTGGTTTTTAAATTCGGTTCCTTGATCACATCTTATGATTTTGACCTTGTGATCAGATTGATTCTCAATTTTCAGAATGAAATTCTTCAAGATTTCAGGGGTTTCATCCTTAGTTCTAAGGAAAAACACCTAAGTGAATCTTGTGAAATCATCTGTGATCACGAAACAGTATGAAGTCCTTCCTAGACTCATTACACTGGTGGGGCCAAACAGATCCATATGTAACAAGTGTAGGGGAGTAGTGATAGAATTCACTTCCTTTGGCTTATAAGACACTTTGTGTTGCTTCCCCTTCAGGCATGCAACACAGTGGTCATCACTTGTAAACTCTTTCTTTGGCATTCTAGTTACCAAGTCATTCTTAATCAATTTATTCATGTTCTTAAAGTTTACATGGCACATTCTCTTATGCCAAAGGAAAGACTCATCACTATTTGCTTTAGATAGAAAGCAAGAAACCTCTCCAGAGGGAGATGTTTCCTGCAAGTCCATCTTGTACATGTTCCCTCTCCTGGGGGCTCTAAGCAAAATATGCTCTTAAGGAATGTCAACCCCGGGCTTGAGAACAATGCACTCATACTCAGTGAAGAGCATGTGATGTTTTTGATCACAAAATTGAGACACACTCAAAAGATTGTATCCAAGCTCTTTGACAAAGTTTACCTTTTCAATGCTGAGCTTACCATTTGTAACCTTGCCCCTGCCAGTAATATAACCTCCTGCATCTCCTCCAAAAGCAACTGGTCCTCCATCAATCCTTTCAAAGTTTTGAAGCAAGGACTCATTGCCAGTCATGTGCCTAGAGCAGCCACTGTCAACAATCCAGATATTTCTGTTGGTCTTTAGCTGTCCCTGCACAAAAAGAGATGATTTAGTTACATTTGGGAACCCAAGCCTCATTGGTCTTGGGCATATCAGAATGAGTTAAAGGCAATGAAACAGTAATGGATCCTATGTTCACGCTTTGGGGATCATTTGCTGTTTCTGATGATGAACTTTTAGTCATATGGTCTTCCTTCATCTTCCACACCACCTTTGGAAGATTGGGCTTGACCTTCAAAACTTTGGAAGTTTTGGTAACTTCGGAAGATTTGATGACTGGGCCTTTGGAAGATTTTGCTTTCACTGCAGCAAACTTCAGTACTTCGGAAGCATTCCTTTCTTCCGAGATCAACTTTTCTTCCGAATGCAATTTTTCATTTGCCCTTTTCTTCATTTTGGAGCTTCCGAAGGAAACAGACTTTCCTTCTGAAGCTGTTTGTTTCTTCTTCCTCTTAGAAGTTTTCTTCTTGATCATGTGGATAGTACCCTTTGGATTGTATTGACAATCCTTAGCCAGATGTGAGGTACTACCACACATAACACAATTCAAATCTTTTCTTCTGAGATCCTTCTTTTCCGAAGAAGACTGACCTTGAACACTTTCCTTTTCCTTTTTCACCCTTTCAGATGATGCAGCAGGCTTCTTAGAGTGAAGCTTGCTTTTAGAAATGGATGGTTCAGGCTGTGTAGCAGTGACACACAGCTGATCAATCTTCTTGTTGTTGCTGGAGTGAGTTGAAGCTGAAGTAGAATTCTTGGTACTGGAGTTCTTGATAAGGTCTTCAGCTTTCATCACCTTGAACCCTGCAGAAATGAAAACTTGTTTCTGTTTGGGATCAAAGGTGGTCTTGATCTCTTGAGCTTTTCTGGATCTTCTCTTTACTCTTCTGATCAAGTTCTTTCTTTTGGTTTTGCTCAAACCAGCTGCTTTTTCCTCCTTAGGAGCATGGTGACCCTTTTTGGATTGACTCTCTTCACTCACCTCAGAGTCATCCCTCACCTTCTCCTCTTCATCCTCCTTATCACTGGGGTCTATAGATGGCAGCTCATCTTGACCAGTTCCACACCTTGGAGATCTAACTGATAGTAGAGTGTGTAGAGGAGCTATCTCACTAGATCCCAGTCCCTCCTCATCACTTGAGACTTGATGAAGCCTTCCATTCATTGACACCAAGTGTCAAAATCCTCAGGAGTGATCAGTGAGGACTTTGTCATAGTTCCAGTTTCCATATCAGCTTTGGAGATAGCTGCCATTTGAAGAGTTAAGTGATGTGTGTAACTAAGAGGATTTGAAGATGGTGAGATCTTACAAACAAGAGCCTGGAATGCTCTGATACCAAATGCAGGACCGTTAAAGGGGACTTTGCACTTAGTTAACACACTTAGGAGGATCTTTAGGATCACTTAACAATTCAAATAGGGAACTTAGAACTTTAAACTGAAGATACAATGCACAACCCAAGTAAAGTAAGAACAAGAACACAAGATATAATTTTCAAGGAAGTAGTATATTGCTTCTTAAGTTCTATTACAAGTGTTTGCACCAGTATATGAAATACAAGAACCTTTGACTCTTTATACTAATCCTACAACCGTCAATATGCAAAGAGACAGTTGGAAGTGACTAATCTAGACAACAAGATCAGCCTAAAGTCAAAAGGCAGATTGTCTTTTGACTAGTGTCCTATTACAAAAAGCATGGAAGTTTCCTATTACAAAAAGCCAAAAAGAAACAAATACAGAAACTTGCAAACAAAGACCTTATCTACTTTATCATAAAGCATGGAAGTTTCACCAACTCATGATAGTTGGTGAACCACCAGAGCATGCAGCGGACAGGGAGTTGCTTTATGATAAAGTGGATAGAAAATGTATCTTTTCTCTCTCTTCAGAAGTAATCAGTCTTGTCTTTATTCAGCTTCGGAAGACTTTGTCTTGAGAGCTTCGGAAGACTTCATCTTAACCTTTGGAAGAATTGAGTCTTTGGCTTCGGAAGTTTCTTCTGAACTTTGGCTTCAGAAGTTTCTTCTGAACTTTGGCTTCGGAAGATTTTACGCAACATTTTATTTGAGTGTGTAAAACTTCCAAAGCTAGTTCTTCTTTGTTCCTTAGTGCATGTTGGAAGACTTGGTTGTTTTGGTATCCTTTGGTTGCATCAGCCTCATAACCTCAGAGGTTCCTACATTTACCATTATACCCCCATTAAGCTAGTATAAATATGCATTGGATGTTTTGGTTGAACCACAACAAGTTAAAACACTCTCTACTCTAAAAAAACGCTCTCTATTCTCAAATACGCTCAATACTTTCGTTCAATTCAAAAAAAACTCTCAATACTCTCATTCAATTCAAAATGGCTTCATCAAGTGCTCAATCATCCGTTGGTTGTGATGTCTCTTCAAGCAACGTGGTGGTAGCAATCCTTCCTACGAATAGGAACCCCGAAATATGGTGCAATTACGATTTATGTCAAATGGCTAGCGGTCCAAACAAAGCTCGTTGCAAGTATTGTCATAAGTTTTTCAAAAAAAGATGCAAATACAACTTTTAAAAACCACATTGCAAATAAATATTGTATGGCTTTGAAAGTTGAACCGTCTCAAGGTCAAGCTTCGATGACAAGCGAGGGGAATGTTTGGGCTTATGACGTTGATGCGGTTCGTGAGCAAATGACGCATTTTGTAATTCAAGAAAGTTTGCCATTCAAATATTTCGACAATGAACGTTTGACCCGGCTAATTCAACGAACTCTCCAACCGCGATACACACATGTAAGTCGTGCTACACTTAGAAGAGATTGCTTAAAAATGTGGAAAAAAGCTAAAAATAAATTAATATCTTATTTTAAAAATTTACAAACCAGTGTTAACTTAACTAGTGACGTTTGGTCGACTCCGCACGGTTCACCGGACTCGTACATTTGTGTCACCGCCCATTGGGTTGAACCCAGTTCGTGGCAAATGATGAAATGTATGATTGCGTTTGAATTGTTTGATTATCCTCACACTGGGCAAAACATTTTTTATCTTATTGATAAAGTTATTAAAACGTATAAATTAGAAAACAAAATATTTTCTATATCTTTTGATAACGCGTCAAATAATACGCTTGCGATAGAACATCTAAAATTAAAATATAAACCAATTTGTGACGGTGTGTTTTTTCATAGTCGATGTGTTGCGTACATCATAAACTTAGCCGTTCAAGACGGTTTAAAAACTATTGAAACAGTAAAAGATAGTTTTAAAATAATGTTACGTGATATTTTTAGCAGTAACCAAAGATTAGTAGGTATCGCAAGTTTTGTAAAGACGCAAATTCCAAATGTTTAGGTCCGAATTGGGACGTACCTACAAGATGGAATTCGACTTGTAACATGTTTGAAAAGGCTATTGACCAAAAAGAAAGTTTAATAGCCTTTCATAATGCTTTGGTGAGTCGTGGAAAGGCTTCGACTTACCATCCATCGAGTTGGGCTATTATTGAAGAAATAACCAAAATGCTTAATGTTTTTAAAACCGCAACTACTTGTCTTTTTAGAGTTTATTATCCAACGAGTCCATTAGTACTTCACCAAATTTACTTAATGACTTTAAAATTAAATGAGTTGTCGTGTAGGGGTAGACCTTATTTTAAAGAAATGTCTCCGGTTATTACATGTGCCGTTGCCTTAAACCCTTGTTTAAATACGTCAGGGGTTGAAACTTTACTTGATAAAATTACTTTTAATTTGGATTTAGAAGAAGAAAACCCATATTATGCTCAAAGTGCAAAAAATAATTTTAACACACATTTAGGCCAAATGTTTGATGTTTATTTAGCAAAATATGGTGAAACATCAAACATACATGAGTCTATGCAGCAGGCGGCACATGACGAAGGTTCAAATGATCCAATGTTTGCTTTGTATAATACTTTAAGAGATGAATGCAATAAACGTCAACGTGGTAACATTCCGAGTAGTGAAATCGGGAGGTATAGTGGAACAAACTTTTTATCCACCATGACTCCACAAGATTTTAAAATTTTTGACTTGTTGGCTTGGTGGAAAGGTAAGAAGATCAATTTACAATCCTATCCACCATGGCCCGAGATTTACTAACCGTCCAAGCTTCCACGGTAGCTTCGGAATCTGCTTTTTCTATTAGTGGCAGAATTATATCAATACGAAGAACCCGACTCACTCCCGAAGCAGTTGAAATGTGTATTTGCTTGAAGGATTATTTGGATGCAGCTGAAAGAATACAAGACAAATGCTCACTTGAAGGAGAATTAAAATATGAAACCGAAATATATGAAGACGAAGTAGACGATGGATTGACACCCGGAATGACCGATGATAAAACGGCATATGACGAGTTCCTTTGTAATACCTCGGTTTCTGGTGGCGAAGAATAAAGTTTACGTCATTTGAATTATTTATATGTTTTGAATAGTATCTTTATTTTACATTTTATTTAATCTTTGATAAAAATAAATAATCATATTTAATTTTTTATGTATCATAAATCATAATTATATTTTTTTAATGTTTTATGTTTTATGTTTTAATATTTATAAATAATTTATATAAATGTGTAATCTTTGATAAAAATAAATAATCATATTTAATTTTTCATGTATCATAAACCATAATTATATTTTTATTTAATGTTTTATGTTTTATGTTTTAATATTTATAAATAATTTATATAAATGTGTAATCTTTGATAAAAATAAATAATATTTTAGATCAATTGAACAAGTTTTGAACAATTTGATAAGTGTGAAAAACTTCTGAAATTTGACCAAGTGTTTAGGCGCATGAGCACTGTTTGGGCGCATGAGAACTGTGGGCGCATGAGAACTGTTTGGCCGCATTAGCACTATTTGGGCGCATGAGCACTGTTCGGACGCATCTGTTGGGCGTTTCTTCTTTGGACTGTTTTGGGCGTTTGGAAAATTTAAATTTAAAAAAAAAATGAAAACCCGAACCGGTTTGGGCCTGAACTGGTTTTCAAACTGGCCCGGACCGGTTCGATAGGTTTGAATATCCTAGCCCTGAAATCGGTTTAGGAACCGAACCGGTTTGGGGTTCAAACCGGTTGAAAATAAACCGGTTGAAACCGGACCGGTTTGAAACCGAACCGGTTTGGCCCCAAAAACCGGTTTGTACACCTCTACCTTCTAGTAGCCTTTGAATAAGGGGCGGTCTATGAGTTACTATAAGATTAAAGGTAGTTATAGATCTAGGCTTGCGGTGGTAGAGAGTGTCTTAGGATTTTCATTATGTTTATGCTTTTGTTGTCTTTAGTTTAACTATGTATACTTGTTTCCTACTACTTACCAACCTGATATGTTATGTGTAGTTTAAATTATGCATGTTTTATGTTTCAAGTTTAGCCTTTTTACATATCGATGGTCTTAATGAGAGTACCTATCTCTTTCTACCATTTAGGGTAAAGGTAAGAATTGCTCACATCTCATTCTTTCCAAACCCTACTATTTAAGTGAGATTTATTTGGTATGTTTATTTGTTTGTAACATCCACTCTCTAAAAGACTCAATATTTAAATTGATCATAGAATTTGGTCCCAACTTTTTCAAAACATCATACATACAGATGTGTTATCATTTAAACATTTGAAATGTTAACTTACATGCTCTATAAACTATTATAAACTTAATAAAACATTTAAATTTTACATCATAACATAAATTGAGTAGTTTTGCTTATCTCCCTTAACTAAAATGTACAAAATGTTGATTTATCAAACCAAATAAACATTCTTACCACACCAAATTTATCTAACGAGATGTTTATAATCCAAATACACCAAGATTCTCCCATTATTTTAGCATAATCAAACCTTGGATTTTTTTTTAATTAAACCTAGATTAACATTCCTACCACTCCATTATCATCTAATGAGATGTTTGTAATCCAAATACAACAAAGATTCACCCATTATGTTAGCATAATCAAAGCTTGGATTTATTTTATTAAACCTAGATAAGCATTCCTGCCACCCCATATTCATCTAATGAGATGTTTATAATCCAAATACACCAAGATTCACCCATTAGTTTAGCATATAATATTATCTTACTAGATTATCTAAAACCTTCAATTTCTCAAACATAGTTCTTCCAACATTAATGAGGTTTTTCGTGGATTATGATTGAACAAACATTTATCTAAGGATGAATAAAAAATAAATTATGGAATGAAAATATCTTTTAAAAGAGGATTTTATAAAACTATGATTAACTATACAGTTTAATTAAATCTGTCTACCCAACTATTGTAAGAAAATATAACTTTTTAAACAATTTGTGTGAAATTATTTTGCTCGTCAAACAAAAAAAAAGTAATTAGAGCCAATATAATTTAATCATATCATCTTGCTATGTTTTTCCAATTACAAAGTTTATTCACAGCCATTTGGGTTGCTACTCTAATTATAAAAGTCAAAAACTTTTTGGACGTCATTAAAGTTTAAAAGAGAAGCGGAAGAGTTGGTTGCTTGGTTATGGTTGACGAACAAGGCACAAAAGTCAGCAATTCTTATTTTTTTTGGCACGATGATCAGGGAAGCATTGCGTTTTGACTTTTGTCAATATCCGCATAAACAAAATTTGAGAAACAGGAAGTTTTTGTGATCGAACATCACAAAAGGCCTTAATTTATTTCGGGTTTCGATAGTGATGTGTGTTTTGATATATAGATTTTAATGATGGATTTTACACAATAAAACTTTAAATTATGAAATGATTTTCACCTTATAACTAACTACACACACGATAGGCAAGTGTACCTATCGATTGATAATATAGCTTTTGGTAAGAACCAAGTATCGATCCGTGGACACGAAAGCTCCTGATACTAAGTCTTTATCATTATCTAGCCGATAAAAGATGAGTTGTAAATATCATGATTAACTAAATTAACCAACAATTAGTCTAATTAAAGTAAGTAAACAAAGATGAAGATAATCAATGGAAGATGTCACTTAGACTTCGAATCTGCTTAGCACAACAATGACAATATGCATGAACCTATGGTGAGATCATTTTATACACATGAAACATAAAAGTAAATTAGACTCCTGTCAAGGTTATCCAATTATACAACTTTTTGAAAAGCTAGAACGATAAACACACAATAGTCATCTGAAGTTATGCCGTGAAAAACCAATGATATTATTAAGCCAATGTGAAAGATGGATTGGGCTCCCGTCAAAGATACTCAAGCCCACAAACTTTTGGAAAGTTAACACGATACATATATGAAAACCACCTCAATTCGCGTATTGTAACAACAGTTATGCAAATTCCTCAACTTATGAAGATCCTAACACGAATACATGAACCATAAATATGTGCATTATCGATAGTTACACATATACAAAGCTAGGAGAAATTCATAACAAACACAATGGTTTTCTCAAAACATATGTATAAGGATGCACACTTGTTCAACTTTACTAAATATTCAACCCTCATTCACCATTCCTAGTCAAATGTCATAAATCACACACTAATGTATGCAACTCATGAATAGATGTTCTAACACACATGGATTTCCAACATAATATGGTTATAACACCCACAAGATTCAATATTTTCTCAAGCTAAACAAGCACACACAATCATTGAAGAGCATTCATAACTTTGTAATAACCATTGACCTAATCATCACCAAGAGTTACATACAAGATGTCAAAGTATGTTAAGCTTCATCTAATCTAAGTGATTAAGAGTGCTTAGCTCATAGGGCCTACAAAGACCACAACGAAACTCATAAACATAGAAGAAAACATGGTAGATCTAGAGATTTTCAAACCAAGATGAGTAGAGGTAGGTTGTATGGTGTTGAATTCTTCCTTCGAGCAATTGATCTTCAATCTTCGTCTTCTTTCTTCAAAAAATGCTTAAAAGTCACTTGGAGGATAAAGGGGGCTAGGGTTTCTTGTTTTACTACTTGTTTTTTTCAAATGAGGTTTAATTTTGACTTAAAAGGAAAACCTGCGCCGCATATGACCATGTCTAAAACAACATGGCCGTGTCAACCACCAGACTTGCAATTCTTGAACATTCTGATATGACTATGTCAGAATTCAACATGGCTATGCCATAAGCCAAACTTCAAT
The DNA here is from genome assembly GCA_025506505.1 of Flaveria sonorensis. Lineage (NCBI taxonomy): Eukaryota > Viridiplantae > Streptophyta > Magnoliopsida > Asterales > Asteraceae > Flaveria > Flaveria sonorensis. Next base: position 15,098,218 of record CM046423.1, on the reverse strand, counting down.
ACTTTCACTTAATTCTTGAGTATTTCTAAAAAAATCACCAAGTCACCAACTAACCTACATAAATTCAAATAGAACACAATTAAGTATTGATCCAACTGAATTTGCAACAAAAAACGCTTAAAAAGAGGGATGATATGTATTATTAACATGTATATTTATTCATATATCAGATAGCTTCTTACCGGAGAAGGAAAAATTCAGGTGGCATTTTTTTTTCGGCAGGAAACAAGCCAACAAACTTGGTGCAAAAGAAACAATATCAATAGGGGTTGAAGTAGATTGTTTAGAAACCAAGAAAGACATAATAATATGGGCTTGTTGTGTTGGTGGTTGATAGCAAGGGCTGATCGACTATGGAATATCTCGAATATTCCAAGCAAGGTTAGACGTTCATACCATTGTTTACAAGTGAAAGAATGGCAAAAACCAAGGCGAAAGGATTTATGTCGGTCACACGATGGGTATCACAGGTGCTACGATTAAAGGGGATGAAAAACAACCAAACTTTTCGGATAAAGATGGTTGGTATTTCGATGGCTATGGATCACATTATGGATGCCAAGGGTGGTGATTTTCTAGTGGTGGAGTAGGTTGAAGAACACCAAGGCGTGGTGTGTCATATCCAAGATGGAACAAGTGAAGATCAAGGAAGGCGTGTATTTACTCGATCGGATGACCACATTCGCATCAAAAGGGGTGGCAGTGCGTGTCGAGGACAAAGTCATAGGCAAGTTTGAGTTAGTAGGGGGAGCCGAAATAATACAACCAAGGATCAAGGAAGTTCCAGGATTGGTGGATTTATAGGATTTGAACCGAAGGTAGGATCGGTCATAACACCAATAATCAAGGTTGAAGAACTACGTGTGTTATGTGGTATTCAAGATCCAGGTGGAACAAATCAAGATTAAGTGAGAGAATAAAGAGATTAATCTTGATAAAAGAATATTAACTTTTAGTTTAAGATAATTATCAAGTTGTTAGGATAGATAATTATAGGGGTAGGGTTATACTAAAAATGATGATAAATCTAAAAATGCTAAAAAAATTATGAGCTTGACACGCGTCCTTTTATTATTTTAAAGTGGAGGGTATTTTGGTCATTATGTTAAATACATCAGCTTATTGTGTCTTATACGTTAATTGTGTCATATATTTTACATCATTTGTTATGTGCATTAATCATTTTTGTTTTATGTTTTAGATCATTTTATGATATTTTTGTCATTATTTTTATAAATTATAAACTTGTTATCTATCATTGTGTTTTACAATTAGAAGTACACAATGACATACTTTCACCAATGTATTTTTCAAAACTCATAATATTAAATATAACACAATATGCTATTTTTGTTATTATTTATTAATAGATTATATAAACTTGTTATTTATTATTGTATTTTACCATTAGAAGTACACAATAATGTTATGTCAACAATATATTCTTCAAAACTTATAGTGTTCAAGATAACACAATGACGATCAAAAGACACAATGAGACATTGTATTATTTTTGTCATTGTTTTTAATGTATTAGATTAATTAGTTGTTATTTTATTATTGTGTTTTACATATTAGATATTCATAATAATGTTATTCAATCATTATATTTTTTAAAATTTATCATTTAGAAAAACACAATAGTATTAAAAAAACACAATAACTAACAAAAAGACACAATGAACAGCTACTAAAGACACAATGACGTGATATGAACTTAATAACGTAATTTTTTTATCTTTTTATAATAATACTGTACTAGTTTTAAAACACTTGTTTTATGGTGTAGTTTTTATAAAAAATAATGTCGCACGTTAAAGTTATGAACGTTTTAAACAAATGGAGGAACTTGCAAAAAGTCAACAAAAGTGGCTATTACTAAAATACCATCTAACAAACTTTTTTCTGCATTTGATCTCAATCATTGATTATGTAGATGGATGGTTGAGATTACTTCTTACATTTTTTAGTTTTAGAAGACTTTGTATTTAAACATTTCTCTAATTATAGAGTTATTTTATTTGTTATGTTTATCGGTTTTATTAGATAGGATTATTTAATATTATTGAGTCTTCATAATGGAGTATGTTACTTTTCCAATGGTTATTTAATTATAAATAGGGTCATTAGCTTATTAGAATATTAGAACTTTATTGATATATTAATAAAAGAGCATTGAAAGTGTTTTCATAAAATAATCGAGTTTTGTTCCTATTTTGATTTGATTGGTTGGTATGGGATTTCTAGTTATGTTTCAAAGGGCCTGATTGTCAACGGTTAACACGTTAAGTCAACGTGGAGGACTTTAACGCCTCTTAACGCCGAGGGAGGGGCAGTGTGCAATGCCCCTAACGCCTTCACGTTGGGTAACGCCCCTAGGGCACTAGGGTGTACTATAGAGCCTTATTGACAGATTTTGACAGAAGTCTTTTGAATCACGTGGATGGTCCTCTTTGATAACATGGCCATTCGGGTTTGTAACCCAAAAGAAGGATCACTCAATATCGTATTGGAATGGGCCCTATGGAAGAGTTAATATTTGTACGCCAACTTAGATATATATTGAATGCTAGCAAAATTAGAAAATTATTGGCAATTTATTCGAATTATATGAAAAAAGGAGTTTATTTTTGCATGCCAATTTAGATATATATTAAATACGAGCAATTTTAAAAGTTATTGACCTATTGTTCGAATTATATAGCAACGGAAAAAAGAAATATTTGCATCATTAGGCATTTAAAGAAAACCAAGTACAAAATGTTTAGTTTAATGTGCATGATGGTATGAGGAAATATAAATCTTTTAGTCAATCTTAATAATAAGTATAACTATAAGTATGCTTGGTTGTTGTTTTACATAAATTCTGTGGAAGTGTTAACTATTTTACATTAAAAAAAACCATACTCTATTACAACATGTTAATTAAGAAGGGTGAGGTTATTATACAAAGTGTATTTTTGCTACAAAGTGTGAGAAGACACAATGAGGCTAAAAAAGTTAAAAAAAATATTATATCTCACAATTTAAATCGAATTTCAAAAAAGTACTTCGGAGTCTCTGTTCCTCTCGTATTCCTCTTTCAAAAAAAAATAAAAATAAACTCATTATGTCTTTCATAGTGACACAATGACGTCATTGTGTTTTTCATAATGACACAATGACGTCATTGTGTCTTTCATAAATTACACAATAAAAAAACGTTAATTTTTTTATTTTTTTATTTTTTTATTTTTCGTTTATTTTTTTTCTTAGTGAGGACGGCTAGGGGAACAAAAGCTTGGAATTACTTTTTTGAAATTCGTTTTTATTGTGAGATATAATTTTTTTTGTGACTTTTTTTGACTCATTGTGTTTTATCACACTTTGTTGCAAAAATACACTTTGTATTTGAACCTCTTTCAATTAACAATATTAAATTAGGTTGTGACTAGCAACTTGTAATTAGTATGGTAAAAACTCACTTGCAATTCCGCTTGAACTTATTTGACTTAAGCTAGTTAGCTAGTAATTAGTACCGTAAAAACTCATTTGGCACCACATTAACTCTCGATATTCAGGTAGAGTTCGAGCTCAAGATAAATCTTCAGTATAGAATAAACTTGTGTTTTGTATATTAGTAATATTATAATAATAATTTTAAAACTTGTTAATATTGTTGTGCCTTATTATCTTAGACTTTTACAAAAGAGTTTACATGATTCATCATTTATGTATATAGGTAATTATGGATTAGGTCTTTAATCTTCAGTAACTATATATAACATCATTTAGTTTATTGTTTTATAAAATACATCATTTACACTAACTGTAGTTAGATTTGTCCTTTAAAATCGTGTATATTTATCTTTTTACCCAAAAAGACTATTCTTGTAATCTAAATAAAGGATGAATTTTGTAAAACATATATTACATAATTATCTAATTAGATTTTTATTACCATTAAATAGTAATTTTTGTAATTTATATTTCAAGGGATAGGAGTTGGTAGCGTTGTTCACGGTTTGAGTTCACGGTTTTTATATCAAACCATGAGTCAAATCATTACAATGGTTTTTATTATTGTAAAATAAAACTTAACCCTTGAAAAATTAAGCCGAACTAACCCAAACATTTACGAACAGTTTGGTTTTATGGTTTGAATTTTCAAGTACTATTTACATTATTTTTCAATTAAGTAACAACCTATGAGTTGCCATATAATATTGAAAACATACCGTGTTTCAACTTTTCTAGTCTATGATTTTAACTCAATTTTACAGTTATCAAGAATAAGACAAACATTTTTTCTCAATTTTGTTCATACAAAAGTATTATAATACCTTAGACAATTAATCTATTTAAATTATAAATAAGATAACATTGCAAATCTTAACTCAAAATCGTAGCCTACAACGTGAATTCATGGGGAATCACCATTGTTAGCGGATTCAATTTAAGAAAATTATCAGTGATACACACAATTGAAATTAGAAAATTGCATGGACTGGCACGTAATTGTCTGGTCTAATTATTTACAAACAATGCTTTCGTTGAAACACAAAAAGGATAAAACTACTTAAACACTGTGTATATATGTTCTATACTGATCCTATATGCTAAAGATGAAGTCTATTTGTTGAAGGACTACATCAAACTGATCAAGTACTAAACAACCGTGAATTAACTCATATACAACTGCTGATGTTCAGAAGATCTATTGATTCACGGTTTATGTAGACAAGAATGACAGTGCTAAAGGGTAGTGGCGACAAAATACTCAGCAACTATCTTCTGTTTTGTTGATTCTTGTCAATGTTATATATTGTTTTGTAACCAATAGTATTACACATTCGTGGAATGCGATAATGTGTAGATCAATGGCTGGAACATGTTATTGATCCTAAACCTAGAATAGATAGTCAAGATTTGTTCTAGTAATTAACTTTTATAGTATATATATCTAACACTGGTATAGTTTTGAGGTTAACTAATTTGTCCACTTATTTTTTTGTTATTGCATTTTATAATTAGTGAATACTTTGAAAGAACTTATTGTGTTATTTCCACTCAAAGTATTATTAGTGTGTTTGTTTAGTAGATAATCAACAAAGATTCCGCATTGATTATCTGCTGATCATCAGAAAGGTCTAGTTTCATTTAAGTTCAATTCAACAACTTAGTCGAAGCCACAAGCCAAACTATTCAGTATGGTATGAAAATTATTAAACTGACTGATAAAAGTTTTAAAAAGTTGATTGTGAAACCAAACCGATGATAGATTTGAATGATTTCGCGGTTTTAAGCCAAACCATGAACAATCCAAGAGCTTGGGTAAAAGTGAATTAAAAGAAATACGACTCATTAGCTTATTAATGGGTTAATACTTAATAGTTATTCATTAAGTAATAAAAATTGGCGTATTAAATTGAGGCAAATTGAATTCTAATAATTCAAACTATAACTTATTGGTAAATAATAATCTGTTCTATCAATTTAGCAGATAATAATCTTAACTTTTATTTTTGTTGTCGAGGATGTAAGGATTACACTTAGAGGCTGATGCAACCAAAGAGCTCTCAACATACACATGTGAAGTACAAGGAAGTTACTTCAGAATATTTAATGTAACTAAATGAATTACACTAAGTATCAAATCTTCTGAAGCCAAAAGACCATTTCTTCCGAAGCCAAAGATGAAGTCTTCCGAAGTTTCAAGACAAAGTTTTTCGAAGCCAAGTGATTGATTTCTTCCGAAAACAGAGAAAACATGCTTTCTCTGACTTACTTTTAACAAAAGCTGAACCACTTTCCGCTGGCATCTTTGATGACTCACCAACTTATACAAGTTGGTGAAACATCCATACTTTTGTCAACTATACGACATGGTCTTAGAGTTTGTAACTTTCCACTCTTGTACTTTTATCCGTTTTGTAATATATTAGAATGTGAGTTATAACATGTCATAGTGTACCGGTCAAAAGATAATCTGCCTTTTGACTTTACATTGATCTTGTTGTCTAGATTAGTATTTTTAGCTGGCCTTCAAAGTATGGCCGGCTGTAGGATGTAGTATAAAATATCTCAACTACTTGTCATTTGATTTAAGCTTTGTAACACTTTGTAAAAGATACTTGAGAGCAATATATAAAATTCTTAAAAACTATCTTATTGTGTTCTTGTTTTTTTACTTGTGTTCTTTGTTTCATCTTTAAGTCGGTTCCCTATTTGATCTGTTAAGTATTCTAACTCTCTCCAAACATTATGAAAATGTTGCATTGACCTCCCTGCCTCGGTCCTGCAGAGGACAATCCTACTAGCATAACCATTCATTGTTTTACACGTGATTTTCACTTGTGTTTACTCACGATGATGATTGTGAGTGAAATAAGAAAACAAAAAACAAAATTAAGTGTAAAATGAGTGAAAATCAAATGTAAATTGATGATAATTATGCTATTAAGATTGTAATTGACAACAAAAATGAAAGTTAAAATTATAATTCATAAAATTGATAGCATGAATTATTATAAAACAACATATCATAATTTAGAATATTATAATAATTTGTCTTATATTGATTTAGTCTATATTTTACAAGTCTGGGCTTAGTTTAATTCACTACAAATTGTCTAAGCATTAACCAATTTTTATAGTGAGCGATTAGTGGGGGGTTTCAACAACTAAATAACAAAATTCGTATTTTAATTATATTACAAAAATATTTCTTTTGGGGTAATAATACAGACAAAAAAAAAACTCCTGCACATGTAGATTTAATGAAAAAAGCGACAATTAGTATAAAAGATGTATTTGTTACAAAGCATTAAAATATAAGATGATCAATGTATTTATTAAAGATTAAGGATCTAATCTATAACTATGTATATAAATAAAGGATATATTATATGATTTATTTTTTACAAAATAAACATACAAAAGTACAAAGCTTGTAAAATGGAAACAAATTTAGCTAACTTATCTAAGTCATGAGCTGATGAGCTTAAGTTCAACATTGATAGAAGAGTGTGAGCCATGTGACCATGTCAGCTCAGCTTGTATTATTATGAACTTAAGTTGGATTAATATTGGCTCGTTCAATTCGATTATGAAAAAACCTTTACGTTTATTTCATTTATTAATAAATTTTAAATTAGTTGGTGTGGATGATGCGTATTTTAAGGATTAAATTGGAAACTGTAAGAGCTTATCCAATAGGGTTTTTTTAGCCCTAAAAAACGACACATCATCCGTTTTTTAGAGCAAGAACCATTGGGGAGGTTTGTTTTACAAACCATGTTGAATTTGAAAAACACCGTTTTTAGCCCTCAAAAACACCGCATCATCGTTTTTTAGAGCAAGAACCATTGGGGAGACTTGTTTTTACAAACCATGTGGTAATGTTTTTTGATGTTTTTCAAACACCTTATTGAAAAGATTTATAAGAATTTTAAAAAATGAGTGTTTTTCTGATGTAGCAGTGACTAGGCATGTTTTTTAGTGTTTTAGCAAAGTGATTTATGGGGAAAGAAAAAGATATTTTTGATTCGGTCAAAAGTAACTAGCATGACATGTTGATACATGTGACATATAGATTTAACGTATATTAAATGACATAATACTGAATAAAAAGTTTGTCATATTTATTTTTTTTGAACTAACAGTTTTTTACAATTAAGTACAATTTATCTTCTTTTAACGGCTAATAAATACTATATGTCTGGTCACCTGGGTTAATAAACACATTGAGAAAAGGTCATCCACGCCCCGAACACAATGTTGATGTCTGGTGACTCGACGTCACGGCTCGCCCATCATTCCAAAGGAAACCCACCACCTAAAGGGCCATTGTGGTAAAATCTCTGACCCACTTGAAGCATATTGTACAAAGTGAGACTCGAACTTATAACCTTCACATTGAAAAGCCATGGAATGCCTCCTACCCGATCAATTGATCATTAGGTCATATATACCATATGACTTGTGATCTAATGATATCACAATGTGTTTAAATCATGTGTTCAAAGCTTCAAACCAAAGATAATAGAAGATAAAACAAGATACTAAATCATATGTTCAAATCTCTTATATTATTATTAACTAACTAGAGGTACAAAGAGGGTGTAGCCTAGCAGTATCATGTTGGATAAAAATATATTTTTTCTGTAAAAAATATATTTTTCCTTAAATGATTTAAAGTTCAAGTTTTATGTTAGATACATGAATAGATGTTACTTTGATCTATTTATAACAAGAATTTAACAATCACTTCTTAAGATTAACACCACAACATTTTAATGCCATAAAACTAAAATTCTTTAGGTGGATATGATAGCTCCTTTGAAAAAACAAAACTGAAAATGGCATTAAAATACAATAAAATAATCTCATTAAGATCATATGAATGAATATACCTAAAAGGCAACTTAGTATCTTAAGGTAACGTGACTCTTGTTTTTAGAAGGAGAATATTATATTGGTAAAGTTAAAAGAGTGAAAATGTGTGATTTGTTTAAAAGCAAATGTGGACGACAAACTACACATGGGCACTCAAATACACATTGAAGTTGTAGGACAATGTGTCTAAACCAACCAAATAAAGACACGTGTACCAATCATATACAAATGTAGACCGACACGAGTAGTAAAAACGAAATTCCGCCCATCTAATCGGAATCTTATTTATTTTTATTAATAATCAGTTGGATTCATTTGATTATGGGTAAAAGGTTAAACATAATATAATAATCCATGCGATCTTTACAATTATAAATTATAATCACTGCTGCATGGATATATTTAAAACTACAATACTGAATGTTTTGTAACATCGAGTTTTTACAAATATAATATTAAAAGTTGATTTTTATAGAGTTAAAGAAGTATTAACTAACTGGATAAGTGAAAATCATTTTTGATAGATTTTATTTTGAAGAGCTACGATTTGTAATAAAGTGTTTAAGAAGTGTTCAACGGGTATTGAAATGTGATTTTGGTATAGCTCAAACTAAAATCTTTAAAACCATAATTTTAATTAACTTTATAATTTTTAAGTAATTCTTGACAAATGACTCGTACTTATATACGAGGTCCATCCACGATTACATGGCCATATTCCGTATGTTCCTAATCCTCACGACCTTCCATTCCTGGTTTGTATGTGATTCAGGTCGGGCCATGATTGGGACGAAACTTGTATAAAGGCAAAATATTAGTTTCATCCATCTTATTGTTCAAATTTTTCACATCTTTATTTAATTTCCTTTTATATATGTGATGCTTATCTTTTTATACCACTACTTCCTATCATGCAACAACTATAATGCACATGTCAAAAACTAATTCAAACAATAAATATAAAAACAATGTAGTAGAAGTAATTGTGAAAGCGTGGACTTGGGATTCACTCATTGAATATATTGGGCTTCCTGGTCTCTCTTTTGGGACTAAAGGAGCATCTTGGGATGGATAGTTAGTTGGGCTTGCATTGCCCATATCATCCCCTGAAATGAACTGAATTACAATGATAAGATAAAAGACGAATAAGAGGCAATCAACACAGATTTGTATTACCCAATTGAAGAAGAAGAAGATGGGAAATACAGAGAGAATCAAGATGAGAAGATTAGACATTCCTACATAATTCATTCATGCTCCATTTTCTCCTTTCCATCATGCTTATAACCTAAAAGTTTGGGTTGTTTATTGTTGGGCTTCTTTTAGTTCTTGAATTGGGCTTTTTAGTTGGATCCATTGTAGTGTTGTAAGTATAAACTGGGCTTGAATAAGTAGTGTTAACAAATCACAACATTACCCCACCCTTCCAAATTCACCTTGTCCTAGTCAAGAAGTCGGAGAGTTATGTATGTAACTAGCAATATTAAGTGGTTGATGTCCATAAAGGGCACCAGAGTCAATAACCTTTCTATTAACAGTTGGTTTATGCCTTGGTGAAAGATGGTTGTCGGCATATGTGATGTATATCAAAATTGGCACAAGTGAAATTTTTGCTTTTAGCAAGTGCATATGCCTTGGGGAAAGAAGAGCAATTTTATAGGCAATCAAAGAAGGATTATTCTCCTCCCAAGGATTGGTAGAAAATAGATCAACATGCTGCTTCAAGATATTTCCAAATATAAAGTTTAAGTTGCCAAGAAGCCTCTTCAAACTCTTCAATGCGAACACTAGAAGAATTATAACACAATCATACACTTGTTCCTTCCAAACAGAACTAATAGTAGGCAAATGGTTATTGTTAGTGGTCAAGTAATTAGCAAACTTAAACGACTCACAATTCGGAATTACCGATACACATAGGGTATAATCTGACAACCTAAAGGTAAAGACCAAGCAATAGCAGCAGGAAAAGCATCCGAATATCATAATCAATTAATTTCTCTTTAAAAGCATAATGAAGAGGCACAACTATATATGTTACCAAAGCAATCTCCAACCAAAGATCTGCAGAAGTAGGAATTAGGTTCAAAAACAAAAGAGGAGACTCAAGAATGCCTTTATTGATGGGACCAGCAGTAAAACGTAAATCCATTGCTTGCAATTCAATATTAAAAGGTGAAAATGATTAAGCAATGCAGTAGTAAAGGTCTTCCATGTGACGAATTGAAATCTCCGATGCCATGAATTGAACCACTAGAATGCATCACCATCGAATAATGATGTAGACATATGTCGGGATCAAGAAATTTAGAGCTAGGGAGTAATCGAGCAAGGTCAAGGCAGTCATGATGCTGGTTTGAGGTTGGAATGGGAACTGTAATGACCAACAGAGTGTAGATTTCCTCTAATTGCATCTGCATCTCAAGTAGGGTTAAGGAAGGTGAATGAGAATATGGAACTAATTGTAGATCCTCTTTAAAGCCAAGGTTTGTTCCGCTAGCCATCAATGCCAACGAATCAATGAAAGCACCAATGAAATGAGCTGAATTACAATGATAAGATATAAGATGAATAAGAGGCAACTAACACAGATTTGTATTACTCAATTGAAGAAGAAGTTGGGAAATACAAAGAGAATCAAGATGAGAAGATTAGACATTCATACATAATTCATTCATGCTCCATTCTCTCCTTACCATCATGCTTATAACCTAAGAGTTTAGGTTGCTTATTGTTGGGCTTCCTTTAGTTCTTGAATTGGGGCTTTTTAGTTGGATCCATTGTAGTGTTGTAAGCATGAACTAGGCTTGAATAAACAGTGTTCATAACATCCCCTCCCTCTTGTGTTTGGACATTGTGCTTAATGTCAATAAAGCTTGGAAATCATGCTTGAATGGAGCTCATATTTTTTCAGATTGCTTCCTCTAAAGGTTGCTTTTCCCACTTGATTGAGATTGAACTTCCTTGTTTTTATTCACTCTTGTGTTGATAATTGGTTCAAGTAAGTGTGCAAGCTTAATATTTGGATAGAAGGTAGCAAGGTCATCTTTTTCACCTGTCACACCATAGTGGTTTAAGTAAAAGGACAAGAAAAATAGGATGGATCTTTGATCCGTTTGGTAACTCCATTTTATAAGCGATTTTGCTAATCCATTCGATGATCTTGTATGGTCCATAAAAGTGTCGTTAGCTTCTGATTGCTAGCCTTGTATAGTTCTAAAGACGTAAGTAAACGGAATCACCAAATTCAAATTCTTTAACGGTTCTTTTCTTGTTAGCTTGATGGACCATCCTTTGTTTTGAACTCCCTATAGGTTCCTTTAGGAAGCTCAAAATGCACTTATATTCCACTAAAGAAGCCTCTATTGATCTTGTTTTTTGATGACCTTGATACATAACCATGGATGGATGTAACATCACGACCATACAAATCTCAAAAAGGGGACATATCGATAGATGAGTCATGATTAGTATTGTAATAGTACTCGGCTAGATACAATTAACCTCCCAGGACCTTCGGTTCATCATAAACAAATGGACAAAGGTACATATCAAAGCAATGGTTTACAACCTCCACTTGGCCATCCGTTTGCGGATGGTAGGCACTCGAGTGAAGTAATTTTGTGGTCATCAACTTGAATAGTTCCTTCTGATAATGGCTAAGAAATAAATGATCTTTATTGGACACAATTGTCTTGGGTAGATAGTGTAAGCGATAAACTTCCCGCATAAATACTAATGCTAATGAAACAGTCGTGTGGTGTGGGGGTAAAGAGATAAAATAGTATACAATCCATGATCACCCAAATTGAAACCTTACCTTTTTAAGGAGAAAGGTTCGTTATAAAATCGATTGAGATGTCATGCCATGGAAGTGCTAGAGTTGGAAGAGGTTGCGGTAAACTAAGGTTTGTGATTTGGATTCTTAGTTTCCTGGAAAACTTCACAACATTTAACAAATTAGGAAACATCAGCACCCTCCACCGATAGCACGAAAAAAGAATCTAACAAAAAGAGAGTTACATCTGGACAAATAGCTGTGACAGTGAATAAACTGACCGTTGTCTTGCATGACAAAGATGATTCAAGATGTGTAGCTGTCAACTTCAGATGATTAGCAATTCATGGTTTGACTATGTTATAGGTGTTTCCATTATCAATGAGTACGTTTACAGGAGAGTTTTTGATATAGCTAATGATGCCAAGAATTTGAACAGATACGAGACCGAAATAGACTGCATCAGATAATGTGATTAATTATGGTTGGGAAGTATCATCAATGATATTGGAGTTGACACAATTAGGCATTGCAGTTTGTTTGTCGTTATCCACAATCAAAAGAAACTGTGATGGTGAGCACTTATGGTCAGGAAAATTTCTTTCCAAGCATCGAAAATGAAGACCATCCTTACGATGTTGTTAGATTGCTCCGGGGGGGGGGGGGGAGCTTGGTGAATGCTAATGGTTTTGGTGGGAATTGAAGAGGAGATGTTGTAAGTGTTTGATATGGTTTTTCGGATGAAGATGGAGGTAGGATAGGCATAGTGTTGGATAGGTTGGAAAAAGTGGATATGGTATTAGCCAGTATAGTTTAGGCTTGAGTGAAGAGCCTAGCTTGTCCTCCATTAATTTAGCAGATCCATATGCCTGGTGAAGTGTATTGGGTTTGAGAATGGCCAACATAGATTGTCTTTCAGGTTTGAGGCCTAAAATAAGCAGTTTCGTAGGGTTTGTTAGTAGAGTCCGATGACGCAGTTGCTCAGCCGTTCGAAGACCGTTTGATAAGCGCCGACGGATATTGTTTTTCGGAGTTTGAGTAGGATACCCTCATGATTATGTGCACGGGCCAAAACGAAGCTCCACTTCACGTTTGAAACCCGTCCAAGAACTAAGGAGATCATTATTGGCTTAGTATTGGTACCATGAAAGCGAATTCCCGATAAAGTAGGATGCAGCGAGAGAAACTCGTTCTCCCATCGGAATCTTATAATAGCAAAAATAAGTTTCCGCTTGAAATATCCAACCAAAAGAGTTTGATCCATTGAACATGGGTAAGGTTATTTTTGGTGGTTTAGGGTTATTGTTGGTGTTGGAGGGGAGGCCGGTGGTTCAATGATTTTCGGCAATCTAGCTAGGGTTGATTTAGAAGTGTCGGTGGAGAGTTGATGTGATGTGAGTGACTAGGTGGCGCTGGGTTCCAATTTGAGACTCAATTCAGGTGTTGAGGGACTTTATTGCTTCTATCAAAGTTGTTAGCTGGGCGGTATTTTGGGTTGCAGTGGAATTAATTGAGGTGATCAGTTGGTCAACGAGGTCATTGAGGGAAGATGGGTTTTTGTCAACGACCATTTCATGATGGGCCAGCATCCCAAAGGTAGAACATGAATGAAAGCACCAAATGATGGCACTAAGGAAGAAGAATTGGTAGGGAGAGTTTAAAGTTTAAAAGAGACAAAACTTGAAGCAATTTTCTTCATTGATTTCCAAAATGCAAATAAACTAGAATTTTAAACATGTAGGGAATCGAGGCTCATCACCCATATTTCTTATTTTATGTCACTACTTTCGATCATGCAACAACTATCATGCACTGCCTGAAAACATGTCAAATACTGATTCAAACATAAAATATAAAACAATGCAGTAAAAGAAATTAGGAAATCATGGACTTGGGATTCACTCATTAAATCTGTTGGGCCTCTATGAACTTTCTTCTGGGCCTCGCATGGAGCAAAGAAACATCTTGGGATGGATCGTTAGTGGGGCTTGCAATTGCATTGCTCATGTAGTAAAGTAAACATCAAAATTATATATATTTTGTTTTATATTTAATTAAATTTGATGTATAATGTTTGGTTTGGCTATGTATTCGATTATATTTCTAGTGATTTGAATATATTCATAAATAGAAAAAAAAAACAAGAAAACTTTTAAAAAGATGAAGCAATTAGTGTACAAAATTAGCAGCCTTGTAATTGCAACTTCGGTCGCTAAAATAGCCACCCACATGTCGCATCCTTCGCAATGTCAGATGAAAAAACAATCTCACAATTTCAGTCGCAAAACACTAAGATCGCTAAAATATTTTGCCATGGATAGTTTAAGAGACCACATAACCGATCACAAAACAAATACTTGTTTTTGTAGAGGCTTTTCTTTGAATGTGTACAATTAGAGCAAGCAAATGGCTAGCAGGGTCGAGGAACCACAATGAACGGGACGTCAGAAATTCCACAAGAATATGACCAGAGAGATATGTTCTTCGTGCATGCAAGCAACCGAGTGTCAGTGCTTTGGATATTAAACGAATCTACTCTCTGAAATCTCTATGAAAGAGAAGGCCGACTAAAAAAGGAGTGCAATGCAAGGGTCTGAAAGAGTTCACGCCGCTTTGCAAGCAAGTTTATTAGCAAACAACTTCCAACGGCCTCTGTCATGACTTCCCAGACCAACCAACCCGGATGTGTCCTCGCAAGTCTCTCTGTGTTTTGGAAGCAAAGCATGCAGAAAAATCGATAGTTCCTTTGATGTATATCAACCATGGTGGTTTTGTATGATTAAAACTTAGATATCTTCTTTACAACCTCCATACGTGTTTGATATAGTCGTATCAATTAATTACTCTCTCTTTCTTTCAAGT
Source organism: Flaveria sonorensis (assembly GCA_025506505.1). NCBI lineage: Eukaryota > Viridiplantae > Streptophyta > Magnoliopsida > Asterales > Asteraceae > Flaveria > Flaveria sonorensis. The sequence continues at coordinate 15,083,202 of CM046423.1, read as the reverse complement.
TCCAGTTTGTTCATCTCTCAAACAAGTATCAAATGACATAAGCTTTCTAATTTGTCACATCTCCTAAGCGATGTCATACCCCGGTTTCTCAATGCATTGAGTTACTGAATTTACATACATTTCAAACTCAACTATTACACTACAGAATAATCAAAAATTAAAAACTTGTAAAGCCTGACAACGGCTGAAGGGGTTGTCCTCACGACTTCTATCCCCCTCTTGATTGCCGATTATTCACAAAACAAGGGGGAGGGGGAGTCTGTTTATATTATAGGGGCAAAACCATTGTCTTTCTCAACCACATTTGCATCCCTTTGGGATGGGTTTAGATTCAATATCTATCCTTGTCACACTCAAACTCTAACCCTCCTCATCTCTAAGGATGGTAGGGCGTCTTGCAGGTGGGCAACTAGGAACACTACCACAAGTCAAGCAAGCTTCAAGCTCCGGGTAAGAAATTGGGTTCACAAACCCATGAATGAAATCGAGGTACCAGCCATGAAGGTGAGAAAGAAGGTTCCCCTTCCGCCCTAAATAAGTTTTAAGTAGTTGTAGGATTCTTGTCCACTAATAAACCATTTAAACAAACATTGTACTGGTGGACAATATATAATTTTCAATTTCATGAATTTAAGCAAAAACATCTTCAGTAAAAGACAACTGTTGAGTATCATTACAGGGTTCGGTATCAGATTGCAACTGCTCATAGTTTAATTGTCTTGAAGCTTCATACAAACCAATGCCAACACTAACAGATAAATTAAGACATCTTACATAAGTTTCCACCATTGGAATTTTAAGTGTCCCGCCACCAAGTGGTTCGTTTTTGCAGTCATGCAAAGCCTCAGGTGGTAGCCCCGTGGTCTCTGACCCGAACACAAGCCAGTCCCCTCTCTTGTATGAAAACTCCTGCATCAATCAAACACAATTTTTAGTTTCTTTTTTTAAAATAGTATAAAAATAGGTGACGAGTCGCGTGACTTACAGAATGTATGTTTGTCCCTCTTTTGGTAAATGCCAGAAGCCTTTTCTCACCATTCTGTGCATCACAGAAAACCTCAGTCGTTAAATAACAAGTTATAGAAGAAATTATAACAAAGAGATTGAAGATTTAATCACCTGTTGCTTGAAATAGTCACGAAAATCAGCCCATGAGCTATGCACTTTAACAACTACATATCTGATTTGAAGGGTCAAGGAGAATTAAGAGTACATATTCTATAATCAAAACTGAGTGTTATGACTTTAATTAGTAGATTATCATAATGAGGATACGGCCAGTAATCAAGTCCAGCTCGCTTAAGCTTTGTATCATCAATATCGAATCCTAGCGGCTGAAGGAGAAAAAAACTATATTTCAATGGTGTAAGGTGCAAATAAAATAATTATTAGAACATATTTTCCTGGTGATGATAGATTTCATTGAGTAAAGCTTAGAACAACAGATGAAGCAGTGGCTACCTCAACCAGATGCAACCCCACACCTGATGCTGCACAACTTCTAGCAATGCATCCTGTATTTCCAGGAATCTGCAAAGGATCATAGAAATCTTTATAAGCAGCTAGAAAAATGCCTATGTCTACAGATTTGGTGTATAATAATTTGATCATTTCAGCTTAGTTACAACTTTATCCAAACATATTCCAGAAGACTGGAAGTTTGGAATGAAATGCACAGAGTTCACGTTAAAGGGAGATGATAAAAAAGATTCAAGCGAATAAAGCAACAGAGAACTTCCTAACCTACCGTATTTTTAAGTACTAACCTATCTATGGTCCAAAAGTTGAAATAATACTTATCCGCATTTAACCCCAAGAAATCTTCTATATTTGAGCTCTCATGAAAACGTTTAGGCACTAGCTCACTGCTAACGAATCTATCTCTCTTGCCTCATGCCTGGTTTTAAAACTGCAAGGCGCCAAGGCGTATAGGTCTCAAAAAGCGAGGCACGAAGAAAAAGCTTCACGTACGCGAGGCAATGCTCTGAATATAACTAAATAAGCTTTATGTATAACCAAAAGTTGAATCTTTCTCGTCTGTTTTTCATATTTATTAAGTAAACCATTAATAATCTCTTCAATCCCTTTAGTTTTATTTACATCTGAACATCATACGTGCTCTCACTTTGACCAATTTTGACCCCATGTGCATCTGCCTCAAGGCCTTGAGGCTTTTTTACTGATTGCCTCATGCCTCAGCCTGGTTTTTTAAAACCAAGATCTCATTAAAGCTGCAACATTCTGCCCTCCAATTGGCACAATGTCACAATGCTCTAATTTCTGGTTCTAAAACAATCAATACAGAAATCTGGTCAACCCAAATCAATATAATCATGGGAATCAACCAAGTATGCATTTATAAATCATGAGAAAATATGTAACTTCAAGATTAAAACAGACACCAAAAAAGAAAAGTTGCAGCTTGAAATTTTATCAAATGAAATGGACAGGCAAACTTACACTAAATGAGCTCTACAGAAACAGATTAGGGTTTGTAGTAGAAATGCACAATCAGAACTAACAGCACAGCTACATGTACCGTTTAAAATTTGACATGAACAGATTGTTATCATTCCCATTCCATATGACGATTTTACCTGTGGAGAAACCAAAACGACTTGAAGAATTTTACCCTCCGACACCTTGCTTCCCGCCACACCAATCCCATTGACCGAACAGTCCCTCGTTGAATTCACAGCTGCAAAATCCACATAATGTCAGAAGTAAATCATCAATTTATGCTTTTAAGTCAACAAAGATAGTGAGAGTATACACAGGGAACAGAGGGGAGATGAGTGATGAGAATGAGTATGAGGGGAGTTGAATTTGTTCTTGAACTGAAGAAACAAGGATGTGCGAAGATGAATCGGAGGTGGTAGTGAACGCCGGAAGTGAATCGGAGTCGTGATGAAATCTAGGGTTCTAAGACATCCCGTTGACACCATTGCTAAAAGCTCTGCGATGAATCACTACTGCTCAGAATTGTGTTCATCAAGAGTAGATAACTGATTTATTGTAGTTTGTCAATTTTGACCCCTAAGACCGCTAAAGTGTTACCGTACTCGTTAACTCGCACAAGCGTAGTTTTAAAAATCCATAGGATGCAATGCGGCGTAAGAGGTCGTCCAGAGGCATGACGTGGGTTGGAGCTGCTATCACTGGCGCATCGCCGCATTGCTTTGCGCTCGTACACTTGTTTGGACTTCAGATTAACATAGTGGTCTAGCCACTTCAAGGTGTTTGTCTATGAAGGATCGAACACGATTATCCATCGAATAACCAAGCCGATTTCTCTTAGGCCACCTTGAAGTGGTTGGTCCTTGTTATTTAGGGTTGTCTCCATAGCTCAATACTTGATCGAACAATGCTCAGAAACCTCTCATAGTCGCTCGCTCAATTGGTTGAAATTAATTTAATAATTTATTAATACATATATATAGCTATATATATATATTATACAAATATATAATTATATTTATACAACATTAATGGTGATTCATTTGTCATTTTTGTTAGAAAACTAACTTAAGTAACTTTTATTAATGTCTTCTTAGAAAGAATCAAATAGATATAACAATCCCCATGTTGAGTGACAGAGAAAGCATCAAGTTAGTTGATGAATTCAGAGCTTGGTGATACAACGTCTGTAGGTGGTGCAAATAAGCGAATTAATTCTTTTGAGGTGCATTTACAATTTGTAGAAGCCAATTGTTTGCACCAAGAGAAAATGGTGATAAAAAAACAGTGCACCTATTGTAAGCATGGGCGGACATACTGGAGGGGTAGCCTCCGCTACCCCTCAACTTTTTACGCGTAGTGTAAAAAATATTACGTTCTTATGTAAGAAAATTTTTATGGTTTTACGTTACCTCTGAGAAAATATAACGTTACCCCTAATTTTTTTTAATCTCAACAATTCATACAAAGTTTTAAATTTTATAAAAAATAGTCTAATATTTTATAAAACACATTACAATAAAAAAAAATTAATAACTAACAAACCCACAATACCCAATAAGAAGCCTAAAATTAAAATAAACCCAAAAGTTAAACAATTTAAAAACCTAATAAGTTTACAAGCCCAAATATCCATAACCCAAACTAAACAACTTAAAAAAATAATCAGCTATACCCATAACCCTCACTGCCTCACCCTGTCGCCGGCCGACCACCGCCTAACCAGAGTGATCGTCCGCCGCCATCCGCAGTGTTGTTGCTGCCCGGTGCTGTGGCGGCCTTACATTCAGCTCACCATCAATATCTTTCTGCTTTCACGAAATCAAGAGACAAGAGTTTAAGGTAAAAATTTTAATTTTTTTTTCTCTATTACACTATGAAATTCGGAATTTATGGTTTATATTGTTTAATTTTCTAATATTTAATTGTGTTTTGTTATAAAAATTAGTGATACGAAAGATTTCAAGATGAGGATATTGTTCAATGGTTATTTGATTCAATTTCTGATAATTAGGGTTTATGCAATTAGGTATAGGAACTATGAAGTAGGGATTTAAAAGATTATTAGAGATTTGATATTGAAATCAGAGATTTGAATTGTATTATTTCTAAGTGCAATTTATAATCTTATTGTGTTATTTGTTATAAAATTAGGAATTTGAAAGATGAAAAAATAAGTTCTAATTGACAAAAAATTTTAAAAGGATATTGATTCTAATAATGATAATGATATGCAACCAACTGATTATGATATTAGCCTATCAGATCAATAATTCCTTCGTGTTCAATTCCTTCGGTTTATAAATTTGGTAGTCATCTTGATCTCTTCTCTTTTTGTTTATTATTTTATTATTATTATCATTATTTTTCATTCCGGATAAAACCTCCTTGAAGTATCAACTAGTGGGGGAGGAGCTTCGGGTTCAATTCCTTCGATCCCAAATGGATTTGATTTTAATGATCTTACTTCGTACTGTTTTATTATCGTGTTTTTTCTTTTATATAAATGTACGGTAGAAAATTTTTTTACGTTACTCCTGAATTTTTCTTTTAGATCTGCCACTGATTGTAAGCATAGCTATGTAAAAGCTAGCCCGGGCATCACTTTAAGTCTAACTGACACCTCATTTCAAGTCGACGAGGAAATGTTGCAACGGACTTGGTGAGCATTAAATGTGCTTAAATTTTTTGAGTAATTTGACAAACGCACATCATCCATTTCAAATGAGATCTGTCCTGTGGACACAGGAGGAGTCCAACCCATATGATTTTCTTTTTCCTCTTCTCATTTTGACTTCTGTAGGTTTTTCGTAATAGGAAGATCTGCGAGAATTGCCCACTCTTAAAATTTTTGAGTTAGAGTTAGAACTAAATATTTGTTTAAAATTTGTATTTTGTTGAATCATTATTCTTATGTTCTTTTTTGTTATATTGTTGAGAGTGTGAGACAGAATTCTTGAATGAATGACAAACCAAGGTAAATTAAGCCGTCATTAGCCGGATCTAAATTTCGCAAAACGATTCAAGCAGTGTGAAGACATCTCTTTGGTAAGTATGAAAAGCAATGAACGAGAAATTTTCAACGGCAATCAACTAAAATAGATAAGGATATAAGCGAGATGAAAGTAAGCTCGTTTTCTTGTATAACTTAAGTCAAACAGAAATGTTATAGCTTTACATCAACCAAACGTATATAAATAAAGTCATGGATCACCTGTTGAAATATATAAAAAAAATTCAATTCTCTTCTATCACTTTTTTCTTCAAGAACTTCTGTGTTCACATCCCTTCAAATCATGTCACCTTCTTGCAAACTATTTCATGCCTTGATGAGGAAGTATTTCTTCTGCAAGAATGCAACGAATATTTGTCAGTGCAGGCCCTAATAATACTCTAAGAACTCACACAAACAAAGAAAAATATTACTACTTTTCAACTCGCACGCACTTTCATTCATAAACAAACTTACATTAAATAGAAAATAAAATAACCCTTGCAAAAACGAAAGCTACCAACCTACTAACCAACTACTTTGATTGATTAAATTAAACTAATAAAACATGTGACTAAAATAAACTACTAGTAACTTGACCCATTTAAACAAAATCCATGAACTTAGCTCCATGACCTGCTTTGACCCATCAAGATTAAACACACAATATCACCCCACAAGATTTTCATTTTCTAAGCGTGATACGGACGCTCTAATTCGAAAACCGGTTTTTTTAAAACATCAAACATGTAAACATTTAAGGGGGTAGATTTTTAAGATATATAATCAAATAACTATTTTGATCATTTCTTCGTTGAAACTGTTCACTTACATTAATTTCCATTATCATCAATAGTTCAACACACCTAACACGTTATCCTAAATAATTTATGTGTCCTAGAGGATAACAAGTGTACTCACTTCGCATTGAGGTTCAAGGATTAGGTGATAACATTGGAAATTTAGACTGTATTCCCACAAAGTCAGTCAACTATTCCTTTTCTTCATCTGCAAATTATCATCCTATGCAATGGCTGTTGCTGAAATCTTTCTCTCCCCATTCATCACTGTTCTATTTGATAGATTAGCCTCTACTGACCTCATCAGTCTAGCTAGATCTGCTAGAATCTATGATCACATCAACAGATGGAACAAAACCTTGTCCCACATCCAATCAGTGCTTGCTGATGCAGGCCAGAAGCAGATAAGAGATAGTGCCGTTCGCTTGTGGCTGCATGATCTCCAGAATCTGGCTTATGACATAGACGATGTACTCGACGATTTAGCCACAGAAGCTATTCGGCGCAAGTTCAATCAAGAATCTAATGACAGTAAGGTATTGAAGATCATCCCAACGTGTTGTACTGATTTCACTACTCGTAATATCATGTATGGTCGTAAGATGAGTTGTAAGCTAGATGAGATTACATCCAAATTGCATAATCTTGTTGAGCAGAAGAATATTTTGGGTTTAAATGATAATGTTGAATGGTTAGTTAGAAAAAGTAGAAGACTAGAGGAAACTTCATTGGTTGATGAGTCTAGAATTGTGGGTCGTGATTCGGATAAACAGGCATTGCTCACGATGTTGTTGGGGGTTGAAACATGTAAGCAAAACTACAGCGTGTTATCGATTGTTGGTCTTGGAGGGATTGGGAAAACAACCCTTGCACAAGTTTTGTACAACGAAAAGAGAGTGAAGGATCACTTTGAAGTCATGGCGTGGGTTTGTGTATCTGATGAGTTTGATGTCTTTAATATCAGCAGCGCGGTTTATCAAGCTATAGATGGGGACAACCGAAAATTTGCTAATCTAAATCTTTTACAAGAGGCACTCAAAGAAAAACTCACAGAAAAAAGATTTCTAATTGTTCTAGATGACGTGTGGAGCGATAACTACAAGGAGTGGCAACTTCTACAACGCCCTTTTGTTGCAGGGGCGATCGGAAGTAAAATTATAGTTACCACTCGAAAGACATCAGTTGCATTGATGATGGACCCTATTCATGCTTACAATATAAACGTTTTGTCAAATGATGAAGCTCTATCTTTGTTCGCTCAGCATGCACTTGGTGAACAAAATTTCAACAAACATCCATCTCTTAAGTTGTTTGGTGAAGGTATCGTGAAGAAATGTGATGGATTGCCTTTGGCTTTGGTAATGCTAGGAAGGGTGTTGAGAACAAAACCAAACGATGAAGATTGGGCGGAGCTGTTGAACAGTGAGATATGGAATTTACAGACTGAAAATGAGATTCTTCCGTCTCTAAGACTAAGCTATAATGATCTCCCTTCAGATTTGAAACAAATGTTCGCGTATTGCTCCTTGTTTAGCAAGGATTATGTGTTTGACAGAGATGAACTCGTTTTACTATGGATGGCGGAGGGGTTTTACACGAGGGATATGGGAAGAAATCGACGGAGCATTTGGGTGGTGAGTATTTTGAAGAGTTGAAGTCTAGATGTTTTTTTCAGCAATCACCTACTGAGAAATCGCGATATAAGATGCATGACCTTATAAATGACTTGGCCACAAGTGTTGCACAAGATTTTTTCTTTCGGTTGGATGATAAGATGGAAGTTTATGATAAGAATGAAGCTTTTGAGAAAGCCCGATACCTTTCACTTATTCATGAAGGATATGGACTTACCAAAAAGTTCATGGAATTCAAAAGGGCTAGAAAAATGCGAACTTTCTTATTAATGCCAACAGTTGGTGCAAGTAGTTTGCCATACCTATTTGTATCAACTAAGGCTGTTGTTGATTTACTTCCCCAGGTACAATTCTTAAGGGCTTTAAGCTTAGCAAATTGTTCAATAACAGAGATATCACAATCCATCGGTAGACTCAAGCATATACGATACCTCAATTTTTCTGGAACAAACATCACATGTTTACCCGAACAAGTTAGTGAACTTTATAATCTCCAAAGCTTGTTGATTTCTGATTGTTGTCTGTTATCTAGCTTGCCAAACAGCTTTGTTAAACTAGTAAACTTACGGCATTTGAATATCAACAATACTCCTTTGTTGAAAAAGATACCTAAAGGGATTGGCAGGTTAACATGTCTACAAACTCTATCCAAAGTCATTATCGATGGAGCAAATGGGTTCAATATAACTGAGCTTAAGGGCCTTTTACATCTTCGAGGTCGACTTTCCATCAAAGGGCTACACAAAGTGATAAATGCAGTACATGCAAGGGCGGCCAACTTATGCCAAAAGACGGATCTTGAGGATTTGGAAATGGAATGGAGTGATGTTTGTGTTCATTCTCGAAATGAAGTGATAGAATATGAAGTACTTGAAGCACTAAGACCACATACTAGATTGAGATACCTGAAGATATGTTTCTACTGGGGAACCAAGTTTCCCAATTGGGTTGGGGATCCCTCATTTGTTTGGTTAACACAACTCACTTTACAAGGTTGTATTAGTAGTACATCTCTACCAACACTTGGACATCTAAGTTCACTTCAAAAGTTATTTGTAAGAAGCATGAATGGGGTGAAGACTTTAGGTTGGGAGTTCCTAGGGACTACTAATTCTTACAATGCTTTTGCATTTCCGTCACTTGAAGTTTTGGAGTTTGATGATATGCAGGGTTGGGAGTTATGGTCAACTAGTTATGATGACCAAAATAAAGTTGTTAGATCATTTCCTTGCCTTCGTGAGGTTACTCTTGTGAATTGTCCAAAACTGGCCAAAGTTTTGATTGGATCAATACCTTCACTACGGGTTTTAAACATACAAGGATGTTGTGAAGAGGTGTTTAGTAGCATGGTTTGCTTGTCCTCATCAATTCTTAGCTTAACAATAGGTTATATTAGTGGACTTACAAGCCTAAAAGAAAAGGTTCTAAGACACCTTGGTGAAATTGAATATATATGCATTAGATGGTGTGATGAATTGAAATACATGTGGTCAGGAACACAAGATTGCAATATTCTTGTGAGGTTGCGGATTTTAAGAATAGAATACTGTGAAAATCTGGAATCATTGGGAAATGAAGACGTTAACTTGGAATCGATTAGAGAAGTCATTCTTCGTAGTTGTCAGAGACTTGAGGGTTATAATTGTCCAAAAGGTATTGAGAAGTTGGGGATTTTCGATTGTCCATCTATTACTTCCTTGACCTTCCCAACAGTCAGTGCACTCCCATCCTCTATGAAGATTCTTGACATTTTCGGTTGTGATAATCTAGAGAAGACTTGGCTTCTCCATAACTTTTTGTCAAAACTATACATTTGCGGATTACCAAATCTGAGGACATTACCTGAAGGATCCTTCGTTCATCTCACCTATTTGAGTATTTCAAATTGTGACATTGTAGAATCCATTCGCAAGGAAGCCTTTGGTTGTTTTCCACTTCTCCGCATTAGATATCTTTTTATCAATGATTGCAAGAGTCTAAAGTCGTTTCCTTATGATCAATTGCGAAGTGTCATATCTTTGGAAGTGTTATCCATAAGAAATTGTCCAAGTTTAGACAGCTCATTTCCTTTTGGTTTGTGGCCTCCAAATTTAACTACACTGAGTATAGGAGGATTGAAGAAGCCAATGTCAAAATGGGGGCTTCAAAATTTCCCAACATCACTTGTTAAACTACATTTACATGGCGAAAATTCAGGAGTGGTTTCATTTACTTCATCGTCTTTTATTCTTCCACCATCTCTAGCTTTTCTACATATCCATGGTTTTATGGACTTAGAATCCGTTTCAGAGGGCCTACAACACCTCACTTGCATTAAAGAACTTCATATTGGGTCATGCCCGAAGCTTAGAGATCTGCCTGAGATGTTGCTTCCGTTGTTGTCATGTTTGAGTGTGAAGCATTGCAGGAAGTTGCAAAAAAAGTGCAGTAAGAAAGGAAACTACTATAATATCATCTCACAAATCCCTTTCCTTGATGTATGATTTGTAAGCTTTCCCTCCCATCAGGTTTGTTTTGACTGAAGATCAAAAGATAAAAATAATTATTCTTGTTGATATAGAACCTATTTTGGTTGTTTAATTGGCAGTAGAGTTTTACAGTATGTTTTTTATAGCGTTCTTGTCATATACTGTTTGCAAGACTTGTACTGCTTCTAATAAATTGGACCTCTAAATGCATAGAACCATCAAGGGGTTTAATACATTATAACATCACTGCTCAACATTTTTTGTACTAGACCTCCTTAGTGCATTTGAACTTATAGAATTTAATTATTGCGTAATAACTAAGAATTTTTTTTAGTTAATAATTGTAACATATGAATATATGGGTTAACTGGAATCTTGAATATCAAGATTTTTCGAAAATAAAATGGAAAGGGGATTAACCTAATAAAACAAATGATTTAATTAAAAACGAATGTACAACAAAAAGATTAATGCAAAAAGGTTTTTTAGAAGACTTCAAAATCAATAACAGTACAGGAACGTAGATGTGAGTGACTTGTGTTATGAAAGAAGATACAAGTCTTGATGACAAGGATAACTTTCAACTTTCTGAAAAACATGAATGAGGTTTTGATGTACTCTAAAACTACCTTGTTACGTTTTAGACATCCAAATGCACGATGGATAGTTTTACCTCCTTTGTTTAGTATCCCTTTAATTGAGAATAAAAGATTATCGTCATTTGCAAACGGTTCAAACCCGTTGTATCCATGAATTTTTTATGTTGATAAGGCGATTACAAGTTAGTTTATATATGTTCGCATTAAATTATTTAACTTTGAATGTTTACCTTTCACGGTTATATATTCCATTGAATGTGTCACTTCAACATTCTGTTCTAATGCATATAAACATGTTAAACTGGATTGTTACAATATATAATATGTACGACCATATTTTATTTTTTACTTTGTTATTTATTCACTTAGACATCATGCATACTAGTAGGGCTGTTCAAGTCGGGTTTCCCGAACGGATGGGGTATACCGAACCCGATCCCGAAAGGGGCTGAAAATCAGAACCGAGTACCTTCTATAAATATGGAATCGGGTAATAGGTAAATCGGTTTCGGTAAGGTGGATGATCGGTACGGCACCGAGAACCGATGAGCAACCTTCCTGCTACAACCCTCTCGATCAACAACATGGTGATGTATTCTAGTTGTATAAATCATTCTTTTTGTGTGATTTGCTGCTTATTGAAGGATTGAATTCTTTTTGTGGCTGATTGGGGCATTTGGAAATTAATCAAGCTTGTATCTTGATGCCAGTGTACACAATCGAACAGAGCTTGACATAGTGCTTGCCTACTTATTTGAAAATTGTAACTTGTATGTTATTCTTTGTTTATACTATCCTATTGTTTTAAATTTTGTCCGCTTCGGTAGAATTTTGTTTGTTAATCTTCTAATTCTTCTTAAAATTCTTAAACTCTGCAGTCTGTAATGGTTGTCTATGTGGGCAAACAACAACAAGATGGACTACATGAAAATAACTACTCGATTGAGCGTATACAAAATGCAATTCGATACCTCAGATGCTCTCCTAAACGACTAGAGGCTTTTAAAAATTATGTTACGGATGTCAAGATTAAAAGCCAAGCATTGTTGTCCTTAGATTGCGTTACTAGATGGAATTCCACTTACGAAATGTCGAATACAACCGAAAATTAGAAAAGACTTTTCAAGCTTATAATTTGGTAGACCTCGGTTATTCAAAAGATTTAGGTAATGATATTCCCACGATTATGGATTGGCACTTTGCGAGGCACATGATAAAAGTTTTAGAATTGTTTGACCGTAAAACAACGAGCGCTTCATCATTGACCAAGGTATATTGTTTATTTTTTTTTATCATTTGTTACTTTCTTATTTTTGTTTAAACATCGAAAAAGTCATTAACCATTAAACAATATATGTGTGAAACAGGTGGTTGCTAATCAATTCTTTACCGAATCAATGGATATTGAAAAACATCTTCGAGAGTTGAAGGCTTCACCTGACCTAGAAACTAGATCAATGGGTTCTATGATGATGAGAAGTATGAAAAGTATTGGCGGAAAGATAAAATTTTTAATAAAATTTTATACTTTACAACTATACTAGATCCTCGTTTAAAAGTTTGTGTCATCGCATACGGATATAATAGTATTTTTACAGCTAAAAAAAGGAGGATGAGACATTACATGATATTAAAAAGAAGGTTGAAGCAATGCTTAAATGTATAACAGGAGAATTTGAGATACTATTTGACTAATATAAAATAGCTTACGAAAGTATAAGTTCAAATAAGGTTACTTTTTTGGTCAAAAATTAACAAGGTAATTAATGAACAAATTAGTCAAGTGAGGTAGTGTACTATATCAGAATACTAAATGAAATATCTGACCAACATTAGAATGTCAATCAGGATATTACATAAATAAACAATCAAATCAAGTAAGAACAAAGACAATAAATTTTTGAAGGGGAAAAAGCCCTTGATCAAAGTGATCTCCGGCACAAAAAAGCCCTTGGTGCCTGACAAAATGTCGACGACCGGTTCTTTGATTAATAACGAAAAAGAAGTACAACTCAAGAGCTTGAATGATCGTATATAAGTGTTACAATGATTATTTGAGCGTGTTTGAGTGTTTGTGAGCAGAGATCAGGTGTGTGAATGTGAATAAGTGACCTAAAACGATCAGCCAAGCCTCATTATATATAGTACATGAAATAAACAAAATGTGAGATATTTTCGGGATATTCAGCGAGATTTCCGGGATCCTCAGCAGTTACTTTGACCAGTTAGCCGTTATCCCACTAATTGAACACGTTTTCTTTACCTCTTAACCGTTACAAGTCTTTGCTACATGTTTCTAACAACCATAACTCCGGGTCTTTAGCATAGACCAAGTCTTTAGTTGTTACGACAACTATTTATTCATTATAACTCATTAAATGACCATTGGAAGTCTCTCATACGTGTTCAACATTCATGTATTTAATCACATCCTTCTAGCTTGGACCAAGTCATGCAATTATTTTCTCTATTAAAAATGACAATATCTGCAAGAAATATGTCAGGGATATTTACTGGGAATAAGGTTCAGGATACCAAACCTGTCTGCATATCCTGAGCACCGAAATACTGAGTAGAATACTGCACAAGATTTTAACCCACAACAATTGTCCCCAAAAATTATTAGTTGTTATAACCAATAACAACTATTACTTTTTTTAAAACTCCATGACAGGCCAGTTCTAGGAGATCCCTATTGTCAAGAGAACATCCCGCCTTTGAGGTTTCTGTTGCTGAAGAAAATCTTGATACCTATTTTCTGGAATCCAGGATCTAGATATCTTGAAGTCAAGTTCTTGTTTTATCATTTAACTATCCTGCACTAACAATTTTAATTTCCTGCATTTGACAATTTTAATTTCTCGCACTTTGAACTAGAATTAGGGTGGAGGGATCCTGGGTTCCAATACGAAGCCCCAATTCTTGATCAGAATATTAACTGCTATGACTTGGGATATCCTGTCAAGGATATCGGCTTTTTGCTAACATCCTGGGTGGATTGGCCCTTTTTCAGGGTGAAACCCAGGGTGTTAGATATATAATATCTTTTGCTTTTATCTTATGTTTTTGTGTTCTTACTTTGAAACTATTTGTTTGTTGTGAATGATGCTTTGAAGTTGGATATTCTGTAAAACCTTTCAAAAATGCTTAGAAAAATTTGAGAATACCTTCGATTCATAGGTTAACAATATCCAAAAATAAACAAGTAGGAGAATCATACCAGAAATCTTTGACTTAGTCTATTAATAGGATTCGATATACCTTTGAGTCTTTAAATACCCTTCGGGATATTATCCCCAATATCGCCTAGGAATATGCTTCAGGATATAGATTGGTAATCCAGCATGTATTACTTCTGTAAAAACATAAGCAAATGGACAAAAACCATTCTTAAGTATTTAAACGTGGGTAATGCTATTTTAAAGCCAAGCCAGAATATCGTGGGCCAAGCCAGAATAACGTGGGCCAAGCCAGACTTAGGATATATTTTGGACAAGCCACGGATGAAAGGTGAATACCTTTAAGCCTTAAGTTAACACGTAAGTGTTAAAACCAATAGATAACGTGTTCAAACGTTATTCATCCGATTTGGAATATAAGCGAGGATCATGAATTTGCCAGCCACTAAGCGTGAACTGATTCCACAATCTCAAATACACCCAAACATTCGTGCGCTCCAGGCAGAGTGTTTAAACTCAATTTCTGAGAAAGGTGAAAACCTTTAAACCTTGAGAAGATATCTAGGATATCTTAAATGTAGAGAGGGGGCCAATCCTCTAATCTTTTGAATCGGTATCTTGAGCAAAATCCTTAGGAGTTTTTTGCAAAACACTTCAAACCTTGGTGAGGTGGGTGTTAGCCAGGCTAACACCCCTCCGATGCTTAAGTCAGTAATAATTTTGAGAATAATAATCAAAAATTAAAATAGAATATACATCAGGATATAGCCAGGAATATGATTGAGAATATTGGTAAGGATAGCAAACGTACCAGTCTTGATTCCAAGGAATCTTGGTTAACCTCACATGAAATATGCTTTAAGATGAATTGCATTCCAAGATCTGGGCAGAATATCTCTTTCCAAGGTAGCCAACCAATATGCTTCTTTTCCAGCCTCAGAATCAATCATGTAAGGGACTTTCCACTTTGGTGCCAACTTCTTATCACTTGCTTAGTAGTATTCTGGAATGCTTTTCTTAACACCAAATCACCTACTTGGAATCTTCTGGTTCTCAAGTTCTTATTATAGGCTCTTACAATTCTTTGCTGATGAGCTGCTATTCTGACTTTAGTAGCATCTCTAAGCTCATCCAGGGTTTCCAAATCATCAATCATATTCTGGTCATTCTCCTAAGTTGATTGCAGGTTGGATCTTGTTGTCGGGATGGTCATTTCAGTCGGGATCATGGCGTCATCCCTAAATACCAATGAGAATAGGGTTTGGCCTGTTGCATTCTTGGATGTAGTTCTATCAGCCCAAAGTACAAATGGTAATTCTTCTGCCCATTTGTCTTTTTTCTTCTTCAATCTCTTTTTCAAGTTGTTGAGGATGATCTTGTTTGAGGATTCTGCTTGTCCATTAGCCTGAGGATGGACTGGAGTTGAAGTTATCATCTTTATTCCCCGACTTTCATAGAAATTTGTTGTTCTCTTGCCTATAAATTGGGACCCATTATCATAGGTTATCTCTGCCGGGATTCCGAATCTTGTCAGGATATTTCTCTTGAGGAAAGACACCACTTCTCTTTAGGTAACCTGAGCAAATGCCTCTGCCTCAATCCATTTGGAGAAGTAATCTGTCATTACAAGCATAAACACCTTTCCTCCTGGAGCTTTCAGCAACTTTCCTATAATATCCATTCCCCATTTCATGAAAGGCCATGGGGATACAATCGGGTACATAGGCTCAGTAGGCTGATGAAGAATGTTACTATGCCTTTGACAAACATCACATTTTGAGCATATATCATGGCATCCTTCCTATGCTTTTTACAAGCATCACATTTTTGAGCATATATCATAGCATCCTTCCTCATAGTAGGCCAGTAATACCCTGTTCGCAATACCTTCGAGAATAATGACCTGCCTCCAGAATGATTCCCACAGTCACCTTCGTGGATATCCTTAAGCACTTCATTGGTTTCGAGATCCTCCATGCATCTCAGATAAGGACATGCAAGATATTCTTATATAGTATATTATTAATAATAGTGTATCGGGACACCTTGGCTCTGAAGGCTCTTGGGTTTTCTTCATTCGGGATGTCCCCATTCCTTATGTAGTTCAGGATTGGAGGAGTCCAGGATTTGGTATCCTGACCATGATCCTAAAGCTCTTCATACTCAGTGGTTATCACCCCCTGGACATCTTCCGCAACAAGTTCATCATCATTTATAGCTGGTTTCAGGATATGGGTGACAGGTATCTTTACCCCTTCTGGTATCCTGACAATCGATCCAAGATAGGCCAAAGAATCTGTTTCAGCATTATTTTCTCTTGGTACCTATTCTATGGAGAATATTTTTGAAACATTTTGCTAATCTCTTAACAATTTGGAGATATTTAACGAACTTATCCCCTTTTGCAGCATATGATCCATTAAAATGGTTAATCAATAATAAGGAATCAATATAAACATGCAAGCATTTGATATCCATATGTTTAGCTAATTGTAATCCTGCTATAAGGGCCTCATATTCCGATTCATTATTCATAGCCTGGAATTCACATCTAATGGCTTGGGGTAGTATGTCCCCCTGTGGCGATTTTAAGATGATTCCTAGTCCTATTCCTCTTATATTAAATGCTCCATCAGTATGCAAGGTCCATATTTCATTATTAGATTCCAAGTTCTGAACTACTAAGTCTACTTCCAGCTGGATATCCTGACTAAAATCTGCCATAAAATCAACTAAGGCTTGGGATTTTATAGCAGTCCTAAGCTCATATATTATATCAAAGGCACTAAGCTTTACAGACCATTTAGCCATCCTACCCGACATTTTAGGTTTTCTAAGCACATTTTTAATCGGATAATTTGTTTTAATACATATCCTATATGTTTCAAAATAATGCCTAAGCTTAGTAGAAGCCATTATCAAAGCTAAAATAAGTTTTTCCAAATGAGAATACCTAGTTTCAGAATCAAGTAGACTTTTGCTCATATAATACACAGGATGCTGATTTCCATCATGATCCTTAATAAAAACAACACTTACAGTGGTCCGGGATACTGCCAGGTGTAATGACAGTTGCTCTCCATCTTCGGGCTTCATCAATAGAGGGGCTGAGGCAAGGTATTTTTTAAGAGCTTGAAGTGCCTCTTCATGTTTCTGTCCTCACTCAAACTTCTTATTCTTTTTTAGGATATCATAGAATTCTTTGCATCTCTCAGAGGATTTTGATATAAATCTGTTTAGGGCTGCAACTTTCCCGGTTAACCTTTGGATATCCTTGACATTAGTTAGGGATTTTGGGTTCATGATAGCTTTGATCTGCTTTGGACTGGCCTCTATCCCCCTTTTGGTGACCATGTATCCTAAGAACTTTCCTGCCCCCACACAAAAATTAAACTTGGCAGGATTCAGCTTCATATTAAATTGATCTAGGATATCGAAAGCTTCTTCAACATTCTAGAGGTGATCCTCAGCTTTCTTTGACTTGACTACCATATCATCAATATAGACCCCCATGGTGTCCCCCAGCTTGCTTTTGAACATCTTGTTGACTAGCCTTTGGTATGTAGCACCTGCATTTTGAAGACCAAAAGGCATGACAATATAACAAAAAATACCTGTTGGGGTCATGAAGGCAGTGTCTTCTTGATCCGAGGGCTCCATTTGGATTTGTTGAAATCCTGATCAAGCATCCATGAAAGTTAGCATTTCATGGCTAGCAGTAGCATCTACCATGGAGTCAATATGTGGCAATGGGAATGGGTCTTTTAGACAAGCTTTGTTGAGGTCGGTATAATCCACACACATCTTCCATTTTCCATTCTTTTTCTGGACGACTACCATATTTGCAAGCCACCTTGGAAACTTCATTTCTCTAATCATCCTGGATTTCAGTAGTCTTTCCACCTCTTCTTGGATGATTCGATTTCTTTCGGGTGCAAACTTCCTCCTCTTTTGGTGAATCGGCCTGTAATTTTCATCCAAACCAAGTTTATGAGTTATAATATCCTTGGAGATACCTATCATGTCTTCATATCTCCAAGCAAATGTGCTTCTTCTTTTCTTTAGGAAGGAGATCATATCCTGCTTAATATCCTGAGGGATATTTGCTCCTATCAACACTTTTATCTTTGGGTCTTCGGGATCTAAGGCTACTTCTTTCACATCTTGTTGGATATCATGCTCAGTATTCTCTAACACATCCCGAAGTTTATTCTGTAATTGCTATGCTCCCTTATTCTGAGCCGATGCTTTCATTGAGGATGTATAACAGTCTTTGGCCTCCTGCTGGTCACTCTCAATTTTGACCACACCCCAAGGTGTAGGGAGCTTTACACACTGGTGGTATGTTGAAGGTACGGTTTTCATAAAATCCCACAAGGATTGAGGATTTCATGGTAACAAACAATCCATTAAACAAAATTTTTGCATAGAATTTACTCCCTTTACATAGACTGAAAGCTTGATTTCTCCAATATTACTCTTTGTTTCACCACTAAATCCCACAAGGATCGAGGATTTTGTGGTGATTTTTGAGTCTGGGATGTTCATCTTCTTTAGAGTTTGTAGCTGGATTATGTTCACAGAACTCCCACCATCTATCAATATCCTACGCATAAAATGGTTAGCAATATATAGAGTTATAACTAAACTATCATGATGAGGATCCTGCACATTATCCATGTCATCGTCATCAAAGGATATGGTTTTTCCTTGAGTCAAAGTAGCTTTAGAGTTCAGCCTATCTCCTTTCTTTGATTTGGCTTCTTTCGCATGTCTTTTGGCAGCAGAGTATGATGTTCCGCATATGTCAGATCCACCTGAAATAAAGTAAACAATTGAAGCATCTGGGGGAGGAGATGTAGCTCTCTTAGGATTTCCTTCAGGATTTCTTTCAGGATTCCTATCAGTATCCTGGTGCTTAGCCTTCTTCTTTTCCAGCATTTCTTTTAGGTGTCCTTTACTCAACAAGTAACTTATTTCTTTGTGCAGAGCAATACAATCTTCAGTGATATGCCCAAAGTCTTTGTGGAATGCACACCACTTAAACTTGTCTTTCCAGCCAGGATTCTTCTCATTCTTTCGAGGCCACCTAGCTTTCTCTCCGAGACCCTGCATAGCATATATTAATTCTAAGTAGACACTGAGAAACAATAATCAGCAAGTTTAGGATACTCCTCATCATCCTCATCATCTTCAACAAAGTTTACTTTCTTGCCATCATCGCGGGAATATGGTTGGGACGGTAATATTTTAAAGAGGATTCTGATTTCCTATTAGGATTCTCATATTCTGAGGATCCATCGATCCTCTGCTGGATCTTTCTATCTTCCTCGACTCTTATAAACCTCAGAGCCTTGTTTCTGACTTCATCCAAATTCCTGCAAGGATTCATCACAAGATCCTCGTAGAATGCAGAATCCTTCGGCAATCCCATTTTGAAAGCCTGCACTGCCGTCGGCTATCAAGGTTCGGGATGTCTAGAGCCTCCTTACTGAACCTGTTGACATAATCTCTTAAAGATTCTCCTCGATTACGAACCACCCTATATGGATCAGTTGTTAGTCTTTCAAATGCTCTACTACAAGAAAATTGATTGTTAAACAAACTGATTAAATGAGCAAAGGAGGTAATAGAATAAGGTGGAAGATTAAGCAGCCATTTCAGGGCTGGCTCTGTCAATGTTGATCCGAATCCCTTGCACAAACAGGCTTCTTTCATGTGCGCAGGCACAGGGTTAATCTTCATCTTCTCCCTATACTGGGCAATATTATGCTCCTCAGGATCAGTTGAACCATCATAAAGCTTCATGCTAGGAGTTTGGCATCTCTTCGGGATTTCAGCATCACAAATTGGTGGTGCAAAGCGGGATATCTTGTGACTAGCATTGGATACTTCAGGGATGGGATTTATCACACCTGGCACACTAGAGATCATATCCTTAAGTTTCTAGATTTCTCTAGAAACAACATTACTAATCCCCGTATCCTGCACAGTTTGAAAATTATTAGTAACTGAAGGGTTTCTATTTGTAAGAATATCATCAGTAAAGGTTCCAGAAAAAGATCCTGTGGGATATCCTGAGGTAAGTCCTGAGGAGAATCCTGAGGAAAATCCCATTTCCCTTGTCGCTGTAGTCTTGGTTGAAACAGATGGTCCAGCCACACTATTATGTTAACCGATAATTGTGGAATCACAATTATTGCCTTCCTTTTATTATGGATCACAATCATTTTATATTTAATTGTATTATTCTGTATTCATTTGTTTCTGTATATATCTCCTGTATTGTATCCATTTATAGGGAATTATGATTGAATGGAAGAACTCAAGGAATTTCCTTGATTTACTTGGTATCAGCCTCAAGGCTTGTTTTCTAACAACCCCTCTATCCTTCTGCTGATCTCGATTAGTCACCTTCACATTCTGATGGGCGACCAACAGAAGCCACCCATGAGCGATCAACAACCACCCGCAACCACAACTAATGCCACCAACACCCACAAACCCCTTCACCCGGTTTATACCGTCTCCAATATTCAACACAAAGTCCGCGTGCTAGACGGCACTAAGGTATCTTACGCTTCGTGGGTACGTCTCTTTATGCTTCATGCTAAAGGATATCATGTGCTCTGTCACATTGACGGTACGCCGCCACCCACAAAGGACTCGCCCGATTTCGCCTCTTGGGAGAACATAGATTCTATTGTTTTGCAATGGATCTATAGAACCCTCTCGGATGATCTTGTCGTCCGAGTTATAACCGATAAGTCCACCGCTCTTGAGGCTTGGCAACGGGTCAAACGCCTTTTTGAAAAAAACAAAGGCCCTCGGTCCCAGGCACTCCAACATGAACTTGTAAACCTTACCCTTGCTTCCATGCCCAGCCTCGATGCGTATTGTCACAAGATACAGGACTTAACGGACCAACTCTTTGCTTTAGATTTTCCCATGAATGACCAGCAACGGGTTCTTCATCTCGTTAAAGGTCTTCCTAAAGAATACGATACCATCACATCGATCTTGAACAACTCTCTCCCAACTTGGGAAGATGCCGTCGACCAACTTATCTCCGAGTCCGATCGCCTCAAAACCCAAGATGCGGTAACTAAAACTCCTGCTATTGCGGCTGCCATATCTCCGGCTCGACCACCAAGCCCCTCCGCACCTATTTACCAGAACCACAACCACCAAACTCTCACCCGACTCATACTACCTACCGTAACCAAAACAAGTACAACAATAACCGACCCAACTTTCACACCAATCGTGGCCCAAACTACACAAATTACCATAACCATCCTGGCCCACCTTAAAACCATTACAACAGGTCCTACTCACAGCCTCCATCCTACCCAAACCACCCTAACCAACATCCCTATTACCCGCCATTTTGGGCCCCACCCTACTGGACTCCACCCCCTTGTCCTTACCCTACCAACTCTTGGGCTCAACCTTGGCAATCTTAGGGGTCTTCTCAGTACCATGACAACAACCGTGGTCGTAACCATAGGTCGGCACAAGCAAATCTGGCAGAAGTCGATCCACTAGAGCCCACACAACTTGTTGCAGCTGTTCATGCCCTCTCAGTGGATTCAGGTGACACTGATACTCAATGGAACTTCGACACAGGTGCTTTATCTCACATTTCTCTTGATAAAAATAATATTGACAATTTTTCTATGTTTGCACCCATAGCGTCAATAATTGTTGGCAATGGCAATAAAGTTCCTGTTCTGGGCTCGGGACACTCAACCCTCAATTTGGCATCCAAACCATTATACCTTAAAAATATCCTCTTTAATCCTAATATTGTCAAAAACCTAATTTCTGTCCGTCAGTTCAATATTGACAATAACACTTCTATTGAATTTGACCCATATGGTTTTTCTGTGAAGGATTTCAAGGATGGCACGATTCTGAGTCGTCACAACAGTACAAGTGATCTGTACCCGCTCACCCCAAGTGTTTCTGCCATTGCTTGCTTTGCATCTACCCAAGAATCTCCTAGTTGGCATAATCGACTCGGCCACCCGGGTCAACCTGCTATGGATTTTCTTCGTTTCAATAAATTTATTTCTTGTAATAAAGTCAAGAGCTCGTCTCTTTGCCATGCTTGAAAATTGTCGAAACACAAACGTTTACCATTTTCGGATTCTACTACTCATACTTTACGCTCGTTTTCTTTATTACATTGTGATTTATGGACCTCACCTTTATTAAGCCATGCGGGATATAAATACTATTTGGTAATAATCTGTTGGACCAAAAGAACCAATGAGCCTGATCAGAAAAACCTTTAAGTCCCACGGACATTACAACAACTGAAGTAGTCTGCAACAGCTGAAGACATCAGCTGATAACAAGGTCTGAAGACAAAGTCTGAAGTGAAAGAGCTGAAGACAAAGTCTGAAGTGAAAGAGCTGAAGACAAAGTCTGAAGTGAAAGAGCTGAAGACAAAGTCTGAAGTGAAAGAGCTGAAGACAAAGTCTGAAGTGAAAGAGCTGAAGACAAAGTCTGAAGTGAAAGAGCTGAAGACAAAGTCTGAAGTGAAAGAGCTGAAGACAAAGTCTGAAGACAAAAGCTGAAGACAAAGACTGAAGACCAAGTGTCAGATGATTGTCACAACAGCTGAAGAAGATCTCTTCAGTAGTTGTGATGGTTTCCTTTCAGTAGTTGTAGTTTCTTTTCTGTACTTATAGTTTCAGTAGTTTTATGTTTCTTCGTGTACTTAGAATAATCTGAGATGTTCTCAGTTGTTGTGAACATTCTCAGTAGTTTGCTTACTTTCAGTAGTTTGTAATAATTCTGTTAGATGTCACTATCAAGTGACATCAGCAGACGTCACATTCCTATATATAAGGAATGCTGACCTAATTGTAATCGGTGCAGCTTAGGAAAACCTAGCAGCCGCAATGGCCAAGTGAGAAAGACCATAGATGCTGCTATTATGTTGGCCATTGTAGTCTCACCCTGGGAAATACTTGAAGACTTCAAGAGAGCCTACAAGTCAAAGATGACCCCTCAAACTCTAATGGAGAACAAAATGGTCAAGAAGGGGTTGTTATACAAGAGGCTTGAAGAGATCAAGAAGAATGAACTCCAGTTGTTATTAGAAGGGACTCACCCAGATGAGTTTGCTTACAGAGAGATAACAACTGTTGAGTTGAAAAATGGAAAGACGATAAAGTACTTATCAGAGTACTATGGCCCAGAGTTCTTCTTCGAAGGAGAAGCAGAAGAACTCACTAAGGAGGAACAAGTTGTTCTCCTTGAGGCCTACGTCAGAGAGTCTTATAGACTCATCAATGGAAAGTAGGTTTCATGGTTGGGATAACGGCTCTGTGTCCAGTTCCCCAAGACAGAGTTCCCTTCCATCCTTTGACATTCACATCTACTGAAACCTGTTCCCTGGCCTGTGCTTATCCGATATCTCTAAAGCTGATCAAGAGAGTATTTCTGCCAAGAATAAGTGGGACCTCAATAAGCTTAAAGGTTTTGGCTGCATTGGTTCAGGGGGAGTTTGTTGGACCAAAAGAACCAATGAGCCTGATCAGAAAAACCTTTAAGTCCCACGGACATTACAACAACTGAAGTAGTCTGCAACAGCTGAAGACATCAGCTGATAACAAGGTCTGAAGACAAAGTCTGAAGTGAAAGAGCTGAAGACAAAGTCTGAAGTGAAAGAGCTGAAGACAAAGTCTGAAGTGAAAGAGCTGAAGACAAAGTCTGAAGTGAAAGAGCTGAAGACAAAGTCTGAAGTGAAAGAGCTGAAGACAAAGTCTGAAGTGAAAGAGCTGAAGACAAAGTCTGAAGTGAAAGAGCTGAAGACAAAGTCTGAAGACAAAAGCTGAAGACAAAGACTGAAGACCAAGTGTCAGATGATTGTCACAACAGCTGAAGAAGATCTCTTCAGTAGTTGTGATGGTTTCCTTTCAGTAGTTGTAGTTTCTTTTCTGTACTTATAGTTTCAGTAGTTTTATGTTTCTTCGTGTACTTAGAATAATCTGAGATGTTCTCAGTTGTTGTGAACATTCTCAGTAGTTTGCTTACTTTCAGTAGTTTGTAATAATTCTGTTAGATGTCACTATCAAGTGACATCAGCAGACGTCACATTCCTATATATAAGGAATGCTGACCTAATTGTAATCGGTGCAGCTTAGGAAAACCTAGCAGCCGCAATGGCCAAGTGAGAAAGACCATAGATGCTGCTATTATGTTGGCCATTGTAGTCTCACCCTGGGAAATACTTGAAGACTTCAAGAGAGCCTACAAGTCAAAGATGACCCCTCAAACTCTAATGGAGAACAAAATGGTCAAGAAGGGGTTGTTATACAAGAGGCTTGAAGAGATCAAGAAGAATGAACTCCAGTTGTTATTAGAAGGGACTCACCCAGATGAGTTTGCTTACAGAGAGATAACAACTGTTGAGTTGAAAAATGGAAAGACGATAAAGTACTTATCAGAGTACTATGGCCCAGAGTTCTTCTTCGAAGGAGAAGCAGAAGAACTCACTAAGGAGGAACAAGTTGTTCTCCTTGAGGCCTACGTCAGAGAGTCTTATAGACTCATCAATGGGAAGTAGGTTTCATGGTTGGGATAACGGCTCTGTGTCCAGTTCCCCAAGACAGAGTTCCCTTCCATCCTTTGACATTCACATCTACTGAAACCTGTTCCCTGGCCTGTGCTTATCCGATATCTCTAAAGCTGATCAAGAGAGTATTTCTGCCAAGAATAAGTGGGACCTCAATAAGCTTAAAGGTTTTGGCTGCATTGGTTCAGGGGGAGTTTGTTGGACCAAAAGAACCAATGAGCCTGATCAGAAAAACCTTTAAGTCCCACGGACATTACAACAACTGAAGTAGTCTGCAACAGCTGAAGACATCAGCTGATAACAAGGTCTGAAGACAAAGTCTGAAGTGAAAGAGCTGAAGACAAAGTCTGAAGTGAAAGAGCTGAAGACAAAGTCTGAAGTGAAAGAGCTGAAGACAAAGTCTGAAGTGAAAGAGCTGAAGACAAAGTCTGAAGTGAAAGAGCTGAAGACAAAGTCTGAAGACAAAAGCTGAAGACAAAGACTGAAGACCAAGTGTCAGATGATTGTCACAACAGCTGAAGAAGATCTCTTCAGTAGTTGTGATGGTTTCCTTTCAGTAGTTGTAGTTTCTTTTCTGTACTTATAGTTTCAGTAGTTTTATGTTTCTTCGTGTACTTAGAATAATCTGAGATGTTCTCAGTTGTTGTGAACATTCTCAGTAGTTTGCTTACTTTCAGTAGTTTGTAATAATTCTGTTAGATGTCACTATCAAGTGACATCAGCAGACGTCACATTCCTATATATAAGGAATGCTGACCTAATTGTAATCGGTGCAGCTTAGGAAAACCTAGCAGCCGCTACACCGAAGCATATGTGCATGAATGTTATTATCTCTTTGCAGAAAACCCTATATCTATATAACCGTGTACTGTTCCATTGAATATTTATTGTGTTCTTGCTATATTTGCTTAATTCTTGCTCTAATTCCGCTGTGATTCAACTCTAATTGATCAAACTTAGATCACTGATCCTAACAAATGGTATCAGAGCGGGTTAATCATTGATCGGTTTAACAATTGATCATTGAAACTGCTATTTTGATATCTATAGTTTGATCGAATTAGCATATGTGCAAGAACTGGTTATAAAGATTGATTTTCTGCTGCTTCTGGTTATTTAATTTGAGTTTCTTCTTGGTTCTTATTGAGTTTGTTGTGTTTTTGTGCAAATCTTTTGAAACTTGATTGATTTGGTTTGAATCTGAGAATGACTACTCCATCTAATGATCCTCACAATACTGGCTCCTCAACCAAGCCTCCGATGCTGGTTAGGAGTGAGTATAACATATGGCAACGAAGAATGCTCCATCACCTGTCTGTTAACAGTTCAGGTTGTTGGACATCTGTGGTTCATGGTCCACACAAGCCTATGGTGAACAATCCGGAGACCAATCAAATGGTTCCGAAGAAGAAGGAGCAATACTCAGATGAAGATCGTAAACTGTTTGAGATTGATGCTAAAGCCCATGGAATTCTGGCCATGGCACTGCCGAATGAAATCTATTCTGGGCTTATGCATCATGAAACTGCTCATGACCTCTGGAATGCTTTGAAGGAACAATTCGGAGGAACTGATGAGGTCTTAGCAAACAACAGAGAAATCCTCGCCCAACAATATGAGACATTCTCTCATAGGAAGGGTGAGACACTGACTCAACAGTTTGAGCGTTTCTCCTGCTTGATCTCTGAACTGAAAATGGTCAAGCAAGAGTATACTAACAGCCAGATGAACAACAGATTCCTCAGATCACTGCCTGAGAGATGGGACACATACACCATTGTCCTACGCTCCAGTGCAAATCTGGATAGCCTATCTCTCACCCAACTCCATGGGAAACTGCTTACATTTGAAAGAGAGATAGAGCAGAAAAGGAAACTGGCATCATCAGGAAAGCTCTCTGATGACTTTGTACCAGGTAACACTGCCTTGGTCGGTCATGAGTCAGAATATGCTGGATCAGAAAGTCATTATGATGAGCATATAGATTTCTCTTCAAACAGTTCTGATCATGCATTTGTTGGTGTTGACAGTCATTCTGGGTGTAATAGTGATAATTTATGTTTTATCATGGATGATTTGCAAGGTATTGCTGATGATGATTTAGAAGAGATGGATATTTTGAGCCAAATGGCCCTGATCAATATCAGATCTCAAAAGTTCTACAAGAGAACTGGTAGGAAATTTCCAGGACTCTCTGGCAAAACCAAAGTTGGTTTTGACAAGAGTAAGTTGAGGTGTCACAAATGCCACAGGCTTGGGCACTTTGCAAGAGAGTGTAGATCAACTGGATCTAACTCCTCTGCACCCTTTGTGACCTTTCCAAGCAATAGTTCACAAAACAAAGGGCAACATCCTGCTAGTTCTGGTCATCACTCACAACCTCAATCTCCTGCATACTTTGTCCCTCAGGGTTCAATGCCATATCCTTATCCCTGCTATTATATGCCACAGCCAAATCCAGTTCATGTCCCTATAGCACAACAACCTCAAGCCCTACCTGAGCCTCAACCATCTCCATCACAATCTCAACCTCATCACAGCTTCTTCACACCAGGAGTTGTTGACTGGAGCAGCTTACCAGATGATCTTTCTGGTTTCAATGAGCAACTATCTGCTGGTGCTGGTCAACATGGTGGTGAACATCCTTTTGGGAATCTTGCTCTCATGGCCCTGGAGTCTACTGAGGGTTCCTGCTCAGATGCTTCATCTTCACAGGTAACCCAGATATCTTCTGAGGCTAAAGCCAAGTTATGTTCTGAATCATGCATAGCTGCCTTTGTCTCTATTAGAGAGGCAAATGTAGCTTTAATCAGTCAAAATCTTGAGCTTGAGAAAACTATTTCCAAAAGAAAAGATGAGTATGTGTCTGCACTTAATGACAAAGATGATGAGATTTACAAGCTTAAATGCCAACTTAATGATGAAAAGGCTAAGGTAGAGGTCATACTCGAGAACCACAGAAGTCTCAAAGAGACACTTGCAGCTACCCAAGTTGAGTGTGACCGATGGGTAACATCCTGCAAGGGATTTGAAATGCTTCTCAGCAAGCAAACAGCTTCAAATGTGAAGTTTGGAATAGGTTACAATCATACTGCACCACCTACTGATTTTACTTCAAAATCAATAGTAAAATCTGAAGGTGAAAGTAATTTCCAAACCACATCATCATGTGATTCATCCTCAAATGATAATACAAAATTAGAGGATGAAGTCAGTGTTAAGATCTCAGCAAATCAATTGCCTGATGGTTTAAATGCTGATAAACACATGAAGCTGAGAAATTCAGATGTTGTTCCTCAAAGTACTCCAAGTACTGAAGGGCAAGTCACAACATCTGAAAAGCATTTCAAATCTGATGAAATAAAAGGATTAACTGCTGAGGAATCTATCATACGGTCTTTCAGGACGGATAGAGAACAGCTGAAGAACAAGTCTTCAGTTGTTACCAATCCTTCAGTACTTAACACAAGTACTGAAAGGAGGAAAGTACTGAAGATCACACCTTCAGTAGTTTCCACTTCAGCAGTTGATCAATCCAAGATGAAGAATAAGCCATGTGAAATATGTGGTAAATTCAATCATCTATCTGATGAATGCTGGTACAAAAAGGGTTCCAAACTCAACAGAGATAAGCTCATTAAAGAAGAAATAAATAAAATGAAAAATGAGTTTGAAACCAAGTTTGTACCACAGTCATCTAAAACTGATAAACCCAAGGCCTCACCAAAATCCAAAAAGAAGGATGGGGTTTATCAGAAAACAGCTGATAGTGTTCCTCATGATAAACATCAGACGAAGTCTGTGAATTTCAAGAAGGAGGAAATGGTGGGTCACAGGAACTCATCAAAAACAAGTACTGATGTGTCAAATGAGTTGAAGGCCTTAGCAACAAATCAGACACAACTTGTTATGATGGTTCAGCATTTGTTGGGGAGAGTTAACCAACTAGATGCACCTGTGATCAAACCACTGAAAAGGAAATCCAAGCCCAAATCTAAGAATTCCATTTCAGCACCATCTCCACCTTCATCAGCTGTTAATCATGAGAAACAAGTTATGGTTAAATCTGTTGATGAAAACATACCCAAAACCAAAAAGGTTTGGGTATCTAAAGCTAACTAGTTTCTTATGATATATGCAGGGTTCTTCAGCATGCCAAAGAAGCATCTGGTATGTAGACAGTGGAGGATCTATGCATATGACTGGGAGCAGTTCTCTTCTTAATGACTACTCTCAAGGAAAGAAGGGATTTGTCTCATTTGGAAATGATGCTAAGGGTTACATCATCGGGAAAGGATTTGTGTCAAATGGAGAAATCAGATTTGATGATGTTAACCATGTGGAGAATCTCAAGTATAATCTACTGAGTGTTAGTCAGATGTGTGATAAAGGGCATGTTGCACTTTTCACAAGCCAGAACTGCCGGATTCTGTCTTCCAAAGTTCTGAGGCTGATTGACAAGGTATTGGATGAACATACTCTCCTGAAGGCCAACAGGATAGGAAGAGTATATGCCTTGGATTTGTCAAAGAAGATTGATTTAAAAGGTCATCCTTGCCTGTTCTCCAAGGCCTCTCCTCAGGAATCTAAACTGTGGCATAGAAGGCTGGGTCATGTTAATCTCAAAAACATGAATCAGCTGATCCACAAAAGTTTAGTAAGAGGTCTACCAATAAAGGAGTTCCTCTGTGATGAAACCTGCACTGCTTGTTTAAAAGGAAAACAACACAAAGTCTCATTTCCTCCTATAGAAGAACCAAAGTCCACTGCCTGCTTGCAATTACTGCACATGGATCTCTTTGGTCCTGTGAGAGTAATGAGCATGGCAAAGAAGAAATACTGTCTGGTAATTGTGGATGATTACTCCAGATTTGTATGGACCTTCTTCTTGCATTCAAAGGATGAGGCTGCTCAGACAATTATTAACTTTGTGTTGTATGTTGAGAAGCAGTATTCCCTATCAGTCAAGTGTATAAGAAGTGATAATGGAACTGAATTTAGAAACCATACACTTGATGATTTCTACCTTTCAAAAGGAATCAAGAGGCAGTATAGCATCCCAAGGACTCCAGAACAAAATGGAGTAGTGGAGAGAAAGAACAGGACCCTAATTGAAGCTGCAAGGTCCATGTTGGCTGACTCTGGTTTGCCACTGACCTTTTGGGCTGAAGCTGTCAACACAGCATGCTATGTGCAAAATAGAGCTTTAGTGAATCAGAGGTTGATGAAGACTCCTTATGAAGTTCTACATCATTTGGCTCCTCTAATTTCATTCTTCAGAGCATTTGGGTGTCCTTGTTACATTCTCAACACAAAGGATCAACTCCAAAAGTTTGATTCTAAGGTGGATGCAGGGTATTTTGTTGGGTACTCATCCACTTGCAAGGCTTACAGAGTGTTCAACTGTAAGACAAAGATGGTTGAAGAAACCTTGCATGTGAAGTTCAATGAATCTCCTAAGGACAAAATCCCACAAAACCCTGTGGAGTTGTTTGATCTGGACATACTGCAATATGTTCCTTATCAGCCTCCAGCTGTTGCAGATCATGTGAATTCATCACCTTCTGCAGCTAGTCATCCATCTGGTGGTACTGATGTTCATGATGATCCCAGTACTCACCTATTCAAGTTTAGTGATCAACTGCCTGAGTCTACTCAACTTGATGTTCCTGTAGCTTCAGTAGCACCATCCACAACAAATGCTGATGAGATTTCTGAATCCTCTACTTCATTTGATATGCCATCTAACACTTGGTTTCAAGAATCTGGATCAACATCTGTTGCTGCTGAGCGTGCTACAAACACTTGCACAGATCTCATAGTGCATCAAGAGCTGAAGAATCACCCAACGTCTCAAATCATTGGTGATATCAATGCTGGTGTCTCAACTAGAAGTCAATTGTCCAACTTCTGCTTCTATGCTCTTTTCATCAGTCAGCAAGAGCCAAAGAACTATCATATTGCATTAAGAGACAATGGATGGGTTGATGCCATGCAGCTTGAGCTTCTTCAGTTCAAAAAGCAGCAAGTGTGGGAACTGGTTCCTCTACCCCCAGGTAAGTGTGCAATAGGCACTAAATGGGTGTTTAGGAATAAAACAGATGAAAATGGGCAAATTGTCAAGAACAAGGCCAGACTGGTTGTCCAGGGGTTTTCACAAGAAGAAGGTATTGATTATGATGAAACCTTTGCCCCTGTAGCCAGACTGGAGGCAATTAGATTGTTCTTAGCCTATGCTGCATTCCACAATCTTAAAGTTTTTCAAATGGATGTCAAAAGTGCGTTTTTATATGGTAAAATAAAAGAAGAGGTTTATGTGTGTCAACCACCAGGTTTTGAGGATAATAAACATCCTGATTGGGTGTATAAACTTGATAAGGCTCTTTATGGGTTGAAACAAGCTCCTAGAGCCTGGTATGAAACACTGTCAAATTTTCTTCTTCAGAATAATTTCACTAGAGGCTCCATAGATAAAACTTTGTTCATTAAGAAAGTGGGTCAACATAAGCTCCTTGTTCAAATTTATGTTGATGATATTATTTTTGCTTCCTCTGATCCACAGTTGTGTGATGCATTTACAAAGTTGATGCAACAAAAATTCGAAATGAGTGCCATGGGAGAATTACAGTTCTTTCTAGGTCTGCAAATCAAACAAAAGGCTGATGGAACTTTCATTCATCAGTCAAAATACACAAAAAGTCTTTTGGCAAAGTTTGATTTACAACACTGTAAGCCCTGTTCTACTCCCATGTGCAGCACCACACAACTGGATGCAGATCAGAAAGGTAAAGCTGTTGATGAAACACTTTACAGATGTATGATTGGGTCCTTGATGTACTTAACAGCTTCTAGACCAGATATTATGTTTGCAACTTGTGTTTGTGCTAGATTTCAGGCTGCTCCTAAAGAGTCCCATTTGATTGCAGTCAAGAGGATCTTTAGATATCTGCAAGGTACTCAATCTCTAGGTCTTTGGTATTCCACTGGGCACTCTTGCAAATTAGTTGCTTTTTCTGATAGTGACTATGCAGGGTGTAAATTAACTAGAAAATCAACTTCTGGTGGATGTCAATTCCTAGGCAACTGTTTGGTTTCTTGGCAGAGTAAGAAACAAACATCTGTTGCTACATCCACTGCTGAAGCCGAGTACATTGCTGCTGCAAGTTGTACATCTCAGGTACTCTGGCTTCAGAATCAATTACTGGATTATGGCATTACAGAGACTAAGACTCCATTACTAATGGATAGTGCTTCAGCTCTTTGTATCGTCAAGAATCCAGTCCAGCACTCTAGGACCAAACATATTGAGATCAGACACCATTTTATTAGGGATTGTTTTGAAAAAGGTCTGATTGATCCAAAGTTTGTTCCTAGTGCTGATGAGCTTGCAGACATATTTACTAAGCCTTTGGACAGTTCAACTTTCCAAAACCTAGTGTTAAGGCTTGGTATGCTGCAGCTAGAATAAGTGACAACTACTGATGATCTCAGTGAACAAGTACTGATGAGCATTCGTATACTACTGTCACAAATAAGTACTGCAGTTCTTTTATCCTCAGTAGTTTTCACAACTACTGAAGACTAAATTACTTAAAAGTACTGAAGTACTCATCTGTTGAAAGAACTAATGTGGTTACAACTACTGATGTAGTTACAACTGCTGATGTCAGAATAACAGATAAGTACTGATGACCTATGAAACATCTGAAACTCAGACAAAGTCTGATGAAGTGTTGAGGTCAGAATGAAACAGCTGATGAGCTAAGAATTGACGACAACAGCTGATGAGAAAATTTTCTCTTCAGTTGTTTCTACAACAGCTGCTTCACTTACAACTGAAGCCAAAACCATGTCTTCAGTAGTTTCACAACTACTGATGACTAACACCAAGTCTTCAGTTGTTACAACACCTGAAGCCAAAACCATGTCTTCAGTAGTTTCACAACTACTGATGACTAATACCAAGTCTTCAGTTGTTACTTCTGAAAGTTAAAACCAGGTCTTCAGTTGTTTTCAAACAACTGATGACAGCACAACACTTTCAGTCGTTTTATATCAGCCTTTGTCTTACCCTATAAATACCTAACCTACTTTCAGACGTTTCATTAGCCGTTTTCCGTCCTTTCTCTCTCACCAATGGCGACCATGAAACTCAAACCCAGACACAACTGTGTTGCCTACCTCTCGAAATCGGCCTTCTGGAACAAATTTGATAACGCCATCGATCTTATGGTAGATTCCCAGTACCGAACCGCGTTTCTTCTGAATCCTACCATATACCCCGATTCCCTAAGCCAGTTCTGGACCAACGTCTCCGTGCAAACTAGTGAGAATGATAGCCAAATCACTCTCCAGTCGTTGGTCAACCAGAAACAGGTGGTCATCACTACGGACATCATTCGACAAACCCTAGATCTACATGATGCCACCTGTGTCACAGAATACCCGAAAGGCACAACCGATATGTCTTTCATCAACAACGGGTATGAAGGAGACTTAAGTGCTACCACCATTATGAAGAAGCACTTCCATGATGCTGAACGTCTTATCTTCCACATGGTGAATGTCTGCCTTGCACCAAAAACCTCTTCATGGGATCAAATGTCTTCCCGATGGCAACAGGTATTATACTCTATCTTTGAACGCCAAACTTTAAATTTTTCTGAGATAGTGTTTATGGAACTAAAGGATCTGGCCTTGAAACCTGTGGCAAACAGATGGATATTATATCCCAGGTTTCTCATGGCCATAATTTTAACACAGCTAAAATCAGACGGCCTTGTTGGCCTTGGAGTCCCTGCTCCGGCTGTATTGCCTGAAGTATACTCCAGGCACAACTCTGACCCTACAATGAAAGGGGCTGCCCGGCTGCTCAAACCCAAGCAGCGGGAACCCACAGCCTCCACTTCCAGATCCAAAGTCCCCACCAAACCCAAAACCAAAAAGCCCAAAAAGGCTACTCAGGGAGATGAGTCCCCTGAGGATGCCCCTGTAACACCAATACAGGAAACACTTACTGGTTCTAACCCCCCAGTAGTGTCCAAGACTCCACCAACCGTAGCCGCTCAGGCATCCTCTCAACAGGATCCTGATGCAACCAAAATTGGGGATACCACAATGCTGGAACCTATCTCAATTGAGAAGGTTACCATTGAAGAGCACCAGTCACCCCGGGTGCAATCTGCTTCAACCCTATCTCCAAATGCAACCGCCCCTCAAAGCCCAACATTTATTGTTGCACAAGTGTTGAGTCAGCTGCATTCCTCTCCTCCTCCCCAGACACCAATTACAATGGGGAGAACATCTGAGGAAGAGGACCAAAATGCTGCTGATACCCACAGCACAGGGGTTATAATGTTCAATCTCCCCGTGTAGAGGAGGAGGTTAGAACATCTGGTGAGGCTGCCACTTCTACTGATTCAGCAAATGAACAGGATGAAGTTGGTAACATCTCTAAGACCTCACCAGAGGCAACTGCCGATGAAGGACTCAGTCCTGAGGCAGGAAGTCCCCAGAACCAAGAACAAGGGGCACATGCTACAACTGATCTACACTCAGGGCATGTACATCCTGATTCAATCAGGAGGTCAGGTGATTCAGCAAAAACTGATGATGACCTGGGCTTTTTCTATGATGTCTTAGCCCATAACACAATCCTTGAGGCTGAGGTGAGTAGACTCAAAGAACTGCTTGCCAAAATGTCTCAGGATCAAAGTCCATCTGCCCCAATAAACCCACAGATGGCACCTTCATCTGAAGGTTTCCCAAACACTCCGCCACTTCACTCAACTGAGCCACCAGCCACTGTTGTTGGCACCACCTCTCAGGGACAGAACCCCTCTGAGCAGATGGTTGCTACATTTCAAACTTCCTTACCTCTCATCACTCCCATCATCAATGAGATTGTACATAAAGCCATTGATGAGAGGATCTCCTCGACTCTAAAAACACTTGTTGATGATGCTGTGCACAAGAAGCTTTCTGCCATTCAAACCCCTGAACCCAATGCACCCAAAAAGGGGGAGTCTAAGGTAGTGAAAGAAGGAAAGAGAAAGAGAGTGGAAGAGGATAAACAACAAGAAAAAGAACAGGAAAAACAGCTGATCACATACAAGAGAAAGAAAAGTGCTGGAACTCAAAAGCCTGATGAAGAGAAATCATTGGAAGATCTGATTAAAGAAGCTGATGAAGCTCACAGCAGATCAATGGACAAAATAATAGATCAACTCTTCAGACAGGGCTTTGATACAGCCACATTAGACACTGAGATCAGAAGGCTGGAGATTAATGAGATACAAGAAAGATGGGCCAGTTATAGTGTAATGGAAAGGGAGAGGTTGGAGATAATGATCCGGTTTATTGCAAAATACTTGGGAAGATCATTAATTGAGATTAAATCATGGACCAGAGACAGTATTCTGGCAATAACCACCAGAATCTGTGCTTCTGAAGAATTCAACAAGGGGTTGATTATAGAAGCCTTAGACGAAGCAGGTGCTGGGAAGAGAACTGATATGGCCAAGCTTTCCAAAGCCAAACTCACCATAAAAATGCTAGATCAGCCTTCCCAAACTCCCTCTCAAAAACAACCAACCCCACAACTCTCCAAATCAACTCAACCCTCAAAACCAACTCCCTTACCCCAAAAACCACCTCAAACCACATCCAGTGATGCACCCAGAAGGAGGAGAAGGGTGTTGAGGATGGAAGAAGAAGAAGAAGAAGATGATGAAGAAGATAGTCTGCCAATCTCTGCTGTTCTAAAATTACCTGAGCCCAGAAGTCAACAAATGATAACACCAGACTTTCAGAGGCAAATGGTGAAAGTTAAGATTGAAGAAGAAGAACAACAGAAACAGCACGATGAGCAACTTTTGAAGATGATTGACAAAGAGTTTCCTCAGTCATCATCTATACAAGCCATGAAGAAACATGCTCAAAGGCTGTATGCTCTCAGGTATACCTTTCAATATCAAAAGGAGAGAGTAAGGATTTGGCCAGACCCCAGGGTTAGTTCTAGAATTCATAAGAAATCCATACCAAGTAGATACAATGGCCAAGTGAGAAAGACCATAGATGCTGCTATTATGTTGGCCATTGTAGTCTCACCCTGGGAAATACTTGAAGACTTCAAGAGAGCCTACAAGTCAAAGATGACCCCTCAAACTCTAATGGAGAACAAAATGGTCAAGAAGGGGTTGTTATACAAGAGGCTTGAAGAGATCAAGAAGAATGAACTCCAGTTGTTATTAGAAGGGACTCACCCAGATGAGTTTGCTTACAGAGAGATAACAACTGTTGAGTTGAAAAATGGAAAGACGATAAAGTACTTATCAGAGTACTATGGCCCAGAGTTCTTCTTCGAAGGAGAAGCAGAAGAACTCACTAAGGAGGAACAAGTTGTTCTCCTTGAGGCCTACGTCAGAGAGTCTTATAGACTCATCAATGGGAAGTAGGTTTCATGGTTGGGATAACGGCTCTGTGTCCAGTTCCCCAAGACAGAGTTCCCTTCCATCCTTTGACATTCACATCTACTGAAACCTGTTCCCTGGCCTGTGCTTATCCGATATCTCTAAAGCTGATCAAGAGAGTATTTCTGCCAAGAATAAGTGGGACCTCAATAAGCTTAAAGGTTTTGGCTGCATTGGTTCAGGGGGAGTTTGTTGGACCAAAAGAACCAATGAGCCTGATCAGAAAAACCTTTAAGTCCCACGGACATTACAACAACTGAAGTAGTCTGCAACAGCTGAAGACATCAGCTGATAACAAGGTCTGAAGACAAAGTCTGAAGTGAAAGAGCTGAAGACAAAGTCTGAAGTGAAAGAGCTGAAGACAAAGTCTGAAGTGAAAGAGCTGAAGACAAAGTCTGAAGTGAAAGAGCTGAAGACAAAGTCTGAAGTGAAAGAGCTGAAGACAAAGTCTGAAGTGAAAGAGCTGAAGACAAAGTCTGAAGTGAAAGAGCTGAAGACAAAGTCTGAAGACAAAAGCTGAAGACAAAGACTGAAGACCAAGTGTCAGATGATTGTCACAACAGCTGAAGAAGACCTCTTCAGTAGTTGTGATGGTTTCCTTTCAGTAGTTGTAGTTTCTTTTCTGTACTTATAGTTTCAGTAGTTTTATGTTTCTTCGTGTACTTAGAATAATCTGAGATGTTCTCAGTTGTTGTGAACATTCTCAGTAGTTTGCTTACTTTCAGTAGTTTGTAATAATTCTGTTAGATGTCACTATCAAGTGACATCAGCAGACGTCACATTCCTATATATAAGGAATGCTGACCTAATTGTAATCGGTGCAGCTTAGGAAAACCTAGCAGCCGCCACACCGAAGCATATGTGCATGAATGTTATTATCTCTTTGCAGAAAACCCTATATCTATATAACCGTGTACTGTTCCATTGAATATTTATTGTGTTCTTGCTATATTTGCTTAATTCTTGCTCTAATTCCGCTGTGATTCAACTCTAATTGATCAAACTTAGATCACTGATCCTAACATAATCGATGACTTCACACAATATACATGGGTCTATCCCCTTCGTTTTAAATTTGAAACTTTCAGCAAAATAACACACTTTCACCAATTTGTAACCACTCAATTTCGCCTTCCCATTCAAGCCATCCAATGTGACATGGGCGGCGAGTTTGACAACATAAACTTCCATAACTTCGCTTCCCAAAATGGTATCCAAATTCGTTTCTCTTGCCCGCACACATCCCAACAGAATGGCAAAGCCGAGCGCATGCTTTGTCGCTTGAATGAAATCATGTTTACCCTCCTCACTCATGCTTCTCTACCCTTAAATTTTTGGGTTGAGGCCCTTCACACCGCATCCTACCTCCACAACATACTACCCACCAAATTACATCAAAACCGTACCCATTTATCTCTCCTATACCTTAGAGAACCTTCATATGACCACCTCCGCGTCTTCGGATGCCTATGTTACCCTAACTCTTCCGCTACCCGCCCAAATAAACTCATACACCGGTCCGCCGCATGCCTTTTTCTTGGCTACCCCTCCAACTACCGCGGATACCGTTTGCTTGACCTAACCTCTGGCAAAACCATTTTTTCCCGACACGTCACGTTTGACAAGGATGTGTTCCCTATGACCAACCCATAGACCACCCCACCCTCACACGACTTCCACGATCCTCATCCTTCCCTATTTGACCAACATTCCTTCTTCACCCCTACATCCGAACACCCAACGCAACAACCACAGCCAGCCCACAACTCATCCCTTCCCTCATCCCATACTCAATCCTCGGCCCACACCACCAGTCCAAATCCTCTTACACCACCCACCTCAAGCCTTACGGCCCACAACCCCATCCTAACTCCCTCTCTGCCCCACAACCAATCAACCCTACCCCCACCTCCTCCTCTTCATCACACCTCCCACGTCCAACCTGACCCACCACCTGCGTCCCCACACCCATCCCATCCCATGCAAACTCGGTCCCGCTCGGGCATCTTCAAACCAAAACAAACCTTTAACCTCCACACCCGTACGACTACCACCATGTCTCCGCTTCCTAAATCCCACCTCATCGGCCTCTCCGACCCAAACTGGAACATTGCCATGACCGACGAATATGAAGCGCTATTGGCCAACAACACATGGGACCTTGTCCCCCGACCACCTGATGTCCTGGTCATCCGCTATATGTGGCTCTTTAAGCACAAGTTCCACGCTGATGGCTCGCTAGAATGCCATAAGGCATATTTGGTTGTTAATGGGAAAGCCAAACAGTGGGGGTCGAATGTGATGAGACTTTTAGCCCGGTGGTCAAACCCACCACCATTCGAACAGTTCTAAGCCTCGCGGTTTCATGAGGATGGCCTACACACCAGCTTGATGTCAAGAACGCATTTTTACATGGCCATCTAAAAGAAACTGTATACATGTTTCAACCTCCTGGCTTCACCTCCACCACCCATCTCAAATACGTTTGCAGGCTAAACAAATCTTTATATGGTCTAAAACAGGCTCCACGAGCTTGGTATCAATGTTTTGCAGGTTATTTACACAGGTGTGGCTTCAGGAGCAGTGTTTGCGATACATCCTTGTTCATCTACCAACATGGCGACCAGATGGCCTACCTCTTGCTTTACGTGGATGATATCATTTTAACCGCTTCAAGTGACGGTCTTCTACAGAATATCATCAAGTCCCTCACTGCTGAATTTAAGATGACTGACTTGGGCACATTGCATCATTTTTTGGGACTTGCTGTCACAAAACAGGCTACCGGGTTGTTTCTATCCCAAACTACTTTTGCAGCAGCCATTTTGTCTCGTGCAAACATGTCCAATTGCAAACCGGCCAGCACCCCTGCCGAAATTGGATCTAAATTAATTGTCGACAGTGGTTCTCCATTTTCAGATGCTTCTTTATACAGGAGCTTAGCCGGGGCCCTACAGTATCTCACCATCACCAGACCCGATATTGCCTATGCTGTTCAGCAGGTCTGTCTATTCATGCATGCTCCTAGGGAACCTCACTTTTAGTTTCTGAAGAGGATCCTTCGTTATAGTAAGGGGACCTTAGATCATGGCTTATTGATTTCCCCATCCTCCTCCACTACCTTAACTGCCTACTCTGACGTTGATTGGGGCGGATGCCCCGACTCCAGACGCTCCATGTCCGGCTACTGCGTTTATATAGGATCCAACTTGATCTCCTGGTCTTCCAAACGACAATCAACAATCTCCAGGTCCAGTGCAGAAGCTGAATACAAAGGCGTGGCGAATACAGTTGTTGAACTTAGCTGGGTTCGCAATCTCTTGCTCGAATTACATGTTCCTGTTCGCCACACGTTCATCGTTTATTGTGACAACCTCTCGGCGGTCTACCTATCCGATAATCCAGTTCAACACCAACGCACCAAACATATCGAACTGGATATCCACTTTGTTAGAGAAAAGGTTCGCCTTGGCACTGTCAAAGTCCTCCACGTCCCTGCCGACTATCAATATGCAGACATCTTCACGAAAGGTTTACCGAAGCACTTGTTCCAAAAGTTTCATTCCAGTCTATGCCTTCGGTCTTCTCCGGCTCAGACTGCGGGGGCGTGTTAACCTATAATTGTGGAATCACAATTGTTGCCTTCCTTTGATTATGGATCATAATCATTTTATATTTAATTGTATTATTCTGTATTCATTTGTTTCCGTATATATCTCCTGTATTGTATCCATTTATAGGGAATTATGATTGAATGGAAGAACTCAAGGAATTACCTTGATTTAAATATTCTACGTCGGGATTATATCATCATCCTGCATCCTATAGGATCCTGCAGAATCAAAGTTAAGTGTCCTAGGGCGCAATGGTGTTTCCTCATTTTGGGCCGGCTTTTTGGATGCTGACTTCAACTCTTCATAAGTTGACTCATCATCAATTTGTTGGTCTGTTGCTGCTGCTCCATATGTTGCTGTTGCTCCATATGTTGCTTTATCATGGACACTACCGAGTAGAATTCTTTACCAGAAACTGGAGCAGAATCCTCACCAGTATTCCTAGACCTGAGAATTTCAAAGACAGGGGTAGCAGTTTTGGTGACTGCCTTATCCTTACTCCTCTGGAATGTTTCAAAATTAGGGGGAGGAGGAAGAGGTGCATTCAAAGCAGCAGAGATGGAAGAAGAGGGAACTGGAGATGAAGATTGCTTTGATTGAAAAGCCATTGTTTTGAAAATAAAATTGAATGAAAGACTTGTACAATCAAAAGATGTTTGGAAGGATTTCGAAGATTATAGCGACACTAGCCCCACGGTGGGCGCCAAATTGTTTTGGTCAAAAATTAACAAGGAATTAGTGAACAAATTAGTCAAGTGAGGTAGTGTGCTATATCAGAATACTAACCAAAATATCTGACCAACAACTGAATATCGATCAGAATATTACAGAAATGAATAATCAAATCAATTAAGAACAAAGACAGCGAATTTTTGAAGGGGAAAAAGCCCTTGATCAAAGTGATCTTCGGCAAAAAAACCCCTTGGCGCCTGACAAAATGTCGGCGGCCGGTTCTTTGATTAATAACGAAAAAGAAGTACAACTCGAGAGCTTGAATGATCGTATCTAAGTGTTACAATGATTATTTGAGCGTGTTTGAGTGTTTGTGAGCAGAGATCAGGTGTGTGAACGTGAATAAGTGACCTAAAACGATCAGCCAAGCCTCATTATATATAGTACATGAAATAAACAAAATGTGAGATATTTTCGGTATATTCAGCGAGATTTCCTGGATCCTCAGCAGTTACTTTGACCAGTTAGTCATTATCCTGCTAATTGAACACGTTTTCTTTACCTCTTAACCGATACAAGTCTTTGCTACACGTTTCTAACAACCATAAATCCGGGTCTTCGGCATAGACCAAGTCTTTAGCTGTTATAACAACCATTTATTCATTATAATTCATTAAATGACCATTGAAAGTCTCTCATACGTGTTCAACGTTCTTGTATTTAATCACATCCCGATCTTCTAGCTTGGACCAAGTCATGTAATTATTTCCCCTATCTGCAAGAAATATGTTAGGGATATTTGCTAGGAATAAGGTTCAGGATACCAAACCTGTCTACATATCCTGAGCACCGGAATACTGAGCAGAATACTGCACAAAATTTTTATCCACAACAGTTACATAAAGAGATATCAAAACTTCTTCATATGGTGACAATAGTTTTTTATCCGACTTTAAATCAGATTGTGATTTTACCGCGATCAACTTATTTCATTGATCCAAACTTTTTCAATCTTAAATCAAAGTTGACAAAGATATATTCTTAATTCAACCATTTAATCAATGTATTCATTACCCAAAATGATTTGACAAACCTACCAAAATCACCAATTCTAACCATCTTCATGATAGAAACTAGAAAGAACAAACAAAGCAAGAAAGCACAGAAGTAAACCCAAAATTACCAATTCTATAAAGAAAATTATGAATAGTTTCATTGACGCTTGTTCACAAACACCTGACCCGTTTCTTTTAATCCAACTCATAAAAGTCCAAGTCATATGTGAAACTCAAATTAATCCAACACCCCGTAATTTGAAGTCAATGTAGATTAAAAAAAAAACATGCTTTGACAGGGTTCAGGTTACAATCTTTAAAGCACACACTTGTGAGGTTAAACAGTAAGTTGAAGTACACGAACCTGCAACAACGAATTTCCCCCAAAAATGGAACCGTCTTGTTGTTGTTTGCCCACATAGACAACCATTACAGACTGCAGAGTTTAAGAAATTAAAGAAGAATAAGAAGATTTACAAACAAAATTCTACCGAACCGGACAAAATTTAAAACAATAGGTTAAGTTACAATTTTCAAATAAGTAGGCAACCACCATGTCAAACTCAGTTCGATTGTGCAACATACAAGCTTGATTAATTTCCAAATGCCCCAATCAGCCACAAAAAGAATTCAATCCTTCAACAAGCAGTAAAGCACAAAAAAAGGATGATTTATATGTTATGATACAACTAGAATACATCACCATGTTGTTGATCGAGAGGGTTGTAGCAGGAAGGTTGCTCATCGGTTCTCGGTACCGTACCGATCATCCCCCTTACCGAAACCAATTTACCTATTACCCGATACCTGTATTTATAGAAGGTACTCGGTTCTGATTTTCAGCCCCTTTCGGGATGGGGTTCGGGTTCGGTATACCCCCATCCGTTCGGGTAACCCGACTTTACGGCTGAGCTTAATTCCTATTGACAATTACTACCCACGTCTTGCTACTGACGGGCAACATCAACTTAATTACTATAAAGTAATTGAAACACTACATCCATTTGGACAATTAAACCAATTAATTGTCATTAAAGATGTATTTAACTAGTATGCTTTAATGTGATTTCTCATTTGGTTTGAACCATCCACTTCTTGCCATCATCTAATTATTTATGGTTTGAACTCAAAACTATCCTAAATGATTATAGCACCATCTTTCTTACCTTAAATTACCATATGATTTTTTTCGATAAGAACTAAATTATATATCTAAATAAATGAAAACATAAGTTCATTAATTTAAAAATAAAATACAATAAAATCAAAATTTTATATTACTATAAATTGAAAAAAAAAATCCAGAAAAATAATAATAAAATTAGAATAACTTAAAATTATAAGAAAAAT
Organism: Flaveria sonorensis; assembly: GCA_025506505.1. Classification (NCBI taxonomy): domain Eukaryota; kingdom Viridiplantae; phylum Streptophyta; class Magnoliopsida; order Asterales; family Asteraceae; genus Flaveria; species Flaveria sonorensis. Next base: position 15,040,320 of record CM046423.1, on the reverse strand, counting down.
AAAAACCTAAATATCACAAGGCCAACCCACTTCATGTTATATCGTGTTTACGTTAAAGGATTATTTCCAAGAATGGTCTAGGTCATATTGTCATGCAGATTCATGAATATCTTCATATCTCGGTTCATTTGTTCATGTTAGACAACCTCCCTTTACTCTTCCATCGTGGCCATCGTCATTTCATCTGTTCTTAGTTTTGTTTCCACCCTCTTAATTCAAAGATTTTGCTTCTGTCTCTCTCTTTTTCATTCATCATTGTGTAATCGAAAATAATATACAACACCCCAAATTTTCATGATTTTACATAATGCTATGATCTCAGGATTGAAGTACTCAGGAGGGGGACATTTTGAGGGTTAAGATGTTAGACTGATTAAGAAGGAGGTTATAGTCATAAGTTCAAAGAAAAACTAATTTTCGTCCAAGTATCCTAAGAATGATTTTAGGTACTTCAAATCAACTCAAATGAACTCCGATTGAACGCATTCTAGCGGTGTGGAATCGACTCATTTAGTTGGGTCTGTTATCGGCAATAAACCAACCCCTAATTAAAATGTAGTACAAAATTCAACCAGACAACAAAAATTTTAGAACAGATAGTACAAATCATAATCAGGCTGTAACTAATTTAAAACATACAATAAATTTTTAAAGAGGACAACACGTTCTTAGCCTTCTTAGGCCTAAATTAGTTATTAGTTTAACCTTTGTTGTAGGTTATAAATTGTTAAACATGAAACTATTGATAAAAAAGATAATTTAGTGAGAAGTTGGTTGAAACATCTCAAAGTTATAGTCTTTTCTTTATACGATTGCAAGTTTTGGGTGAAAAACATCAAGAACAAGACATAAGGAGGGGCAAGTGGGACAAAAACTCACACGTAGATGCCGTAAACCTAGTTTAGGCCTCCTCTTTATCTTTTCCTTTGGTAAAACCTAGTTTGCAAGAAGGAGAGAAGAAAGGGAAGAAAATTCTGGTTTCTTGGGGCACATTCCTCAAAACCTCATCGCGGTCCACCATGACACCACACCATATCAGATTCCCCAACACCATGTTCGGTTCTTTGATTCTCTTCATCTGGAAGTTGGGGTTTCCAACCAAAAACTCGCTTTCGCCACCACCTGCTGCTCTTGAACCAACATGATCTCATATGGGTTAGGGTTAGAGATTTTTGGAGAGAGGGAAAGAGATCAGTGGCAGTGGCTATGATGGTGTAGTGTTGTTGTGATTATGATGATGTGCATCACCGGAAAAATTGAGGTCTCACGTGATAATGGAGTGGTTATCACCGGAAAATAAGGTAGGGGAAAGGAAGAAACGGTGCTGGTGAAGAACAAGGACACCGGATTTGCAAATTTTTCGCGAAATTGTGGTGGGCTTCGATGATGTTAGGGCAAGTTTTACGACTTAAATTTAGTTTGTAAACGAGTCGGGGTAATTGTAGCCTGTACTTCACCTCATCTGCTTATTTTTATGTATATTTTGAGTTGTTTTTCGTTTCAACGTAAATTTTTTTTGGAGTCGTATCAAATATAATACATTTTCACTTGAAGACATAAATTCGAATTACTCTACGTTTTGATATAAATTTAGTTTGGTAAGGAGACGGGTCGATTGTAGTCTTTGATTTATCATGATGTGTACGCTGCCGCCGCAGTGCGCGACGTGCATAAAAACTAGTTTTAATTTTAAGTTGAATGATTTTTTCAGCTGCTATGGTTTTGATATTTCGGTAAACTATGTTGAAGGCTTATGAAATGCTGACTGTGAGGTCTTCCCGGACCGGGGCTTACGTAATGTCGACCAAACTTTCTTTACCTTTGCTTGATCACTCAATCACTTTCTTCCTTTTTTGTGACAGTCTTGTCGGTATGTTTTTCTTTGAGATCGGGAATGTTGCGTGTAAAACCTTAATTTGAACTTGTGTTCTCTAGGACGAGACTCATAATATGTTTTAAAAAACCCACGTTAAACACGAATTATCCGCCACAATCACACTCGTTTTCTTTCTTGTTATTTTGTTTTAGTTTAATTGTAGCCAACCATCCATTTCCTCTACAATATCTACATTTATGTATCAATGTTGAACTTTTATCATTTTCTTTCTTAATTGTCAGTAATATATCGCGTAATACCATCATCCATAGGAAACTCCAGCGCCGCCGCACTTGAAACCACTAATCTATTACCACTACTTCCACGTCGGATTTTGACACTAATAACTAGATTCTTTGTATTGGCTCCTGTAATTTCCACCAACACCCATGGGCAATATTGTAAATTCATCCACATTCAGTACCATATTCTCATCTTTTATATTAAGTTTCAATCTTCCCATTTTCTCGTACCATTTCTCAACTCTTTCCAACTCCATATATCTTTGTTTTCAACCATCAATCTTCACAAAATAATAAAAAAAAAGCTGAAGAGTTTTGTATAAACCTGAGGAATTCGCTTAACATTGGATGAATGCAAGATCATAATGTATGGTGATGAGCTTAGGTTATCTGATGTGATGCCTACTGATCATATGGACTCTATGATGCATTCCCATGGTGAGTTTCCCAAGATGAAGGAGTTGATTTGTTCAGATTCTTATTCCAACTACAATCATCATAATCACAATCAGAACCACACACAGGATCATCATCAGCGATCTGACGTTGACCGACAAACTGAAGCCCCGTTAATGCGGTACCGCTCGGCGCCGAGCTCTTTCTACGCAAGTATCCTTGACGAAAGCGGGTGTGATGATTTTCTTTCTCCTCCTATAGACGCATCCTCAAACCTTGAGTTCTTCTCTCAGCATCAGTACCAACAACAACAACAGAATTATCAACTGGATTCATCTGAGTTAATACAATATGAATCATCATTGACATCTATGAAGCTAGAATCCAAAGAGTCGGGTACCTACGGTGGTAGTTCACAGCAAATGCAGCATTTGGGACATGGTAACGTCAACGGTATCTACGATCATACGAATCATAATAAGCCGGAGAGTTCATCAAGATTCAGATCCATGAATTCAACAAGCTCAAATCTCATCAGACAAAGTAGCTCACCAGCTGGATTTCTGGCATCCTTGAATTCTGAAAGTGGTAAACTTTTTAATTTTATTATTAAAAGTCTTGTTTATTTCAACTTGCACCTTCAAACACACTCCACAACTTTCAATATCAAGTGCTAGCTGGTCTATGAAGGTAAAAAACTTGTCGTTATCATAATTATCACTAATATTTAATCTCTTAGGATAATTTTTATTATGTTTGTATTAATATTTGTTTATTTCAACTTGCATGCTATTTATAATTTAACTAATATATAACCCCTCCAATGAAATCGATGCAATTAAAGTAAATTACTTTTTAGACCCACATTTCCAATTAAAGTTTTACCTTATAATTAAACGCATTGTCAAAGTGATTAATTAAACATTTATATATAAATAAAGTAGCTATCGACCTTAAATAAATGAAAATCGGAGATAAATATATGTAGTTGACTTTGCTAAGTTAGTCGTTTGACATTTGGATACAAATCATTAAGAAGTAACCTTTTATGCATCTTTTTGTAAAAATGGTTGTTAAGTGTTAACATCTTGCGTTTATAATTCCAAATTGTATATTTCTCATTCGTCAAACTTCATGGAACTCGTTTACAATTTACGTTTTAATTCTTTAATTTTGTAGATCCGGATCGAAAAAAGATTCCAATATTCCCGTGCTTTTAAGCGGATTTGGGAACACATGTTTCTGACATAAAAATAAATAATTGTATCATTATATTTTTAACATAAATCTTATCCATTTTAAAATATGTTGTATACATCTGGTAGAGAATCAATATCAAAACTCAAACAAAACACACATTTTATGAATAAAACTCAAAAATAACTCAAAACCCTAGTACATAAACTCTCATACCATGACATCTAGCATGGTATATATAAGAGAAACCCAACTTGGTTTGCAAGCTACCTCAAATCATAATTCAATAACAATTGTTAAATATAAACTTTCAACCAACCCATCAACTTCTACCCCTCACATCACCACTTGTGCATAGAAGTCCTCAACCGGCCCACAGACTTGTAGAACCGGGTCAAATACTTAGCGTAACAATCATGTCCTAATTTCTACCCAAATTAGAGAGGTCTTCTACTTCGAGTAGTGATCTCATCTCTTTAAACTAGATTAGTCCCAATGGTTTCGTCAAGAGGTCCGCCTTTTGTTCTTCACAGAAAACATATCCGACTTCAAATTGGTTTCATCGATGCATTCATGGATGAAGCGATATAGAAGGTGGATTGCTTGCTCCTACCATGAAATGCAGGATTTTTGGTCAAGGCGACAACGAATTGATTATCAATCTAAATAGTTACCTTTTTTCGATCCTATCATGTGATCTTGCATAACAAATCTTAGAGCCATATGGCTTGGCAAGCCATCGTCGTTGCTGCCAGGAACTCCGGTTCGCAAGATTGAAGGGCAATGGTTGCTTGGTTATGAAAGCACCAAGTAATGGGTGTTGACCCCAAGTAGAAAACATGACCGGTTGTACTTATTCCATTATCCGGATCAACATTATGACTACTATTGCTATATTTGATTCATCTTTTGAGGTCCCCTCATTCGTAGTTCAACCCAAAAATTGGAGTTCCTTGTATGTACCTTAGAACTTGTTTTATTACTACACTGTGAGACACTTTGAGGCTTTGAATGTAATGACTCAAGACCAGATCGAGTATGTAGTAGGCGTCGATGGCACCAAATCATTTTTCGATACCTTTGTGGCTTAGATATCTTCTTCCTTCTGGCTTTGGATAGTTTTATATTGGGCTCCATTGGTACATGAGCAAGGTTACAAGTTTCCATGACGACTTCCTTTAATATTTTACATGCATACCCTTCTTGTTCAATCTTTATTCCTTTCTCTCCTTGTGATACTTCAATGCAAAGGTTGTATGTTAACTTGCCAACATCTGACATATCAAACTTGTTAACATACCCTTTTTGAAGTAGTGGGGTGATAATATTTGAACTTGTTCCGGTGATGAAGAAATCATTAACATAGACCACTATAATTAATTAAAGTTACCATTTGTCTCGCGATATCCCGATTGTTCTTTGGAGCATCTTCAAAACTTCATTTCCTTTAAGATTTGATCAAGTTTAGTGTTCCATACTTGACGAACTTGTCTCAAGTCGTACCATGCCTTTGATAGTTTGTAAACCTTGTTTTCTTCCTCTTCCTTTTCGAATCCTTCCGGATATGTCACATATCTCCTTTAGTCATCCATGTAAGAAAACCGTTATAACATCAAGGTGGTGTATTTCCCTCCCATTTGAAGTGGCTAAAGCAATTAATAGTCTAACAATCTCGATGCTTGCCATCGACGCAATAGCGTCATAATAGTCAACTCCATTTTGTTGGACGTAGCCCTTTGCTACTAATCATGCTTTATATTTATTTATGGAACCATTTTCACTCTTCTTTCCCTTAAAAACCCATTTCCTTTAAAGACCACGTGTCGTTCTTGTTTATTAGGTCAATTCGGCTCTAATCACTTCCATCTATTCTTTTAATGCTTTAACTTCTTGAAATTTATCGGGTTCTTCATGTATAGATAGTGGTAGTTACTCACTATCAACATAAGTATGCAAAATATAATTGTTAAGATATTTTTGAGGTATGGTTACATGGTTGGATCTTTGTACTAGTGTGGGTTGTACACACGTTGGGTTGTGGCTTATGCTCGCCTAATCGTTTGGATGCTTTCTTGTAGAGGTTGGATCTTCATACTAGTGTTTGGGTTGGTGGGTTTTCGAGCCTATGAGTTGGATTTTTTCGTCAGTTAGTTCTAGGTCCGAGGTAATGTTCTTATGTGATCTTTGCAAGTCATTGTAAATGCCTAGGGTTCTCCATTTTCTTAGTAATTAGTTTTACCCTAAAAGCACTAATGTTTTCATCAAATTTAAGATCTCGACTTACAATTATCTTCCTGGTTGTTAGGTTGTAATGTCTATATGCCTTAGTAGCCAGCTTGGTTCCAAGATAGACGGGAGTCTTCGAATGATTGTTTAATTTCTTTAAATTTTTGGTTGAAACTGTTATTATGCCATGCACCCAAATACCTTGAAGCAACTAATATTTGGGTCTCTTGAAAAACTTTTGATAGGGTGTTTTGTCAGGTATCGCACGATTCAAAACATGGTTGAGTAAGTATGTTGCGTGGTTTACGACTTCCCCCAACAAATTGTTTGGAACTTCTATGGTCTTCGTACTACTCGGGTTTTTACGTCATTTTATTAAGGTGTATATGGAGCAGCAAGTTGTCTTTTATGTTACTTTCGTTGTAATACTTTTGAAGAAGTGAATTCACCCCCACCCCCCGTTATGGTTCAAAAAGTTTTGATGGTCTTCACAGTTTCTTTCTCAACCAATGATTTGAAGTTTTTGAACTTTACTAATACCCGCAACATGATTCACATAATTGGTTTTCTTGTTGCATGTGTGGCAACCCATGTACCAATTCCAATTTCTTGATTTTGTTTACTTTCATTAACAACCTTCCATTACTATCACGCATGGTTAGAAAATCATTCATATTAACTTTACACTTGTAATTGGTAGCTTGTCCCAAACTAACAATGTTACTTTTTATTTCGTGTAAGTAGTATACTTCGGTCATAAGTCTTTGTTCTCCCTTTCTTTCTTGGAAAAGGATTAATTATTTTCTCTTACTATTAATTCATGAATTGTCACCAAAACTTAACGTTCCGGACACTTTTTCGTCAAGCTTCGTAAAGTGACCCGATTTCTCGTTATGTGATTACTTGCCTGTTATCTAGATACCAAATACCATCCTTAATATTGTGATCGGTTTTGAATCATTTCGGTATTAGATTTTCTTCATTCAAGAAATAAAATTTCATGCATAATAAACATCGGATCTTTGTTTGTTTCAATCATGTTTGCTTCTCATAACCCTTATCTTCCTATCGAGACAAACCAATGCCAAGTGCCCATACTTACCACAACGATAACATTTCCCTTTAGGTCTATTGTTTTTCTTTTTGCCTCCACGGTTTGTTGTTGGTTCGAGTGTGGAATGATCTCGGTCTTATCTGGATAAGTGGCCTCACTCCTTCCTTGGTTCGCACTAGATCATTGGGCTTGACCATATTAGCAATCTCCCCTTAGGTTGTAAGTTGCTTAAGTTTTACTAAACATGAGTCTGCTTTGTTCTTTATTTTGGATCTCGTCACTCATGATTCTTTTTTCATAAGCTTTCAACCATCCAACAACATCTTCAAAACCCGTGGTTTAAATGTCAAGTGTCTGTTTAATAGCAAAAACTATATGAATTAACTTTTTTCTTGGGGTACTAGAGAGAAATTTCTTAACCATTTTTGTTTCCTCCCCGACTTTGCCAAGAAAAGCCGCTTTTTAGGTATGGTGGATAACTTGTTGGTGAAGTCATCAATAATAAACATGTCTTTCATCTCCATATCATCTAACTCTATCATTAGATTTTGTAGTTGGCTTCCTTTACACGATCCACTCCAAGGTGGTGAATTTTGATAGCCGCCCACATATCTATCAAGTTTTGCAAGTTCTTGAACAAAAGGATCTGTTTTCGGGTATTGCTTGAAACAAAAGTACAGTCTCCGTAGTGTTCTTCTTTTCATCTTGTGTTTAGGGATCAATCGCATCAAACACCATACAAATCAAACAAAACTTTCATCCTTATCAACCACACCGTGTGGTTTACCAACATTAACATCATGCAGTGAAAAGTAGTCGGATTGCTTTCTATTGGGCCGCTAGTAGACGTTGGAGTAGAGGAGTTTTCTTCTTCACGTTGGTTCTTAATTCTTCTCACTTCCTTCGATTAGTAAGATCATGAACCTCTTTGTTCTTCTTGGATCGCAACTTGCCTCGGTCTTTTGGCCAGTCACAATACCTTGAACATAGTTTGGATTCCTAATCTTTTATTGGATTGATACAAGTTCTAGTAGAGAATTTATATTGAGAACACAAATTGAAACACACAATTTATGGGTTAAACTCATTTTATTATACTAAAGAAAATAACTCAAAACCCTAATTTATAATTCTCATACCATAACCTCTAACTTCGTTTAGTTGGTATTTATAGAAGAAACCCAACTTGATTTCCAGGCTACTACTAATCATAGTTCAATTGCAATTGTTAAACCTAAACTTTTGACCAATTTGTCAAGTTCTACCCTAACTTCACCACCTTGTGCGTACGAGTCCTCGACCGGCCCACCGACTTTTAAAATCGGGTGTAATATCCTGAGGGTGTAAATAAGGGTGTATATATTTGAACTCAAAAACTCAAAGTCAAACCAAACTAAATTGAAATTTGAATTGAAATATTCCTATTCAAAATTTTAAACCATGTCAGCCATCAACTTGATTTAGATTTAAACAAAATTCAAAATTTATGATTTTTTTATGATTCCATTCCAATATTGAAATTTGATTTATGTATAATTATATGTGTGTATAAATATGTTTGATTGTGTTTGTATATATAAACAGATTAAAGCTTATGTGATACGTAAGTTGAATAAATATATTTATTCAAAAGGAAAATGCTGAAGATGTGAAAAAACATAACTGACTTAGTTGTATTAATTTTAATTTTGATTATATTGTCAACTATCATTTAGCTTTATTAGTTTCTAATTATCTATTATTAAACCAATTAAATTGGTAAACCAATTAACTAAATTAAATGTATCCAACCAAATGTGAATATTTTTGTGTTCATATAAAAGGTTAAATTAATAAAAATAAAATAAATGATATGGTTAATTGGTTTGGGTGGGAATAACATTCCACGTGTACATATTCATGTTACATGACATCAAAATTACTTTCTTATTAGAGTATATATTTTGAAAAATATGTGTCTAATAAAATAACTAGCACATTTGTTAGTCTGTCATACTTTATATACAAAGTTAAGAAAATGAACATTGCTACTTTATTTTTTTAATATTTAATGATATGATTAACTTATAATTTAAATGTTACCATTTGCATTACAGTGATTTTATGTTTTATTAGCTTCAAAGGTTTATTTTTTTGAAGATTTGTTTTTCTTTTTGATTTTTTATGTCTAAAAAATATCTAGTTTGACAGTTATGAAAATGAAAAGTGAATGTGAATACTTCTAAGACTTGCTATATTGGCGTTGTTAATTTAAATAAATAAATAAATGTAGCTGAATTATCTGAATTCGAAGGGGTATTTACAAATCTAATTCGAATCCAAACTTCATCATTTCAAAAATCAATAATCAGATTCGATTAACTCGAGTAACCCAAAATTCAATTTGGTTAACATCCCTAAATTCAGCATAGTTAATGTCTTGCAGATAGTTTTGAAACTTCTTTTACGTGAACATATGTTGTAATATGTTTCTTATAACATGTTAAAGAGGAATACTTTCAATTTTGATAGCTGATTTTGGAGGTACAAGAGATGTGGCAAAAACCAATTCCTCAAGTAGGATGAGTAATAACATCAGTTTCTCACCAGGGCTTTCTTCTTCATCAATGTTCTCACCTCAAAATCCCACAAACCGGAATCAAATGAATGATTCGACTTTCAAGAGCTTGAAAAGGACTAGAGATGGTGATTCAATAACGTTGGACAGACAGGTTAATTTCTCTTGATTCTACAAACCCCAATACAAAACTGCATACAATTGCATGCATATTCAGTAATATACAATATTCTTTGTTGCTTTCAGAATGGATACAATACTCATACTTTGGTACACCATTTGAGCTTGCCAAAAACATCTTCTGAAAAGGCAATTGCTGAAAAGTTCTTGCGCTTTGAACAAGACTTGGTTCCTACCAATAGTCGTGCAAAAAGAGGATGCGCGACACACCCACGAAGCATAGCAGAGAGGGTTAGCACGAAACACTTAAATTAGTTCCATTTATTTATAAAGGGTCCTTAAAAAGGAACACCATACATAACCGAATTGTTTAGACCTAACAACGACGCATATGTGCAATGTGCAGGTGAGAAGAACCCGAATAAGTGAGAGAATGAAGAAGCTACAAGAGCTCTTCCCTAACATGGACAAGGTAAATGTTTGGACCTCAACATTCATATATAGTTTAATCTGTTTATTTAGTGATCAATATACATAAACTTTGCGCTAAACATAATGTGGGAGATCTCAGTTTTTTCATTTAACCATCTGCAGCAAACAAGCATAGCAGACATGTTAGATATGGCTGTTCAGTACATTAAAGATCTCCAGAAAAATTTGCAGGTAAACCCAAGAACTCAATGTTATTGAAGTTCAAAACATAAATCTTATATATAACCTATTGTTGTCTATTGATTTGATCTCATGAACATTCTTTTGTTGTGGGTGCAGGCTCTCAAAGATGCTCGATCGACGTGTGCATGTTCGAGTAAGCAATAACGGTGGTTCAGCCATACAATTTGCATTCTGATAAGTATTACAATGGAAAAGTAGACTAAGCTTAAGCGAAGCAAATTTTTGTATAGGTTCCCACTAGTTTAAATTAATGTGGTTTTTAGGTTTATTACATCAAACATTCTACTTGAAGCTGGAGTACCATGGGCGGCACCTATCATCTAACTCTGGATCAATGTGATTATCGTTGTAGACTCTTGAAGCTAGGTTTAAATTTTGTAACCGTTGAACATTCTTGGTGTACCAAGTGTGTGTGATTGTTGATAACTCATTCAAAGTAATTTTGATTCCTGGTAAAGTGATGTACTTTTCAATCATAAGATTGTAAGATCAAATCATACGAAGTGTAGATATCATGATTTTAGAAGTAAAATAAATGTCTAGTAGAGAATTTGTGAATTTGCTAGGGCAAAAAAATTAAACTAATTTTAAATATAAACTGTTTTTACAAGACATATATAATTATGCTTGATCGAGATGGATCCCATAAGAGGTAGATATTGCGAGCGGTTTTAAATAAACAATCAATATTGGATACCCCGAACAAGTTGGCTATTCGGCTTGTTACGGATGTGGTATCGACATGGATTATTTCGATCATGTGCTAATCAGATGCAAATTTGTTGCTGCTATTTGAGAGGGTGTTAGTAGATGGATCGATATTCCAGCATTGCCAGAGTCCTTTATCTTGGGCGTTCTTCGACCACCGAGTGATATAAATGCCTTGCAATTTGTTAGGAGGTTGTTTCAAGCTATTATCATTGATTTGTCGTGCTCCATTTGAAGAGCTAGAAATGCAATATAAACAATTCATATCTCTGACCTTTAAGATTTTGCTCTAGTTACAAAGTTGATGCAAAAATTTTATACTCGGTTTTAATTTAGCTCTAATTGTATGCTAGAAAAGTACACATCTTGAATATATATGACTAGTATAATCCTAGAGTAACATGGACAAAGTTAAGCCCGAAAGTAAAATAAATTATAGTTTATGCAAATTGCTAATGTGAAATTTCAATTTTACAACCATATAACTCAAATGTTTGTAGTGTTCAAACTAAATATCCTAACATTCATTTGTCTTTTCACTTCTAACTTTCTTACATATAACATAACTTAAAAAGTAGTTATCTTTCACGGTAACTCAAGAATGAACCGTTATGCTAAGCGTGTTCTCGAGCTCACGTTGAAACCAATCATCACCTGTTTATACAAAACTCAAACTTACAAAAATTTAATATTTGATTATTTTGTTAAGGAATTCACTCACGAATTGTAAGATCATTTGTCATAAATTCACATAGCTTGCTAACTTACAAATTTTATATTTAGTTTATTTATGTTAAGACATTCACACTCACGAATTGTAAGATCATTTGTCATAGATTCACACATCTTGTTAGTAACACGATGTTTGGGATTACTTTAAAGGGTAAGTTTCTATTGACATCTCTTTTTTAACCAGCTTCTATTGACACCTAACTTTAAAACTAATATAATCATTATTCAATCCATAAAAACCCTAATCAATCTTTAATTATTACCCAAGTATTAAAAGATTCTATAATCATTTTTTAGTTACTACCCAATCATTAGTTTCTATTAATTTATTTTTTTACTAAGACTTTATACTTTATTCTTGTTTGAGTTTTGGGAAATTTTGATTAGCATGATATTTAAAATTAAGATATTAAACCCAAAACAATCTGTGTTATAATTTTTTACTTTTGTTTTATATTTTTTTGTTCATTACTAATGTTAAGGTTTTTTTTATATTTCTATATATATATTATGTTTGATTAAAAGGTAGTATCCACATTAATAATACGAGTCTTCTTTGTGCCTCCGGGGCATGTTTAAATTTTTGTCGCTTCAGAATAGGCGACCCAAACCCGGACGCTTCGCCCCATGAAGGGACACTTTTATGAGTTTTGGCCTTTGGGTTAGAGGAGAGGGGAAGTTTCCCGGATGTAGTGCGTTTAGCCACGACTGTTTTCGTGTTCTTTTGTTAGCTCGCAACATCCCCTCTTGCCTTAGTATGTTGGAGGATTTCTCTATCATTTGGCTATACTCTCCTCCAAATTATGTCTCTATAACCGCACCATCCATGAGAAAATCGGGAGTATGGAATGCAAAAAAATCATTTATTACACTAACACTTCCGGGTCTTCAACTTAACAAACCAATATTGCATAGACAAATTCACCACTAGCACATCAAACCACTTGAGGACTACACAAACTGATCCAGTTCTCATAAAGTCAAAAATAGGGAAAGAATACAGAAACAACAAGGGTATTGTAACCATCCATATAAACCATACCAAGAAATTGTCTATTTTACCCCCGATGGGTTGCCTATCCAGAAACTCACGATTTTATTTTCACTTGATGAGTTACTCATCGAGATAAAATACATTCTGGTAGAGAAGATTTCCACCCTCTTACAAGAAAGGGTTCGTTCCATCCTTCTCCTCGACCGATGTGGTACTTACCTCTCTACCTTTCTTACGAAGCCTAATGTCCACACTTGCAAACCGATTTCAGCCAACCTACCTCTAATACCTTCTGTAACAACCCATTTAAACATACCAAAATATTGCTCGCTTTACCCTTGATGGGCTGCCCATCCAGGAACTCACCGTTTTGTTTGCATCCCGACGAGTTGCTCCCCAAGGTAAAACGTGTCGTAGTGGAGAATATTTCAACCTTTTTTCAGGAAGGTTTGATTCTCTTGCTCAACCAATGTGGGACTTGCAAGTGTACACATAAAACAATTAAGGGATCGTATACCAGTATTATTGTTTTTGGTAATAGAGAAAAATCCTGGTCGTCTCCACAATCAAATTGTCATAAGCCACAAGGGCATATTCAAGAATGGGCTGAATGTCGATCGCATGTTTTCACAAAAGTCATACAACCTACTCTTGTACAGCTTCTCATCAGGAGCTCATCTTTGAAGGATACGATAGAGCATCGCTTAGTCATCCTCACTGATATCACTTCCCTTGTGATATAAAAAATTTATTTTTCAAATGCTTCAAGTTGTTTAGGAAAAAGTCTGTGCAAGCACGAATACTTTTCCTCTTTCCAAAAGAAAAGTAATATTCCTAGCAAAACATCTTAAGAAAAGCCCCAAAAATTAGAATTTGTGGCTCTTCTCCAGTACTCCGATAGTAGTAGTCAACATGACACACTTTGTTTAAACCTAGTGGATGTATTTAGGACACATGTATCTAATAATGTTCAAGGAGGAACATAAAGAATTTACTCATGGGAAGTTAAAAATATGATTCTTTGAAGAAGGCTACATAAAGGGTAATCTTCCCATCTAGTTTGATAGGAGTAGTATTATTTGGCGAAGGGAACACCAACTCCCACTCCTTTAAAATGCTATATCGTTATTTTAACTTCTCAAGATCAATTGATGACAAGTTGCAAGTCATGAGATTTTATTTTGACGCGGCCATGGAATCGGAAGAAAGAAGATGAAGTTTTGACAGGAGGGATGAGCAACAAAAAGGGCTAAAGTTGGGTAGAAATTTAAGAGCTAACATATTCAATGTTCGTGACAACGTTATGTACCCTAGCGCCATTAATGGTGGTGTTCATATTTATGTAAATCTGTTAAGACGTGTAGGAAAGTTGAAAAAAATCAGCCAATGGCATCGCATAGAGCAACTGACACGTACGAACTGAAAGGTAGTCTACTTTTCCCATGACGCGTTGTATGTGATGTCTCTTCCATCATGATTATCAGTCATGCGTATTTATTGCACCACTTTTATCCATAATGAATTTTTTTTATTTAGTCTTATATCTAGGTTATTTACACACTGGGGACTAGAAAGGATCTGAATATGACTACCCACATACCCCTTCCGGCTTGTAGTCGTGTCCTTACCACATGGCACATGACTAAACTATTTCTAAGTAGTTGCTCCACTACTCAAGGTATGTGGAGGAGTTACCCCTAGTAGTGGAAAACCTTCTCCTATAAATACAACTATCAGTTATGATAAAAAAAGACTCTCTCTCTATCTCTAACAGTGTATTTTTTTGCAGCGTTAAAAGAATTTGAGCGTTGCACTTCGTTTTGTGCATACGTCATTGATTGAACCCGTCAAATGCTTGATTCGACACTGACAATTTAAATCACAGAATGGTGAAAGTAAATAGTTTTGATAGAGATGAACAAAGAACATTTGGTCAAACTATAATAAAAATAATTAAAATCTATTATCACTTTCATCATCTATAATTGCCATTGTCACTCCTAATTGCCATTGTCACTCCTAATTGCCACCGCATGTTGGTAGGATTGTTCAAATTCAGATATCCGAAAATTTCGGATAGTGAATTTCACAATCCGAATTCAAAAAATATCCGTTCGGATATCCGAAATTCAAATATCCGTTCGGATATCCAAATTCAAAATTTTTTTGTATTTTTTTAATAAATTTTATAAAAATATAATAGTTTTTGTTGAAATTTTTCGGATATTTAAAGTTTTTTATTAAAATATCTGAAATATCTAAAAACATCCAACATATTTATTTAATATTTAATATTTTTAAATTTTTATAAAATTATTTTGGATATTTCGGATATTCAAAGTATCCCAAAATTCTCAAAATCGCTATCTGAATCCGAATCCGAAAGTTTGGATATCCGAATTTCGGATTTTCGGATATTTCGGATTCGGTTTCGGATTCAGATATTTTTGAACACCCTACATGTTGGTCGTTGCCGCAACTATTGCTTTTGCCGCCGCCAGCACATGATAGTCTTTAGCACCACCACCCGACAACGGGAGTGGTGGAAGTGGATAACGAGGAAGATGAGATTCTAATTTATTTTGTGTTTGTTACATGATCAAAAGGATATTAAATTTCTTTTAAGGAAGGAATCTGTGAAATAATTTCTAATCTATTCCTTTTTCGAACAAACATATTAACCTTGTATTAAATCTCAAGGAATCAAATCATTAACATTTTAATGTTTCTTTTGAAGAAAAACAAATAAAGAAATCCATCAATAATCTTTATTCCTAATATTCACTCAACAATGGATGACAATAACTTTTTCTTTTAAAAAATAAATTATCATTTTAATCTGTTAACTATCCTTAATAATAAAAAATAAAGAAAAAACCAGTCTAGTCACTATGAAACACAAGTCGGTATACAAATATTAAAAAACCAACTTTTAAAGAAAAAAAATAGTTGAGTGGTTTAAAAAGAAAGAATATTGTTTTTATTTAATATATGTTTAATGATCCCAAAGACCCAAACTCCCCTAACAGTCTTCACTCATCCCTTTTCTTCATCTCCTTGACAACCAAAACCCCCACACCCCAAAACACCCATCATACAACCGATTGATCGACTACCGTTGTTATCAGATTGATTTTGGTGCACCCCTAATTTGTTGTTTGATGATAGATGGCGAATTATCACGGCGATTTCAGTCAGAAGATCGATTATGTTTTCAAGATCGTACTGATTGGGGACTCTGCTGTGGGGAAATCGCAGTTGTTGGCTAGGTTTTCAAGAAATGAGTTCAGTTTGGATTCAAAGGCCACGATTGGTGTCGAGTTTCAGACGAAGACGATGGTCATCGATCACAAGAATGTCAAGGCTCAGATTTGGGATACTGCAGGTCAAGAAAGGTGTTGTATTTTTTTTATCTTGAATCTTGAATCTTGAATCCTGATTATCTTTTACTTTTTGCTTGTTAATCGAATTATTGGAAGAATTCATAGGTAGAATTTTACTGTAAGAAGCTTTGATTCTATATAAATGAAGGGCTGAATGTAGTAATTTGATTCAGGTGTATTTGGGAAAAAACTGATTATGGTTCCAATTTTGGGGATATTAAGGGATGAGAGTTGGATGAACACCTGATTCTATCATTTCAGGATGCAATAGTCTCTTTGAAAACATAAACATAAACAATGGCTAAAGTAGTTTAATACTAAAGTGTATGAATCTATAATGTATGCATTTCATATGGACTATTGGACTCTGCAACATGAATCACTTCCTATAGTGAGGGTTGTGCCGTTGCGGTGGTTAAGATTGTGGGTCTGTGACGGAATCAGAAACTTTTAGTTGTGTTGATATAGAATCTTTTTACGTTCGCTATTTGCCACAATATGACGTGTCAAACTAGAAAAGGCAACGACATAAGACACCCCGTTAATTAAAAAATTGGCGGCCCAGAGGGTCAACAGCCTCACTATTTGACGTGTCAAACTACAAAAAGCAATGACGTTAGACACCCGGTTAGTAAAAAATTTGACGGGCCGAAGAGTCAACGGCCTGTCCTTAAGACCCCTCTTTGTGCTGCTCATAGTTGACTATGTGGGGAACAATGGTTCAATACTATGAGAAACTTGAAAACAATACATATTTGCACCTGATATTAAATATTAGAAGTACATTTGCAAAATGTATATTTAAAGTCTCTCTCTATCTGTGCTGCTTGTTAAATGATTACAGATACCGGGCTGTGACCAGTGCATACTACAGAGGAGCGGTGGGAGCAATGTTGGTGTATGACATAACCAACCGTCAATCGTTTGATCATATCGCCAGGTGGCTAGAGGAGTTACGTGGCCATGCGGATGACAACACTGTCATTATGCTCATAGGAAATAAATCCGACTTGGACTCCCAACGTGAGGTATCAACCGAAGATGCAAAAGAGTTTGCAGAAAGGGAAAGCTTGTTTTTCATGGAAACATCTGCACTTGAAGCCACAAATGTAGAACCTGCGTTTGTAACCATACTTACAGAGATTTATCGAACAGTGAGTAAAAAGTCTCTTGTTGCAAATGAGGAAGCCGAGGGAAATTCTTCCCTTCTCAAAGGGACCAATATTGTTGTTCCGGGCCAAGAAGTTGTATCTGCAAGAAACAAGGTTGGTTGTTGTTCGTCATCGTAAATCACATGTATCCACAGACCTTTGATTTTTGCTTCGTTTGTGTGAATTTTGATAATTGAATTGTCTTTTCGGGTTTTTTACCAAATGAAATGTATAAACAGTTGCAATGCATATAGATTCAAAGCTATAACAATACTCCAGCTTCTGAAAAGCCATGCCGCACTTTTGCAACTAACCGCTTCATGGTCATGATCATCCAACTGTGGATCGCGTAATAATGTACAGGGATGAGTAGATGGTAATATGAGACACACATGTTGTGTAACGTTTCATTATAACAATGATATCTTTCTAACATAACTATACAACTATATTGGTATATCACATCTAAAGCAATACTAGTTTGGTCATTTTCAATGTAGAAATATATTTTAAAGTGTATATGTATGTGATGATTGTAAATGAAAGAAGTATACATCACGTGTGTCACGGTGGATTCATTGTCTTTGTGTGGTTTATAAGCCCCTCAAGTAAGGTTATCACATAAAAAAGGAAAAAAAAATCTTAAATTGGTAACAAAGAGTTTATGATGGAGAGTCTTAGGGATTGTCACAAAACAAATATCAGACATACGCTCTTACAATGGAAAGATGTTCACGGGTTTGAATTCGGGTGCACAAGGGTTCGACGGATACACTGCTGCAACCCATGCGGGTAGGGATGAAGGGTTGATTTTTATGTTCGTGAACCCTCCATCGAAGCCTTCAAACTATTTGTCAGGAACGCTAATATTACCATTAACTAGACATTGGTTTTTTTAAGGAACTAGTTTTTTGACCCGCCGCGGCGGGATCGTACATGGCGTGATAAAGTATATATTAATATTGACCTGACTCGTTTGTAAACTAAATTTACGTTGAAACGTAAAGTAACTTGAATTTATACCGTTAAATGAAACGTATTATGTTTGATCCGACTCTTTTCCGAACAAAATTTATGTCGAAACATAGTCTTACAATCGCTCCGACTTGTTTTCAAACTAAATGAAAACGTATTCTATCTGACCCGAAAGGAAGACAAAGAGACATGCATAGTTAAATCGGTGAAGAAACAGAGAAAAAAGAAGGAAAAGACAATTGTATTTTATACATGTTACATGCTTAGAAGCCCCCAAAAAAAAAAAAAAGATTTAGAGCAGAATCGAAGCCACGTTGGCAACTATTTTAAGAAAAGCCCAAACCTTGTAAGAAGGCCAAAACCGCACAAACTAAGCTGTAGATGTGACGAAGGGCGTCACAAAGAATATTAAAAACTAATTGTGGTAGAATTAAAAATTAAAAGAATCCTCACCGACATTGATAATTTAGCAAGAGTATAATTAACCTCTGTTTTTACACTATAAATTAACATAAATATTTTAGTTTTTCTACACCAAACAAATTTAAATTTTCCTCCGCTCTATTTCTTTCCCACTTAAACAGATAAAAAAAAATACCCCAACCCAAAACCAACTCAATTAATATTCATTATATTACACGCAACGTCCACTCGTTTAAAAGAGGCATACTTAAATGGCATGAGGTCATTTCACATGTAGTCCACCTGGAAATCACACGTCGACCTTTATGCATATCATTACCCAATCCCCGTGTACTGAAACCAACCCTACCATAATCCAACCCGCTGCATTCATGACTCGCATGGCAAAAACAATGAAGTCCAAATTTTGAAGAAGAAGAATACAAACTTAAATCGTCCACCAGAAGTCCACATACAAACTTAAAAGAACAAAACAACACCATAGATAGGTTTAAAGTTATACCTTTTAGGAATAAAACAACAAACCAATCAGAAACATCACAAGCAACGTATACAATTGCTAGATCTGGTGAAAACACGAAACCTCCATGATTGAACTCTTTTGATTGTAAGACTCATCAAATAAATGCCTTGATTTTATCAACAGCAAACAACACGTCAAAACATGACACAACGGCTGTAAGCGGAGACGACGATAGTGGTTATTAGCGACGTTGGTGGTGGCTCTTAGCGACAACAAAAACGACAGGGGACGACAACAAGGGGTGAGAGAGATTAGGTAGCGTTTGGTATCCAAAAATGAGAGGTGGAATGGAGTCAACGATTGAGGGTGAATGAAATATAACATGTTTGGTTGGCAAAGGAATGAAATGAATCATCAAACAAATGATCATATTCCCTCTAATCACACCAAATCCACCACCAGCCACTCACCATCATCAATCACCACCACCGGCCACTACCGCCGCCGCCGGCCACCGCTACCGCCGCCACCACCACCACTACGGCTACCACTGGCCACCACCATGAATACCACCACTAATACAACCACCATCATCACCGGCTACCAAGATCGAGAGCCACTGGCCACCACCACCGCCACCAATCACCACCGGCCACCACCACCGCCACCAATCACCATCAACAACCACCACCACCATCAATCACCACCGGCCACCACCACCGATCACCACAGCTACCACCATCAGTCGCCACCACCACCACTGGCCACACCATCAAATACCACCAACACCACAACCACCTCCATCGACCGCCACCACCACTGGCCACCACCACCATACTCACTTTTACATTACCTTCACCAACCAAACATGTCTTTATTCATTTACCCTCAATGGTTTATTCCATTTCGTCTTTCATTTCTGCGTACCAAACGCCACCTTAACGGTTTGTTTTTTGTTCACTTTTCAATTAACCGTTAATCCATTATTCATAATGATTAGAAACATGATATGTTAATCAATTTGAATATAATTATACAATAATAGCATTATCTCATAATATTATTATTATTAATATTAACTGACTCTCAACTCTTTGATAATTAGAGATTATCAACATTTGATAATTAAACATAAACCCTTTTGTAATTATCAACTCGTTGATAATTAATAATTATTATCTGTCACACCCTCGTCAAGGTGGAAATGTGAGTGAGTGACGAATTACGTATCTTTAGAACACATGGTACGAGAAATACTAAACGTAATGCATTCAAAAGATATGGGTTCTACATCATTGTCTTAGGTTACAAAATTAAGATGACACATATGGACTTAAATCATAAATCTATTTTAAGCAATCTTCCATTGTAGCCTAGATGCACAAAAGGTTGATTTCCAAGCTACCACACTTAATTATCACCTGAAAACACGCTAAAATAGGTCAATTAAAAGTTGGTGAGCTCGTAGAATTTGAGACTCGATAAACAGTTGTTACAGTAGTAAGCAGTTGTAAGTAAATATGAATCAAGCCATTATATATAAATGTAAATACGAGACATAAAGCCATGAGCCCACAACCAAAACTATAGCTATGAGAAAACTAAAAACAACTCCAATACTTATCACGAGTATTGGCTGTTGTTGTTGCAGAAATAAACATTCAATGTAAGTGGCTGTTGATTGACGCGTTCAACGATTCTAGAGAATGGGGTGCCTACCCCGATAGTACTATCAATATGTTTCAGCATCTATCCAACAGTTAATTGGTTGAGTTGTGAGAATGGAGAATTTAGCATGTGATAATGATAAGGTGAACTCATGCAATATTCAAGTAATAGACATAACATATAAATCAATGATTCAAATGTTGTTGTTGCAAGCATGTTTCTCCCCCAAAAGTATTTTAAAGGGAAAAGGGGGTACGAAAACTCACTGTTGTTGTTGAGTGCTTAGAGATTCCTTAGTCCGAAATGTGATGATGCTAAACCGGCGTTTCCTACACACACACACACACACACACACATATATATATATATATATATATATATATATATATATATATATATATATATATATATATATATATATATATATGTATATGTACGTAGCGATTCGTCGGTAAGTTTGGTAAGTCAATGTGTAAATCGTCTTAGATTAAATAATTAAGTTTATTTGTACGTTTTATTGGGTAATGGGGTACGTTATAGGTTGTTTGGACTTATATTACTAATGTGTGTATGTTATAACTTATGATATCTATATGTTTCTATTCACAAGAATCTATGTTATTACCGATAGCTTCTATCATGATGTGTCTACTTGTAACTTGTATTAGGGCATCTAGATAAATTATAAGAACTGTATAATAACCAACTCTAACTCCTAAGCAAGTGTACATGTGAAAATCAGGCTCTAATCCCACCCTATAACCCATTTAAAATCGTTTTTCCTTTACTATGTTCACTACAGCTTATTTTCTGGACAGTTGTTCGTATCTTGATCGGATGGGGGTCCAAAACTGATTATTAACATGTGTGTGTATATACGTTAGAAATCTATGACATTAAGATAACGTTTGACATAAAAATCACGTTTGTTGGTTAAGTATTAACAAGTTTATGGCCTTGCAAAGTCAGGTCAACATTCTGTCAGAAAAAGTTACTTTTGACACTTCATTTTTTTTTTGCACTTTTAGGGGATCAAATCTCCTTGGAAAATTACGATGTCAGTTGGGTTTGAAAGCTAACTTCTTGAAATAACTCTAGGTTCAAGAAACACCTTATTTGGTTTAGTTTTGACCAAGATACAGCCTCTTAAAGTCAGGTCAATAAATCTGTCGGGTTGCTGTCCACGCTGGTTTCACAGCCTTGTTGTCATGTGTTCTAAGTTTTTAACTAGAGCGTATCATACATGTTAAGGACCTAAAACTAAGAGTAAAATGTATCTACTTCATGTTTCAAATTGTGTTTTAAGTGTATGCTTAGGGCGATTTCAGTTCTGCAACGTAAGCGTAACCGTAAAACCTTCTTAAGTCCAGTTACATGTTCTTCCTGAAACTTGGTTTTCTATACTGTCATGGAACCTTATCAATGACTAATATATCATTTAAAAGGTTTAGTTTAAGTGCTTTTAAGTTCATACCCGTTGGTAAGTGTCGGTACAAGAAGAAACGCGTGATGAAGGTCTAAACCGTGCACTTGAGCTGTTCTCCCTTCTCACGATCACAACAGCAGCAATAGGCAGCCCTCTTGGATATGTGTTTGAGCAGGACTTGAGAGTGTTTTGGTGTGTGAGAATTGAGTAGCAAGGGTGTGGGTTATATAGAATCTTTGGGAAGGGATGCCATCATGAGATGCTAAAGCATCTTTGAACACACATGTCTTGTGATGGTCAAGACCTCTCTGGACAGCAGGGCTGCCATATCAGAATGCGATCAATTGAAGGGTGCCATCATGAGAAGTATGTCGCACCCTTCAATTGATCGTATTCTGATAGTAAGTGACGGGTACCTGTTTTTGATAGTGAGTTTATTCAACTCCTTATAGTCCATGCACATTTTGAAGGATCTGTCTTTCTTCTTGACGAACAGGACCGGAGCTCCCTAAGGTGAGAAACTTGGTCGGATAAAGCCTTTGTCTAGTAGTTCTTGTAACTGACTAGACAACTCTTGCATTTCGGAGGGTGCTAGTCTGTAAGGCGATCTCATCACCGGTTCAGCTCCAGGGATCAAGTCGATTCAAAACTAACTTGTCGGGTAGGAGATAATCCTTGTAGCTCCTTGGGAAACACCTTCGGGTGTTCCCATACTATTGGAATATCTTGGATGCTTTTCTCCTTTGGTTTCTTTTCAACCACATAGGCTAGGAAGGCATGGCATCGCTTCCTTAGGTACTTTCGTGCTTGAATACATGAAATGATTCCCCGTTTTCTTCCGAACATCTCTCCATGTATGATAAGGACTTTGTCATTGGGTAGTGCAGGACCATTAAAGGGAGATCAATGCAATAGTTTTACAATATTTGGAGAGTGTTAGAACACTTAACAGATCAAATAGAAAACCGGTGTTATGATGAAACAAAGAACACAAGTAAAGAACAAGCACAAGAACAAGATAGTATATGGTTTTCAAGAATATTGTATATTGCTCTCAAGTTCTTACAAGTATTACAAAGCTTATCTAAAGATACAAGTGCTTGAGATACTTTATATTACATCCTACAGCTGGCCATATTTTGAAGGCTAGCAGAAATACTAATCTAGATAACAAGATCAATGTAGAGTCAAAAGGCAGATTGCCTTTTGACTAGTGACTTTGACATGCCATAGCTCACATTCTTATCTAATACAAAAAGGATAAAAGTACATAGTTGGAAAGTTACAGACTCAACACCTTAATCTACAGTTGACAAAAGCATGGACTTTTCACCAACTCATGCTAGTTGGTGAGTCTCCAGAGATGGCAGCGGAAAGGTGTTTTAGCTTTTGTCAAAAGTATGTCAGAGAAGACATGCCTTCTCTGTCTTTGGAAGAAATCAGTCTTGGCTTTAAAAGACTTTGTCTTTGAAATTTCAGAAGACTTCATCTTTGGGTTTGGAAGAATTGGTCTTTTAGCTTTAGAAGATTTGATACTTAGTATAATTCATTAAGTTATATCAAATCTTCTGAAGTACTTTCTTAGTACTTCACATGTGCATCCTGAGAGCTCTTTGGTTGTATCATCCTCTAAGTGTGATCCTTACAAACTCCCACTAGGCTGATGCTACCAAAATTAAAGGAGAGCTTCGAATCTTGATCTTCATCTGTTGATAGTCCTCATCAGAATCAAGACCATTCCTTTCATGATCAGTTGGTCAGGATTCCTCATACTCTCAAAATATCTCCTCATGTCATAGGGATCATGCAGAGGAGGTCAAGTATGTTTTGCCAGAAGTACATGTCTTGACCCCCTTGATCTATAGTGACATACTATCTGTCTGGATTGGTGGCAAACATCCAGGACACGATGGGTCTCTCAGTAGCAAGAGGCTTTACTTGAATAGGAGTTAGATGAGCAGCCTCTACTTGATCACCTTCAGGATGTTCTGGCCCATCCTGAGGTGCAGAGGTGGATGCCTTGGACTTCTTCTTCTTCTTGTCCCTTCTAATGGCCATCCTCTTCCTCTTTCTGTACTTTAACAGAGAAGGTTGGCCTGTAGTACCAGATGGTTCTTGTTTGTCCTTCTCAGTTGGGTTCTTTTCCTTCAAAGGTTTAGAAGGAGAGGGATTAGCACCCATATCCTTATCATCATAGAATTCTAGATTGGGGATTGGTTGGTTGAGGTCTAGCGGCTGGGGATGGTAGCTTTTCCCTGAAGGTTGATCACTAGATTTTTAAGACTCTGAGTGAAGGCTTAAGGCTAGGGTAATGAGCATATCACGCTAAGCATGAGGAACCTCAGCACTGATTAAAAAAATGATGGGAGTGGTATGCTCCTCAGGAGAAGTGGGAGCTCTTGTTTCCACTTCTTCCTGCATGGATGGTGATTTGGGGGCCTGCTCAACCTGAGTAGACTGAGCAGGGGTTCATTTGGATTTTCTCTGGTAGGTGATGGTGATTTGTGGTTGTGTGGGTGGTGTAGATGTAGAAGGTGTGGGTTCAACATTGACTGGTGCTGCCAAGTTGTCACCTTGAGCAATGAGCTCTAACATTTTTAGGACCAGGGCTATTTCGACCCCTGAGAAGCCAACAATGGACTTTCTCAATGTCTTTAAGATGCTGGGCTTCATCTGTCTCAGTTTAAGAATATTATCCGTTTCCCTTAATTATGAGCCCAGTTCACAGTTAAGAATGTATTGAACATATCTAGGAAACATATAATATTCTAAAGAGTCCAAGTTAGCAAGCAAGTTTGTATAAACAAACTGTGAGTACTTAAACTTGACCCCTTGAACCATCCCATGGACTATATAGGATAAGTCCTCAGAAATTAGGTCACAACCTCCATGTTTGTTAGATAAGGAGTGGATTATCACATGGATGAGGTACTTTCACTGAGAGGAGACCTTACCCTTTTTAAAGGTTCTTATCGAGTAGTCCTCTTCATAGCCCATCTGCTGTAATGAGTTGTTTACAATAGATTTGGGGAAGGACAACTCGTCTTTTGCATCATCCAGCCTCAGATGAGAGTTGATGGTGGCTGGAGTGATGAATATTGTCCTCCCCTGCACTATGGCAGACAATGCATTCTCACCGTCCAAGATGACCTCTTGGCAGGTCCTCTAGAACTCCAGGAGTTGATCTTCATACAATGGAGGGTCTATTGTGAGGGTGGTGAGGTAGTTTGACAGAGATAAGAAGCGACAGACATCTGAGAAACCTGGATCTTTCTCAGATGATAATAGAGCAACCTGATTGTGTTGCCTGTGAAGATGCATGGAAAAATCTAATTGGTTTTAGGGATCATGGTTGGTCATTTTGAGTAGCTTTAAAGTGAAGAAAGGTAAGAACAAAGTCGGTTTGTGAGTGAATTTAGGGTTTGAAATTTTGTAGATGAATAGGAAGATGAAAGAGGGGGAACCATTATACGAATATTTTTATAGTAAGGATTTGAGATAAAGTTGATGCAAAAGGATTTGAAATCCGGATGTCGGTCTCACCTCTGAAAATGTGCCCAAAAAGGTAGTTGTCTTGGAAGTCTATCTTCCGAAGGTAATTTGTCTTCTGAAGGTTTGAGAAAACTTCCGAAGCAAATTTGGCTTCAGAAGATATTCCTTAGTATTTTAAGAATTTGCTTCGGTAGAAAAATACTTAGAGTATTTTTACTTCTTAGACAATTTTGCTTCAGAAGATTTTAAATATCAGAAATTTTATTCAAAAAGAGAATAAAGCTTCTAAGACTTAATTGCTTTCAGAATAAAATAGTCCTTCAAGACATATAAGTACTTGGTGACAAATATAAACTTTGGAAGATATAACAAAATTTCTTCTGAAGGTAAATTTCTCAAAAGTAGTTATTTGTTTTGAAGACATAATTTTCTTCCGAAGACAACTTAATGTCTTCCGAAGGAAAATATATCCAAAATACTCAAAATTCTAAGGGATATCATTTTGAAAAGTTTCTTTCAAAGTAAACTGGGCTTGTATTGGTCATGGTATAGACAACTTAAGACACATATTACAAAAAATCTTGAATTTAGTTTAAGAAAATCTACTCAAAGTTAATCATCCTAATAGCTGATACAAGATACTTAAATCTTTGTTAATCAAAAGCTTTTGTGAACAGATCAACATATTGTTTATTTGTGTTAACTTTGACTAGTTTTATCAATCCTTTCTAAAATTATCTCTAATCAAATGATACCTATTGTTGATGTGCATTGTCTTTGAGTGCTGCACAGGATTCTCTGTAATTGAGATAGCACTATTGTTGTCTATGTGGATGGGAGTCTCCTTGAAGTTGAATCCGTAGTACAGCATCTGATTTTGAATCCAAAGCACTTGAGCACAGCAGCTTGCAGCAGTAATGTATTCAGCTTCAGCAATTGATGCATACACATAGGATTGTTTCTTGCATTGTCATGAGACTATCCTTCAACCATGAAATTGACATCCCCTAGATGTAGACTTTACAGTCATGTTACAGCCACCATAGTCACTATCTGTATAGGCATACAGATTGAAGTCAGAATTCTTTGGATACCAAAGACCCAGTTTGGGAGCACCTTTGAGATATCTAAGAATCCTTTTGACAGCAACTAGGTGTGACATTTTGGGTTTGGCTTGATATCTTGCACAAATACATGTAACAAACATGATATCAGGCCTGCTGGCTGTAAGGTACATAAGAGACCCAATCATAGGCTCGTAGAGATGTTTATCAACACACTCCCCCTCAATATTAGGTCCTAGAGAGTGGTTTCTGGATATGGGTGTCTTAGCAACCTTACACTCAGTCAGATGAAATCTGGTCATACTTTGACTAGTTTATAAAAATGCCATTGTCAACCTGCTTCACTTGAATTCCTAGAAAGAAATTAAGTTCCCCATGGCACTCATTTCAAATCTATTCTTCATCAGCTTCTTAAAGTCTTTGAAAAGCTTTGGATTAGCAGCATCAAGTCATTTCCTATTCCTTTAATGAAAAGTATTCCATCAATAGTACCCCTCTTGTATCCATGCTGACAGAGGTACTGAGATAGTGTCTCATACCACTTCCTTGGAGCCTGATGCAACCCATATAGAGCTTTGTTAAGCTTGCAGACATAATCAGGATGATCTGGGTCTGCAAAGCCAGGTGGTTGTTTGACATACACCTCCTCATCAATCACCCCATATAAGAAGGCATACTTGACATCAAGATAGTAGACCATGAAATCCTTAGATGCTGCAAAAGCAAGGAATATCCTAATAGCTTCAAGTCTTGCTACAGAAACAAAAACATCTGCGTAGTCAATCCTTTCTTCTTGTGTGTACCCTTGAACAACTAGTCTTGCCTTGTTCTTGATGACAAGTCCTCTATCATCTTTCTTATTCCTGAATACCCACTTGGTACCTATAGTAGTCTTCCTTTGAGGAAGAGGACATAGGTTTCAAACCTTTTGTCTCTTGAATTGAAGCAACTCCTTCTGAATTGCTTCAACCTAACTTCTATCCTTTAGTGCCTCATCAATCTTCTTAGGCTCAATCTGGGACAAGAAACAAGAATAAAGACAAACATATTTGTCATGGGTTTGTCCTCTTGTTCTTACCCCTGTCTCAACATTTCCAATGATGTTTGTGGTGGGATGTGACTTATGTATTCTTAGTTGAGGAATCACAGCAAGTTGGTTGGACATGTCTAAATTGGTGAAATTTAGATTTGGTGATTGAGTGTCATCTACCATATCAACACACTTATCAAAAGAGATTTGATCCAATGAGTGTGTTAGACCATTGATGTTGTCTTCCATGGAGTGGTTATCAGCATCAAGAAATTCTTGATCACTATCACCACCTCCATCTCCTCCTACATTAGAAATTCCTTCATTTGAGTTTTATGCCTCTGTGATGGAATTTATAGGCACCTCAGGTGTATCAGTTGAAGAATTTATCATGATAGTGCTGACAGGATTTCCAACTACAGGGCTAGTTACCACTGGAGCTAAAGTAGTTTTAACACTTGGTATTCTCAGGTCAAATCTTGGATCAGAATCTCCTGTTAATAAGCTACTTGTAGATCCTAAAAGATCTTCACAAGATTTGTTAAAGAGCATGTTATGTCTCTGATCAAAAAATTGGGATACAGTCAAAAGATTGTACCCAAGCTCCTTAACAAAATTTACCTTCTCAATGCTGAGCTTACTATTTATGACTCTGTCCCTTCCAGTAATTTAACCACTTGATTCTCCTCCAAAAGCAACTGGCCCTCCATCAATTTTTTCAAAGTTCTAAAGCAAAAAGCCATTGCCTGTCATGTGCCTGGAATAACCACTATCAATGATCTATACATTTCTTTTGGTCTTTAGTTGTTCCTGCACATAAAGAGATGGTTAGTTACATTTGGAAACCTAAGCCTTATTGGTCTTGGGCTTGTCAAGTGAATTGAAGAAAATGCAACAGTAATTGATCCTATATGTAGGCTCTGAGGATAATTCGCTATTGTTGATGAATAACTTTCAATCACATGGTCTTCCTTCATCTTTGACACCGTCTTTGGAAGACTAGACTTGGCCTTCAATACTTTGGAAGTTTTGATAACTGGACCTTTGGAAGCTTTTGCATCCACTGTACCAGACTTCAGTACTTCGAAAGCATTCCTTTCTTCCGATACCAAATTTTCTTCCAAAGGTAAGTTTTCACTTATCTTCTTCTTCACTTTGGAGCTTCCGAAAGGAAGAGATTTTCTTTCCGAAGCTATCTTCTTCTTCTTCTTCTCAGAAGTATTCTTCTTGGTCATGTGGATAGTACTTTTAGGATTGTAGATGCAATCCTTGGCAAAGTGAGAAGTACTACCACACATGATGCATTTGGTTGGCATGCTTCTGAGAGTCTTCTTTTGAGTAAGAGGCTGAGCTTGATCACTTTCCATTTCCTTCTTCATCTTCTCAGATAATGCAACTGGCTTCTTAAGGTGAGACTTGCTCTTGAAACTGGATGGATCAGGCTGTACAGCAGTGGTGCACATTTGATCAACCTTCTTCTCTTGACCAGGATGATTTGCACATGAACTAAAACTCCTAGTACTAGAGTCCATTGTTGAGTCTTCAGTCTTCACCACTTCAAATCCAGCAGAAATGAAAATTTGCTTTTGCTTGGAGTTAAAAGTGGCCTTGATTTCTTGAACTTTCTTTGATTTTCTTTTAGTTGCCCTTATCAAGTTCTTTCTTGTAGACTTGGTCATCCCTGGTTCCTTCTTCTCTCCAGGAGAAAAATTACCCTTAGGATAACCCTTGTCACTCACCTCAGGTTCATCCTTCACTATCTCCTCTACATCTTTATCCTTCTCTTGGATAGGATCAATAGGAGGCAGCTCATCTTGACAAGTTTCATACCTTGGAGATCTAACAAATAGGAGTGTGTGTGGAGGAGATATATCACTTGACCCTAGTCCCTACCTGTTTTGATAACAAGTCTTTGTATGTAAGGATGGGGATATTATGTTCTTGAAGGTTTCCTCTTCAAGAACACATTTTTCTGCCTTGGCTTTACTGATCACAAGCTCAGCTTGGCATTCAGTTAACTTGGTTATGAGATCTTTGATTTGAGTCCTGTAGTTTGTATGCTCATGCTTAAAAGTAGAAATGGTTTTCTCTAAATCTTCAATTTTAAGTTTATAATCATTTTCTGCTCTTTTAAAATCAGCTTTTAAAATGTTTAACGACTCAAGATCAGATGTCACTTCTAAGTTTTAGGACCTGTACATATTAACTTTAGCAATGCATTCAAGAGTAAAAAGATGTTCTAATACCTTGGCTTCTTCATGATCAACCATCAGTGCTTGGTTTGAGTAGAACATTCTACCTGAAAGCTCCAGTCAAACCCTCATTCTTCAACAGCAACAACAACATGTTATTTTGGTTAGCTTGGCTTCTCAGTTCTAGGATCTGTATCAATAAAGTTTGGTCTGGGTTGTGCTTGGCCACCATTTATCCTTAGTTCCTTGCACTCTCTAGCAAAGTGTCCCATTTGGTTATAGTTATAACATTTCACCTTGCTTTTATCCAGGCCAAATTTTCCACTAGCCACGTTGCTTGGGAACTTCCTTTCTGTTCTCTTGTAGAACTTCTTGGCTCTATGAGTGAGGAGAGCCATCTGCTGGATTATCTCCATGTACTCCAGATTATCTGGATGTATACAATCTAGGTCTTTAAGAGTGAAAAGAAAGTTTCCACAACTTTTATCAGCAGACATAAAGGTTTGAGCAGAGCTTGTCTCTTGGAATGGGCTTCCTTGAATGTAGCTCTCCCTTGGTGTCTCAGGGAAGGTGATGAAAGGACCCTTTTGTGAGTTGTCAGGGTAGTAGATGAGATGATACTATGGTTCTCTGCAATCCCTTTCAACCACATGAAAGGTTGAACTCTGCTGATTGTTGGAAGAGCTGCTTGATGGATTTTGCATGTTTATCTCTATCTGGTAGCCACTAAGGATACCATATAGCTCTGTGAGAGTAAGAGTAGAGAGGTTCTAAGTTCTCTTGATGGCCCCATAGTAGTGAGTCCATTGTCTGAGAAGAGAGAACATGAACTTCGAAGGGGAAACCTTGGCTGAAGGCTAGTATGTTGGACTAAACAAGTGCATTGAAGGATAATGCTTGCCATAATCAAACATAATGTGTTCTAACATTCAAACAATCATTAACTAACACATTAGCATCATTAACATTCATAACAAACACTAATTATTGTTTAAATTTCTTTTTTAGGTTTGTAGATAAAAGAAATTTTGATAAATGTAAGCAGCGGATGAAGATATGCCCACAGCGCATGCGTAAAGGTCAGTAGTGGATGAAGTATGAAGAAGTCCAAGTGCTCATAGCGGATGAAGAACTCCACAGCTGATGACCAATCACTCACAGTGGATGAATAAGTCTCCACAGCTGATGAACAAGTCCACAACAGATGCACATCCATAACGGATGCACTTCCACAACGGACAATAACAAGACTAACATTCATCAAGTGTTCACAGCGGATGACTATCATACACAGCAGATAACTTATTCATCATCCACAGTGGACGACTTAGACTTAGGATATTATGTAATTTTCGTTTATATAAGGGTACTTTTGTGATTGTATATAATTATTGTATATAGTCTATAAATAGCATAATACCCTAATCCTTTGTAAGCTTTTGAACAATCAATACAATCAAGTATTTTATATTCATCTAAGCATTCTATCACTAGCAATCACACAATCATATACACACATAGATATCATATCTTTAATCATGGGTTTTCGCACTGTGATTATTGAGTATTGATTATATAACAATATGTTGTTATATTTGAGAGGTTTAAAACGATCCTTGGGGGAATTCATTGTTTGTTCTTAGTGTTCGAAGTTGTTTAAACACAAGAACTACTTGAATTTAATCAGGTGGTATCAGAGCCAAGTGCTCAAATCAAACACTGATTTTCGATCCTCTCAGTCAATACAATGATATCTGTGGTTCATTAGCTTCAAAACATTCATTTTAGAGCTGAAAATCATCACAAAACCTTCTTCTACTCCAAACATTCATCAAATGCTTAAAACATGATTCATTAATTTGTTTTTGTGCATTGTGTAGAAGATTTTGTGTTTTTTAAGCTCTAAAAAACATTCATACATTGTTTTTCGAAACAAAAACATCTCAAAACATCAAATACCACATCGGTTCAAGGGTTTTTGATAGAACAGTAGCCGATTGCTGTTTTATCAAGTTTTCTTCAAACATACAATGTTTTTGAACATTTTGAATCATTCTAAGTGTTTAAAATCATCATATTCAAGGGTATACACACTTGAATCAGGTTTGTGTTCTTCAATCAACAAACCGATTATTGATTTTTGTGAAGAACAACTCAGCCGCAAACAAACCCTAAGATAAACCCTAGTTTTTGTTCATACATAACCTTCAAAATCTATGGTGATTTTGTTGGTTTCTGCATCAAAACAAAGAGGGAACATATTCTTCTTTTAAATTTTCTAAAAAAATTACTTTTTGATCCAAAAAGTAAACTTTTAAAACATTTTCCTTGTTTTTAGGGTTTTTGACTTTTATTGACTGACATCATTAAAAATTGACATTCCGTAAAGGGAATATTCCTTTTATTTCACCAAGATTTGATAGTGACATCACCTTGGATATTAATTGATTTAAAATTGAATTAATTAATTAATTTTATTTGGTAAAATTAAAAGTGACAAAATTATTCCAAACAAATCCTAATGACCTTAGGATAAACAAATTTGGCACCAAGCTAAATTAACAATCAAACAAATTTAACATAAACCGTTAAGTTAAAATTCAACAACCATGTTTGACGAAATTTCAGGATCCAACAGTGGTCTCAAACTATCGAGGCTAAAGAATAAAACAGATTTTAAATAATGGAAGATTATGTTCAGAAACTGGATTATTTTCCAAGACCCGAACCTATAGACATCCATAACCGAGGGACCATATATACCTGTGACTCTTGGTCTAGACTACAACATACAGAAACCAGTCAGCTTAAAAAGTGTAGCTGGTTATGACCTCAAAAAGGTCAAAATAGACATGAAAGCATACTGTATTCTGGCAATGACTCTGCCATTTGAAATCCTGACACGAGTTGAAAATTTCAAAATAGCACATGAGCTGTGGAAGGTGCTTCACACCATGTGTGAAGGAAGTGAAGAAATAAGGAAAATCAAGAAGGAAAAATTAAGAACCCAATATGAAACCTTCCATCATGTTCAAGGAGAGTCAATACCACAACAGCTTCACAGATTTGTTCAGTTAGTAAATGAGATGATTGTTTATGATCTCTAATATGAATCTGTGGAGATCAACAAGAAGATGTTGCATACACTTCCAGAGAGCTAGACTCAATAGTCTCTTTGATGAAAGCAACATTGAATCTAGAAGCATTATCATTAGATGCACTAGTGGTTAAAGTAAAGGTACTAGAACTAGATGAAAGATACAAAAATAACAGCATAATGAGACATGTGGAATCATACAAGTTCAAGGAACTACAACAAACAGACAGTGCATTTTTACCTTGCATTGATAAAGAAGAGAATGAGGAGTTTCTGGATTCAAGTGAAACTTCTTTCTTCTCTGTTCCTGAATCATCCCACAACAAACAAAAGTCAAAGAAGACTGGTGTTCATGCTTCCCATGAAGCAACACCTCAAAGCAAACAACATTCATATGTTTCCAGCTCAAGCAAACAACACCCAACAAAAACTCAAAACATTCACAAATTTGAGAAACCAATGGATGAATTAACAATCATATTGCAAAGTGAGGAGCAAAATGCAGCTTTTGCGGCCTTTTCAACAAGCTTTGAAGCCTACATAGGGGCTAACCTAACACCATCACAGATCATACAACAAGACATGGATGAATTGCCTCCTGATATGGTTAAAGAAATGGATCTTTAAAAGTCAATGGCAATGATTGCATACAGATCCAAGAAGTTCCTACAAAGGAATAGGGGGTTAAGCATGGATAAGAAAACCAAAATTGGTTTTGATAAGAGAAAGGTGAGATGCTATAACTGCCAACTCTATGGACACTTCTCCAGAGAATGCCAACAACCTAGAGTTGACAGAAACAACCAACAGACACAAACCTCAAGAAGTTATCACTCAAACAGATAAATCCCATCTCCTATTAGTAATCAAATCACACAGTACAACCCAAATCAATATTCAAAATCATCTGCAATGATTATCAAACAAGATGGTGAATGTGATTGGAGTATGTACGAGGCTGAGATTCAATCTCCTGATCATGCCCTCATGGCAAACATAGAGGATAAAATCTCAAAAATCCTGAAAGAGGTAAGGGAAAACCTCTGTACACAAGCATGCATTGACGAAGTCAATAGATACAGAGAACACGCAGACAAACTTTCTAAGAAAATGATTGAAACAAACATTTTAAATGAAAGTTTAAAATCAGAACAAAAACAATATGAGACTAAAATTCTTTCATTACAAAATAATTTGGACAAATTGATGTCTGAAAAGTTAACACTTGTAGCTCAAGTAGAGTAACTCTCTGAATCATTGTCTCTGTCAAAAACATAACAGGCTGAAACTGAAGTGAAACTTCAGAAATATTAGGTGAGCAACAAGAAGTTTGAAGAACTTCTTGCTCAGCAAAGGGCTTTTAAAGACCCCTCAGGATTAGGATACAATAAAGTCAACCCACCTTATAATGACAATTATATCCCACTTCCTGATTCTATGACCAACAAACATAGTGAGTCTCTTGACCCATATGACAGGACTGATGACTCAAAACAATCATCATCATCATCATCAAAATCATCATTAATATCGAAAACACCTTTGATAAAATTTGTTAAGAGTCAAGTTTCACCACAAATAAAATCAATTGACTTTTATCAAGGGGAAAACAACGAGGTTGATGAACAAACAATAGATGAAGATGATGAAGACTTATTGTATGATGAGAATTGATGAAGATGATGAAGACTTATTGTATGATGAGTTAGAACAACCAATTACTGAACCTAAAAAGGATTCAAGTGTTGTTGACACAACATCCAAACAACAAAAGCAGACACAAGGCTTTGACATCTGCTCTGGTGGTAGAAAGGCTGAATCTTCTATCATTTCTCCTAAACAAACAAACAAGGAAAAAGGCAAAGCCCCTGTTCAGCCAAAACAAACAACAGTAACTTTTAATGTACCATTAAAGTCTAGTTTAAAATCAAAAGTTACTAACAAACAAAACACTATAAAGTTACCATACTGTGAGTGGTGTGATCAATACACACACACTATAGAAAAATGCAAATATGGTAAGTACTGCAAATACTATGACATGAACAATCACAACACTGAATCATGTCATTTTCATAACTATTGCTCAATCTGTGAAAGAAATAATCACAGTACTGCTAAGTGCTTTTTCAAAAAGAAAAACAAGAAGTAAAACAAACAACCTCAAGTTGAGAAATCAACTAAAAAACAGTCAGTTGTTCCTAACAAGAACAAAGGAGGAGTACCATGATAAACTCCTCAAACAAAAGTTGTTTTAAACAAACATAAAAACTTTTATGACAACTTAAAACAACCAACCAGGAGACATAAGTCTCAGAATAGACAAACAATAGACATTAGCACTGATAGGAGAAGAGCACAAAGCACTTCTCCAGACAGAGCTAAGAAAACATAAAGGAAATCAAGTGTGCCTAGAATTCCTAAACCAACAGACAATGCCACACTAGAAGAAATTTGTGTAATGGGAAAAGATGAAAAACTCAAGACCATCTTGGCTTGGGTTGCACCATCTAACTAATTTCTTTATTTTTACAGGGACATCAAAGAAGGCCTAACAACATATGGTATGTTGACAGTGGATGCTCCGAGCACATGACTGGCAATTGTTCCCTCCTTCGGGATTTTAAAAGCATACATGGAAGAAATATAGCCTTTCCAAGTGATAAGACTGATGGAAAGATAACTGGTGAAGGAACAGTATCAAACGAGTTGATCAGCTTTGAAAATGTCAATTACTGCTCCAACCTCCAGTTCAATCTTCTCAGCGTATCCCAAATCTGTGACAAAAGATATGAAACCTTATTTGACTCCAATAACTACTACATCCTCAAAGACGGGTTTTCAAATTACTAAAGACTGTATCCTTTTGAAAACACCCCTTCATAACAACACATACATTGTTGATATGAACACTGTTTCAGCATCAACCCTTGAAACATGTTTACTATCAAAAGCATCAAATGATATTTCCTAAGTATGGCACAGACGATTAAGTCACTCAAATTGTAACATAATGAATCAACTTGTAAAAGGTGACTTAGTAATAGGTTTCCCTTAAAAGGAATTCTTCTGTACAGACCACTGCATTGCATGTTTGAAAGGCAAACAACACAGAGTGTCCCATAAGTCAAAATTGGTAAACTCTAACAACACAACACTCAAATTGCTTCAAATGGACCTTTTTGGCCCAACAAACATCCTAAGTATAGGAAAGAAGCAATACTGTCTTGTCATAGTAGATGATTACTCTAGATTTACCTGGGTTTTCTTTCTTATACATAAGTTAGAAACATCAAAAATCATCAAACCCTTTATCACTAAAATTGATAATCAATTAAATCTCAAAGTTAAATCTTTAAGAAGTGATAATGGTATTGAATTTAAAAATGAATCCATTTCTTCTTTTTATGCAGAGAAATGAATCAGTCATGAATTCAGTGTAGCAAGGACTCCTCAACAGAATGGAGTTATTGAAAGGAGAAACAGAACATTGATAGAAGCTGCTAGATCTATGCTAGCTGACTCTCTTTTACCCATATCCTTTTGGGCTGAAGCAATGAATACAGCTTGCTAAATTCAAAACAGAACATTAATAATCAAAGAACATTCAAAAACACCATATGAATTAATGTTTTAAAAAAACCCTTTTATTGGCTTTCTTAAAGCTTTTGGATGTTCTGTCTCAATATTAAACACTAGAGAACAATTATCTAAGTTTGCTCCAAAAGAAAATGATGGATTCTTTGTTGGATACTCCTGAAGTTCAAATGCTTACGGAGTATACAATCCAATGCTTAACATAGTGGAAGAATCAACAGATGTTATTTTTAATGAACATTCTTTCACTAAGAAAGTCATTGGATCAAACTGGTTGTTTGGTATTGACTCATAAACAAAATCATTTGACACATCTTTGTAGGACCATATGAAGGGTGGTCAATACAATCAGTCTCACAATAAAGAGAGGTTTAGAACACTTAACAGTTTAAATGGGGAACTGGATTTGATTATGATGATAATAAGAACACAAGTAATTAGTGAGACAAAACTAAGAACAAGAACAAACAAGTAAGGTTTTCCAGGATGCTGTATATTGCTCTCAAGTTCTATTACAAGTGTTACAAAGCATATTATAATTACAAGGGCCCGAGACACTTTATACTACATCTTACAACCATTAATACTTAGAAAGACAGTTGGAAACACTAATCTAGACAACAAGATCAATGTAGAGTCAAAAGGCAGATTGCCTTTTGACTAGTGACTATGACATGCCATAGCTCACATCCTTTTCTAATACAAAAAGGTTTATAGGTACAAAAGTAGAAAGTTACAGACAAAGACGTTAATCTACAATTTACAAAAGCATGGACTTTTCACCAACTTATACTAGTTGGTGAGTATTTAGAGTTGCAGCGGATAGTGTGCCAGCTTTCTGTAAAGTAGATCAGAGAAAGCATGTCTTCTCTGTCTTCGAAAGAAACCAGTCTTCATAGTAAAATGGCTTCGGAAGACTTTGTCTCTGAAGCTTTGAAAGACTTCATCTTTGGCTTCGGAAGATTTGGACTTTGGCTTTGGAAGATTTTACACTTAGAGTATTTTCTGATGTAGTGTGTAAACCTTCCGAAGCACTTGTACCTTTGTACGTCTAGTGCAAGCATGTAGGAAGACCCTTGGTTGTTTTGGCTTCTTTGGTTGCATCAGCCTTATAATCTTCTGATATTACCTTACAAACTCCCCCTAGGCTGATGCTATCAAAACAGAGAAGTACTTCAGATATTGATAGTCCTTATTAGGATCAAGAGCAAGCCTCTTTTCATCATCTGGTCAGGATCCTTCAGACTTTCATAGTATCTTCTCATGTCATAGAGATCATGTAAAAGAAGATCAAGCATGTCTTGCCAGAAGTAGACATCATGACCTCCTTGATCTCTGATGACATACCATCTATCCGGATTGGCAACAAAACTCCAATACAAGATAGGTCTTCCAATGGCAAGAGGCTCTACTTGAATAGGAGTTGATTGAGCAGTCTCTTCATGTACTTCCTCAAGATGCTTTGACTCATCCTGAGGTGTGGAGGTGGATTCGTTGGTTTTCTTCTTCTTTGAAACACTTTTCCTGGCCATCCTTTTCCTCCTCTTTGATGTTTTCAACTGAGAGGACTGGTCTTCAGCACCAGATTGTTTTGTTGTGTCCCTCTCAGTTGGGATCTCTTCTCTGATAGGTTCAGATGGAGAGAGTAGAGAACCCTGTTGCGGATCAAAAGATGAAGTTGGATGAGATGCAGCTCTAGGATGAGGTTGTGTTGTCTTAGGGGGTTCAACCTTCACCTTAACTTCAGGTTGAGCTAGACTTGGTGGAGAATGCAAGTCTACGAGCTCTCCCTTTTTGATCTTCTACTTGATCACTCTTATATGCTCATCCATGGTAGATAAAGACATAGGACCAAGTCTTCTTCCAGAGAATCCGTACAACTTCAAGAAGCTCATCATCCTTTGTCTATCTTCAGACTTCTTTTAGCTTTTGTGGATGATGGCCCTTGACCTTGCAGCTTCTTCCCTTAACTTTCTCTTAGCATCTTTTCTTTCTTTTGTGGCTTGTTCCTCCAGCTGCTTGAGATATTCAAACTCTATGTACTCAAAGGATAAGGGAAGAAGTACAGCTGCCTGATAGAGTCTTGTGGCACTCAGGTAGTTGATCATATTCATTCTTTCAGCTTCCCTATTTACCTGAGGTTGTGCAGCTACCATAGTCTCTATCTCAGGACTTTCTTGAACTGAGGAGAGCACAGGAGCATATTTGTAGAGCCTTTTTAGTCTCCTTTCTTCCTTTATCTTGAGGAACAATACTACATCCTCTGCCTCCCTCCTCTTTTGACAACTCAGTGTCAGCCAGCTCATTCAGCTCTTTTAAGGGGAGAGATATGAGTTCATCAACATTATAGTTCCTGGTCCCCAAGTATTTTAGCCTGGCTGCCCTCAACTCATCATCTTAAGTGTTTGGCCTGGGGGTAGCTCAGATAGTAGCTTGCATGAAGCTTAAGGACCCTCCTGAACTCTTTCCCCTTAGCTTCCTCTTCCTCTCTCTCTTCTCCTCCTCTAACTCCTCAGAGGTCATTTTCCTCTTCCCTTTGTCACGCACAGGCCTTGGTGACTCAGGGTGGAGAGAGCTTTGGCCTTCATTGCTTGGTTCAGCATTCAAGCTCTGGCCAGAAAGAGGATGTGAAGCACCTTCACCAGCTGGTGCCTCACTGAGGGTACTGGGTGCTGAAGAAGATCCTGTCTCAAGGTTCACAGGCTCAACTTCTTGGCCTTCAGTCAAGGCTTCCCCTTCAAAGCTAATCTTAGGGTCCACCTCAACCTCCAGTTGACCAAAAGTCTCACCTGCTAGCCTCTGTTTATATAGTTTTGATCTCTTCTTGAATTCTTCAAGCACCCTTTTTTGAATCCAATCTGCTAATCTTTTAGCTTGTCTGTTTTGGCTTAGGTTGACAAGTGGAAGTTCAACCAGATGGATGCACTCATAGAAGCTTAGGTTTGTAAAATTGAAAATCTCCTCTTGACCCTGAGCTCCAGATATGACCAGAGCCCTTCTTTCTGTGTCATACCTCCATCCCAAGATTGGGTTCTCAGAGTGAAGAGGTGGGGTAGATATGGCTCTGGGTATACCCTACTCAAATAAGCTGTATATGAGTGAGTCCATATCAATGTGGACTTGAGGAGGTTACTGAGTATGGACTATTGCAAGTGAGGGTGGTGAATACTCTAAGTCCATACTTTGAGAAGAACTCCTAGGTTCTGTGACTGTTCTGACTTTCTCCCCCTTTTTGGTAGCATCACTTTCTTGCATAAGTGAGCCGGGGGTTGAGTCTATCATATTCACAGGTTCTTATGGACCTGGTTGAGTTGTTCTTTGTGGTCTCTCAGCTAGCTAACCTTTGAGATCGGTGATCTCAAGTTGCTGGTCATTGACCCTTTTTTGTAAGATAGTCACCTGTGATTCCAGGTTACTTATCTTTGAGACTAAATAGGTGCAGGTTTTAGTCAATGTGTGCACCTTTAGTTGCAGACTCCCCTCATCTTCATTAGAAGAATCACTGGGGGATGAGAGAATAGGATTAATGTCTTCTTCCTCATCACCAGCATATTGTTCTTGGCTGCTGATTTCCCTTGCATCATGACAACTTCAAGAGAAGTGTCAAAAGGCTGGGTTGCCATGGTCGAGGTCTGAATGATGTAATCACTTTCAAAAGTAAGAGCCTTTTCCCTATGGATCTCCTAAACAGGTTCAGGAAGATCTACCTCAGTTTGGGTTGGATGATATGGGCTTAACATAGGTGAGGCAGGAGCACTCATCTCTCCATGAGTAGTGGTGGAGAAGAGAGACTCATGGTACTCACTGAATCCCATGTCTTCATCATCATAGAAGTCAAGGCTGGGAATTGGTTGGTTTAGATCCAATGGCTGGGGATGGTAGCTGTCCCCGAAAGGTTGTTCACTAAATTGTTGAGACTCTAAGTGAAGGCTTAAGGCTGTTTGGTGTGTGAGATCATCAGGCTGAGCATGAGAAACCTCAGCACTGATCATATGAGAGATGGGAGTGGTTTGCTCCTCAGGGGAAATGGGAGCTCGAGTGTCCACTTCCTCCTGCAAGGTTGGTGATATAGGCACCTGCGTAAGCTGAATAGCATGTGCAGGGGTTCATTTTGTTTTTCTCTGGTAGGTGATGGTTATTGTGAGTTGTATTTGTGGTTGGAAGGTGGAAGGTGTGGCTTCAACACTAGCTGGTGCTGCTAGGTTGCCACCTTGAGCAATGAACTCAAACATTTTTGGGACTAGGGCTGTTTCTACCCCGGAGAAGCCAACAGTTGGCTTCCTTATTATTTTAAAGATGCCGAGCTTCATCTGTCCTAGTTTTAGAATATTACATGTTTCCCTTAACTGTGTGCCTAGTTCACAGTTGAGAATGTGCTGGACATATCTAGGGAACATATAATACTCTAGGGAGTCTAAGTTAGCAAGTAAATTGGTATATACAAATTGTGAATACCTAAACTTGACCCCTTGAACCATTCCATGGACTATGAAGGAGAGGTCTTCTGGAATCTGATCCCATCCTCCATGCTTGTTTGACAAGCTATGTATGACAACATGGAGGAGGTACTTCCATTGGGATGAGACCTTCCCCTTCTTGAAGGTTTTGACTGAGAAGTCATCCACATAGCCCATTTGCGTAAAGGAGGGGTTGACTGCAGCTTTGGGGAAGGACAAGTCACCTTCTACATCATCCAGCTGAAGATGTGTGTTTATGGTGGCTGGAGTTATGAAGATTGTCCTCCCCTGCATTGTGGCAGAAAGTGCCTTCTCCCCGTCCATGGTGACCTATTCGCGGGTCTGCCAGAACTCCAACAAATGATCCTCATAGAGAGGAGGATCAATGATGAGGGAGGTGAAGTAGTTGGACAAAGAAAGGTAACGCTAAACCTCTGAGAAACCTGGATCTTTCTCAGAGTCTAACAGAGAAACTTGATTATGTTGCATGTGAAGATGCATGGAAAAATCGGGTTGATTTCTGCGGTCAAGGTTGGCCATTTAAAGTAGCTTTTCGGTGAAGGAAGATAAGAACGAAGACGGTTTGTGGGTGAAATTAAGTTAGAGAACAATATAGATGAAGAGGAGAGTGAGAAGAGGGGGAACCATTGTGAGAATATATATGAAATGGATTTTGGTCAAAGTTTAAGCAAAAGGATAAACTTTGAAATCCGGATGTCGGTCCCACGTCTGAAAAAGTGCCCAAAAAGTTAGTTATCTTGGAAGTTGAAAATCTTTCGTAGGTAATTTTGCTTCGGAAGTTTAGGAAAAAGCTTCCGAAGCCAATTTGGCTTCGGAAGATATTCTTAAGATTAGTGAAAATTTGGCTTCGGAAGAAAAATACTTGGAGAATTTTTTTTCTTTCGACACATATTTGGTTTTGGAAGATATTAAGACTTGGGAGTTTTATTCTAAGAGAATAAATCTTTCGAGACTTAAATTGCTTTTGGAAGATATTTGTTCTTCAAATCCATTCAAGTACTTAGAAGCATATTTAAGCTTCAGAAGATATTCTCAGAATTTCTTCCGAAGATAAATTTCTTATA
This sequence comes from Flaveria sonorensis, assembly GCA_025506505.1. Lineage (NCBI taxonomy): Eukaryota > Viridiplantae > Streptophyta > Magnoliopsida > Asterales > Asteraceae > Flaveria > Flaveria sonorensis. Next base: position 14,998,040 of record CM046423.1, on the reverse strand, counting down.
AGTAGTTAGTTGATTTGAAGACATAAATGTCTTCCGAAGATAACTTGAAATCTTCCAAAGGAAAATATGTTTGAAAAATTTTCAAAAATCTACGAAATATCATAAAAAATTTTCTTCCAAAATAAACTAGGCTTATGAAGGTGATAAAATAGACAACTTAGGACACATGTTTTAGAAATAAAGTTGATTTAAGTTTTAAGAAAATCTACTCAAAGTTAATCATCTCAATAGCTGATACAAGATATTTGAATCTTTGTTCATCAAAAGTTTTAGTGAACAGATCAGCATATTATTCATTTGTGTTAACTTTGACTAGTTTGATTAATCCATTCTCAAAATTATCTCTAATCAAATGAAACCTGATGTTGATGTGTTTGGTCCTTCAGTGATGCACAGGATTCTCTGTAATAGAGATAGCACTGTTGTTGTCTATATGGATGGGAGTCTCTTTAAAGTTGAATCCATAGTCCAGTATCTGATTCTGAATCCAAAGCACTTGAGCACAGCAACTTGTAGCAGCAATGTATTCAGCCTCAGCAGTTGATGCAGAGACATAAGATTGTTTCTTGCATTGCCATAAAACAATCCTTCCACCAAGAAATTGACATCCCCCAGATGTAGACTTTGCAATCATGTTGCAACCACCATAGTCACTATCTGTAAAAGCATACAAATTGAAGTAAGAACTCTTTAGATACCAAAGGCCAAGCTTGGGAGCACCTTTGAGACATCTAAGAATCCTCTTGACAGCAACCAGGTATGACATCTTGGGGTTGGCTTGATATCTTGCATAGATGCATGTGGCAGACATGATATCAGGCCTGCTGGCTGTGAGGTACATAAGAGACCCAATCATAGCCCTGTAAAGATGTTCATCCACACACTCTCCCTCAAGATCAGGTCCTAGGGAGTGGTTTCTGGCTATAAGTGTCTTAGCAACCTTACATTTAGTCATGTTGAACCTTGTAAGTATGTCTTGTACATACTTTGACTGATTTATGAAGATGCCATTGTCAACTTGCTTAACTTGATTCCCAGAAAGAAATTGAGTTCCCCAATGGCACTCATTTCAAATCTATTCTTCATCAGTCTCTCAAAGTCTTTATAGAACTTTGGAGTACTTGACCTGAAGATAATGTCATCCACATATACTTGAACCAGCATTAAGTCATTCTCTGTTCCTTTGATGAAGAGAGTTATATCTATAGTACCTCTCTTGTAACCATGTTGACAGAGATACTGAGATAGTGTTTCATACCATTTCCTTGGAGCTTGGTACAGCCCATAAAGAGCTTTATCAAGCTTCCAGACATAATCAGGATGATCTAGGTCTGCAAAGCCAGGTGGTTGTTTGACATACATCTCTTCATCAATCACCCCATACAGAAAAGCACACTTGACATCAAGTTGGTAGACCTTGAAATCCTTGGATGCAGCAAAAGCCAGGAATATTCTTACAGCTTCAAGTCTTGCCACATGAGCAAAAATATTTGTGTAATCAATTTCCTCTTCTTATGTGTACCCTTGAACAACTAGTCTTGTCTTATTCTTGATGACAAGTACTCTATCATCCTTCTTGTTCCTAAAAACCCACTTGGTTCCTATGATAGTCTTTCCATAAGGAAGAGGACATAGGTTCCAAACCTTTTGTCTTTTGAATTGAAGTAGCTTCTCTACCATTGCTTCAACCCAGTTTCCATCTTTCAAAGCCTCATCAAGTTTCTTTGGCTCTACTTGGGACAAGAAGCAAGAATATAGACAAACATTTTTGTCATGGGTTTGTCCTCTTGTTCTCACCCCTGTATCAAAATTTCCAATGATGTTTGTGGTGGGGTGTGACTTATGGATCCTGAGTTGAGGGATCACAGTAAGTTGATTGGAAAGATCTAAATTAGAGAAATTGAGATCTGGTAATAGAGTGTCACCCATCACATCAGCACACTTATTAAGTGAGACTTGATCCAATGAGTGTGTGACATCATTTATGTTGTCTTCTATGGAGTGGTTATCAACATCAAGAAATTCTTGATCACTATCACCATCTCTATTTCCTCCTACATTTGAAGCTCCTTCACTTGAGTTTTGAACCTCTGAGCTTGAATTTGAAGGCATCTCAGGTGTACCAGCTGAATTTGTCATGTTTGTGCTGATAGGATCTTCATTTGCAGGATTAGTTACCACTGGAGCTGAAGTAGTATTTTTGTTTGGTCTTCTCAGTTCAAATCTTGGGTAAGGATCTCCTGTTGATATGTTACCTGTAGATGCTGAAGCATCCTCTTAAGACTTGTTAAAATAGTTGGTAACTAAATCAAGATCAAATAGCCAATCAGGACCAAAACTTTTCACACTAGGAGTGTGCTCATTGAAGGTCATATTGGCTGACTCCTCAACTACTCTAGTTCTGAGATTGTATACTCTATAAGCCTTAGCTTGGGAAGAGTATCCAATAAAGTGTCCATCATCTGACTTCTCATCAAATTTGGTTACTTGATATTTGGTATTCAAGATGGTGCAAGGACATCCAAATGACCTGAGGAAACTAATAAATGGTCTTCTTTTGTGCCACAGCTCATAAGGAGTCTTACCATGAGTCTTAACCACTAAAACTCTGTTCTACACATAGCAGGCTGTGTTAACTGCCTCTACCCAGAAGGTGATGGGCAGTTTAGAGTCATACAACATGGTTCTTGCAGCTTTAATAAGTGTCATGTTTCTCCTCTCAGCAACACCATTTTGCTGAGGAGTCCTGGGAGCACTATATTGTCTTGTAATACCCTTTTCATCACAAAATGTATCAAGGATTTGGTTCTTAAATTTTGTTTCTTAATCACATCTTATGGTCTTGACCTTGTGATCAGATTGATTCTCAATTTTCAGAATGAAGTTCTTCAAGATCTCAGGAGTCTTATCCTTAGTTCTAAAGAAAAAGACCCAAGTGAATCTTGTGAAATCATCTGTGATCACTAAACAATATGAGGTCCTTCATAAACTCATTACACTGGTGGGGCCAAAGAGATCCATGTGTAATAAGTGTAGGGGAGTAGTGATAGAGTTCTTTTCCTCTGGCTTGTGAGACACTTTGTGTTGCTTCCTTTTCAGGCATGCAACACAATGATCATCACTTGTAAACTCTTTCTTTGGCATTCTAGTTACCAAATCATTTTTAATTAATTTATTCATGTTCTTAAAGTTTACATGGCACATTCTTTTATGCCAGAGGAAAGACTCATCATTATTTGCTTTAGATAGAAAGCAAGAAACCTTTCCTGAGGGAGATGTTTCCTGTAAGTCGATCTTGTACATGTTCCCTATCCTGGGGGCTTTGAGCAGGATATGCTCTTAAGGAATGACCACCCTAGGCTTGAGAACAATGCACTCATGCTCAGTAAAGAGCATGTTGTGTCTTTGATCACAAAATTAGGATACACTCAGTAGATTGTATCCAAGCTCCTTAACAAAATTTACCTTCTTAATGGTGAGCTTACCATTTATGACCATGCCCCTTCTAGTGATGTAACCACCAGCATCTCCTCCAAAAGCAACTGGTCCTTTATCAAGTTTCTCAAAATTATGAAGCAAAGAACCATTTTCAGTCATGTGTCTGGAACAACCACTACAATGATCCATATATTTCCCTTGGTCTTTAGCTATTCTTGCACAAAAAGAAGTGGCTTGTTACACTTGGAAACCCAAGACTCATTGGTCTTGGGCTTTTCAAAGTGAGCTGAAGACAATGTAACAGTAATAGATCCTATATTCAAGCTTTGAGGATCATTAGTTGCTGTTTATGAAGAACTTTCAGTCACCTGGTCTTTCTTTATCTTCCACACCATCTTTGGAAGATTGGACTTGACCTTCAACACCTCGAAAGTTTCAATAACTTCTGAAGTTTTGGAGACTGGACCTTCGGAAGATCTTGCTTTCACTACAGCATGCTTTAGTACTTCGGAAGCATTCCTTTCTTCTGAGACCAAAATTTCTTCCGAAGGTAAGTTTTCACTTGTCTTCGTCTTCACTTTGGAGCTTCCGAAGGAAACAAATTTTCCTTCCAAAGCTTGCTTCCCTTCTTCTTCTCAAAAGTTTTCTTTTTGATCATGTGGATGGTACTTTTAGGATTGTAAATACAATCCTTAGCGAAATAAGAAGTACTACCACACATGATACAGTCAATTTGCTTCCTTCTGAGAGTCCTTTTCTGAGAGGAAGACTGAACTTGATCACTTTCCTTCTCTATTTTTACCTTCACAGATGATGCAACAACCTTCTTAGAGAGAGGCTTGCTTTTGGAGCTGGATGGTTCAGGCTGTGTAGTAGTGGTATACAGCTGATCAGTCTTCTTCTCCTTGCTGAGATGATTTGAACCTGAACTGAACTCCTGGTACTAGAGTTCATGGTTGGGTCTTCAGCCTTCACCACTTCAAACCCTGCAGAGATAAATACTTATTTCTGCTTAGAGTTAAAAGTGGCCTTGATTTCTTGAGCCTTCTTTGCCTTTATCTTGGCTCTCCTGATCAAGTTCTTTCTTTAAGACTTGGTCATCCCAGCTTCTTCATCTCTCTCCTCAGGAGAATAGTGTCCCTTCTTAGGATGGTCCTCTTCACACTTCTCAGACACATACTTCACTATCTCATTCTTATCCTCTTCAGCAATGGGGTCTATGAGGGGAAGCTCATCTTCACAAATTCCACACCTTAGAGATCTTACAGATAAAAGAGTGTGTGAAGGAGCTATCTCAGTAAATACCAGTCCCTGCTTATTTTGATAACAAACTTATGCATGTAGGGATGAGGATATCATGTTCTTGAAGGTCTCTTCTTCAAGAACAAGTTTTTCTGCCCGGGCTTTGCTGATCACAAGCTCAGCCTGGCATTCAGTTAACTTAGTGATAAGATCTTTGTTCTGAGTCCTGTAGTTGGTGTGTTCATGCTTTAGAGTTGAAATGGTTTTCTCTAGATCTTCTATTTTCAATTTATAATCATTTTTAGCTCTTTTGAAATCAGCTTTTAAGATATTTAAGGACTCAAGATCTAATCTCATCTCTAAGTTATAGGACCTATACTTATTGACTTTAGCAATACATTTAGGAGTACAGAGGTGTTCCAATACCTTGGCTTCATCATGGTCTGCCATAAGTGCTTGGTTTGGAGCAGCATCCTCCACCTGAAAGCTCCAGTTAAAGCCTCCTTCTTCAGCAACTGCAGCATGTTGCTTGGGCTTCTCATTCTAGTGTGCTCCTTCAGTGTAGTTTGGCCTGGCTTGTGCTTGACCACCATTTGACTTAGGTGCCTTGCACTCTTTGGCAAAGTGTCCCATTTGGTTACAATTGTAACACTTCACCTTGCCTTTGTCCAACCCAAACTTTCCACTGGACATATTGCTGGGAAACTTCCTTCCAGTCCTCTTGTAGAACTTCTTGGCCCTGTGAGTGAGAAGAGCCATCTGCTTAACTATTTCCATATACTATAGATAATCTGGATTGATATAGTCCAGGTCTTCAATAGTAAAGAGGAAGTTGCCTGTGCTTTCATCTGAAGACACAAAAGCTTGGGAAGAGCTTGTCTCCTAGAATAGGCTTCCAGGGATGTAGCTCTCCCTTGGTGTCTCCAGGAAGGTGATGAAAGGCCCCTTATATGAGTTTTCACGGTAGCAGATAAGGTGGTGCTGTGGTTCTCTACAGTCCCTTTCAAACATATAAAGGGCTGAACTCTGCTGGTTGCTGGAGTTACCAGATGAATTTAGCATATTCATCTCCATCTGATATACACTGAGTATGCCATACAACTTAGTGAGAGTAAGGGTCTTGAGGTTTTCAGTCCTCTTAATGACCACATAATAGTGTGTCCATTGTCTGGGAAGAGAGGACATGAATTTCCTTACAATATCCCTATTCTCAAGAGTTACTCCAATATCGGCCAGAGTATCCGCAATCTTAACATACCTGAAGTACTGTTGAGTCATGGTTTCACTTGTTTTGAAGGTGAAATTCTCAAACTGCTGCTTCAAGAGGTCCTTTTTGTTCTCTTTCGCTTCATTGGATCCCTCATACATCAGCTTCAGTGCATCCCATAGTTGGTTGGCGGTGTTGCACTTCTTAAAGCCTCTGTAGATAGAGTTTGGAAGAGTAGTTTGGAGTGCGGTCATGGCCTTCTGATCAATATCTATCTTCTTCCAGTCTTCATCAGAATAATCAGCCACTTCCTTGGGTATCATACCACCACTAGCAGTAGCAGAAGGGGTGGATGGTACATGAGGTCCAAAGACTATAGCCCCCCACATCCTGGAGTCCTGGGACTGGATGAAGCCTTCCATTATTTGGACCCAAGTGTCAAAGTCCTTAGGAGTGATCAGTGGGGACTTAGTCATGGTACCAGTTTCCATGCCAGCCTTGGTGATAGCTTCCATTTGATATTTTAAGTAGTTTTGTGAGAGTGAAAGGATTAAAGATGGTGAGATCTAACACTCAAGAGCCTAAAATGCTCTGATACCAATTGCAGGACCATGTGAAGGGTGGTCAATACAATCAATCTCACAATGAGGAGAGGTTTAGAACGCTTAACAGTTCAAATGGGGAACTAGATTTGAGTATGATGATACTAAGAACACAAGTAATTAGTGAGACAAAACTAAGAACAAGAACAAACAAGTAAGGTTTTCAAGGATACTGTATATTGCTCTCAAGTTCTCTTACAAGTGTTACAAAGCATATTAGAATTACAAGGACCTGAGACACTTTATACTACATCCTACAACCGTCAATACTTAGAAAGACATTTAGAAACACTAATCTAGACAACAAGATCAATGTAGAGTCAAAAGGCAGATTGCCTTTTGACTAGTGACTATGACATGCCATAGCTCACATCCTTTTCTATTACAAAAAGGTTTACAGGTATAAAAGTAAGAAGTTACAGACAAAGACCTTAATCTACAGTTTATAAAAGCATGGACTTTTCACCAACTCATACAAGTTGTTGAGTCTTCATAATTGCAACGGAAAGTGTGTCAGCTTTCTGTAAAGTAGATCAGAGAAAGCATGTCTTCTCTGTCTTTGGAAGAAATCAGTCTTCACAGCAAAATGGCTTCGGAAGACTTTGTCTCTGAAGCTTCGGAAGACTTCATCTTTGGCTTCGAAAGATTTTACACTTAGAGTATTTTCTGATGTAGTGTGTAAAACTTCCGAAGCACTTCTACCTTTGTACGTCCAGTGCATGCGTGCAGGAAGACCCTTGGTTGTTTTGGCTTCTTTAGTTGCATCAGCTTATAATCTTCTGATATTACCTTATGATCTTACTTTGATGTTTCATGTTCCAAGGATAACAATGAGTATCCAATGGTTCCACCAACAATCATTGATGTTCCTTTAACTGCGGATTCTCTAAGGAGAACAAACATCACTCCTTCCTGTAACACAGTTTCAACTCTTCCAGACCAAACAAACACATCAAAAGAAACATCATCAAACACAAAATCTTTATCAACTCTAGTGACCACTCAAACACAACCAAACAAACAACTAAGGTCACATCAACCAGATACAGTTGAAGAAGATGATGACTATCACTCATTACCCGATACCCATCATGAAGATGAAATGTTAGATTTCTTTCATGATTCACCATAAACATTCAATGAAACCACACAGCTAGACCAACCAACAACCTCAGATACCCTTGCTCATCCATCATCACCCAACCAAACAATCATCAACCTTGATTCAACCATTTATGTCAACCAGATTGAAACAACCAGAGTTCATAAATTTCACCCTTTAGAAAATATCATAGGTGACCTCAATGTCAGAATGACACGTAGTCAATCTGATACCACAAACATTTGCTTATATTCATGCTTTTTATCTCTAACTGTTCCCAAAAACATCACCGAAGCACTCGAAGACAACAGTTGAATAGAAGCAATGCAAGAGGAATTATAGCAATTCAGAAAGCAAGAAGTATGGCAATTAGTTGACCTCCCAGAGGGTCATTATGCCATTGGCACAAGATGGCTATTCAGAAACAAAACTGATGCTAGAGGGATTGTTATCAGAAGCAAAGCAAGGCTTATAGCCCAAGGATATACTCAAGAGGAAGGAATTGATTATGATGATGTCTTTGCTCTTGTAGCTAGACTCGAAGCCATCAGAGTGTTCCTTGCATATGCCTCATCCAAAAACTTCACTGTCTTCCAAATGGATGTCAAATGTGCATTCCTCTATGTAAAGATAGATGAAGAGGTATATGTTGCTCAACCACAGGGTTTGAAGACCCAGAATTCCCTCATAGAGTCTACAAGTTAGATAAAGCTCTATACGGTCTTCATCAAGCACCTAGGAAGTGGTACGAAACTTTATCTAAGTTTCTGCTACAGAATGGGTACACCCGAGGTAAAATTGATCAGACATTGTTCTTAAAGAAGAAAAAACAAGTCTTGTTGATAGTTCAAGTCTATGTGGATGACATAATCTTTGGCTTCACCAACATACAACTTTTTTGAGAGTTTGAGACTCTTATGTAATCAAAATTCCAAATGAGCTCAATGGGAGAACTTACCTTCTTCCTTGGTCTTCAAGTTCAACAAATTGCTGAAAGAATTTTTATCAACCAGAGCAAGTATATGAATCAGATATTAAAGAAATACAACATGTCTGATTGCACATCCAGCAAAACACCATTTACAACTGGATTGAAGTTTGGACCCGATCCAAAAGGCACATCAGTTGATCAGAAGCTCTACAGATCTATGATAGGCTCCCTGATATACCTAACTGCAAGCAGACTAGACATCATGTATACAGTTTTCATGTGTGCCAAATACCAAGTAGATCTAAAGGAATCACACATAAATGCAGTAAAGAGATTTTTCAGATACTTAAAAGGAAAACCATCACTTGGCATGTGGTATCCTAAAGATGTAGATTTCTTTTTATATGCATACATATACAGTGATTATGGTTGATGCAACAACAACTAAAAATCCACTACAGGAGGTTGTCATTTCCTTGGATCAAGATTGATCTCCTAGCAGTGCAAGAAACAAAAAAATATCTCTGTGTCAATAGCAGAAGCAGAATACATAGCTGCTTCTGCATGCTGTTCTCAAGTGCTTTGGATTCAAAACCAAATGCTTGATTATGGCTTTAATTTTCTTAAAACACCCATACACATTGACAATTCTGCTACCATGTTTATTACTGACAATCCTGTTCACCATTCAAAAACCAAACATATTGATATCTGATATCACTTTCTGAGAGATTACTCAGAAAAGGATTTGATAAAGTTGATCAAGGTCCACACAGACAATCAATTGACTGACCTGTTTACTAAACCATTTGATTCAACACGATTTGAATTTTTGGTTCAGTCACTTGGTATCATCTAATGTTTTCCAAACATTAATTTCAAACAAACTTGATTTTGTCAATGTCCAAGTGTAACTTTAAACAAACATTTTTCAAAATCAAGACATAAAACAAACATTCATGTTTTCCAATTCATAAACAATTTGAATCACACATAACTACTCATAAGAAATGATAGTACACTAGCTTACTTCTTCACTTGAGTCATTTTCCACTAATATAGACTGACAATGCTTTGTTTGATATGTGGATAGGCTCAGCATGGGACACTTAACATCACATACAACAGTGAAGAACTAAATTCTCATGATTCTATGGTCAACAACACACATCTTGGTTTATGGTGAGTATTGGTCTATCCAATATAGATTGCTTGGAAAGTAACTACTATACACCAAGTGAAACTATTTATAAACTGCTTAATAATACTAGTGTTTCCTTTGTTATGATTTTCATAGACCTGGAGTATACTAAGGCATTCTTTGTTGTGCTGAGCATAGACCTGAATGACCTACATTATGATCCAAAAAGATTTCTAATGAGGAACACATCCATCTTGGATGAACAATCAATAAAGTCTTTTAGACTCATTTCTTGTGAATGAATCAAAAGAATCCTAAAGAGGATCACCTTCCAAAGTGAAGTGAAAAAGAATCCCAATATGGATCAAACAACATGGATCAAATTGAACATTTATACTCCTAAGTAGGTAGATCATAAGTATAGAAAGTACTTTCTAGCATATCTTGAGGAGGATTGTCTTAAAATACAATCAGATGTGGGGTACATACAAATCATATCAATACACCCAAAACATGATAATCACTCACTGTTTAAATCAATCATTAATACTATGCATGAGTTTAAGTGGATCACAATATCTACAATCAACATTGTATTAGTCTATGTCTATTCTCAAAAGCATTCAATCAACTCAATGAGGATTTCAGACTAGTATGATTTCATGTCATATGCATATGATTCATGTCCAAGCATGAAAATCAATCATTTCTTAGTTAGATAAAGTGTTATCTTTCTAAATATTTATCATGCAAACAATAAAATTGGACTTGGATAATTTCCATTAAAACAAATTCAAATTTATGTCATTTTATAAAAAGCTTTTATAAATATGCAAAGATTTAGGGGAAGAAAATGAACATGGAAATATCAAAGAAAGCAGAATATGTGCATAATCATACATTTAAAATTTGAAATTTTTAAATTTTGAGTTTTAAATAAAGCCAAGTCAAATCAGCACTCAAACACAACAGTTTGACACATACATATGCACAATATTGCTTGTGAGTGATTTTTTTAATATCCATATATTGATCATGTTAAAATTTTATAATTTTAACAAACATTCAAATTTTGAAACATTTTCAAGATTATTTGTTAAATAAACATTCAAATTTTGAAACATTTCAAAATTATGTTAAGCAAAACAGAAAATTTTCTAAGTCTCTACAGCGTATGTATTAAGGTTCATAGCTGATGAGCAAAAGTTTTAAAACAAACAAAAATTTTAAATTTTTGACAACTGCGGACACAACGTACACATAAACATTCATCCGTTGTATATACAGTTAACCATCACATCATGCAAAATACACCAAGTTTATATAGCAGACAAACAAGCATGCATCCGCTATGCATCATTGAACATTCAAGTGTTCATAGCGTATGATGTAAGTAAGACATCCGATGTGAATACAGTGACATTCCATAATGCATGACTAACATTAGTCATCCGTTGTTGAAACAGTACAAGTGTAGACTACGTATGCACACAGGTAATCATACGTTGTACACTATCATTCAAATATTCATAGCGCATGACAATAACTCATTCGGTATGAATATCTCTTGAACAAAAAAAGTGTACACAACGCATGAACAAATGTTCATCCGCTGTGAATAACCAAACAAACAATCAATTTTATACAGCGCATTAACAAATGTTCATCCCCTTTGTGAATAGTGTTCAAACACACAACGTATTCAAGTGTCCAAAGCAGATGACCAAGTACTCATCCGCTATATACATAGTCAAACATTCAAAGGGTCCACAGCATACAACTTAAAGTTGTACAGCGGATGCACCGTACCCACAGCGCATGTGTATTGCACAGCGCATGACTTAAAATTAAATTTTAAGTTAAACTATTCCCACAACATAAAGTCACACTGTACACACAGCGGGCATTCATTTTGTCCGTTGTATATATACTTGAACACTTGCAAATTTTTCATTTCATCACGAGTGTGAGAGAAAAATTAAAATTTTAAAACGTTCAACAGTGCGTTAAACCCTTAAACCCCAGATCATTCAAAACCAAATATCTATTTGATTTAACTACTGATTGTCGATCAAATAGGTATAACATCATGAATCTAATCATCATACAATCATTAAAACATCTAGTTCTTCGATTTTGAATCTGACATTGTCAAAACCTAAGTCAAACAATGAACTAAGATCAAACATGAATCATTTGATGTTTTAAATGAAATCAAACATTGAATACATGATTAACAACCGTATTCACAAGTATTAGGACTGTTATTATGAAAATATTTGATTAAGTGTTCATCGGGTTTATGAACAGTCATGATGTTCATGCCAAAAATCAGTCAAAATAAACTTTTGATCTTTGAAAATGTTTAAAGTGACTTGAAACTTGTTATAATTTGCAAATATGTTCAAAAGTTAGTTACAAACATTTAAAATCAGTTAATTTGGCATAACATTAACCACAACAACATTAAATGCTTATGCATTCAATGTGCATTGAATGGTAGTTGTTGACTTTAAAAAGTCAAACTGAAATTCTTAGTTAATGTTGTTATGAACTTAAATCAGAACATGATTTGAAACAAACAACTCATTATCAAGCTTTAAAGCTCTCCTTCAGTTTTGGTAGCATCATCTTAGGGGGAATTTGTAAGGATCACACTTAGTGGCTGATGCAACCAAAGAGCTCTCAGCATGCACTTGTGAAGTACTAGGAAAGTACTTCGGAAGATTTGATATAACTTAGTGAATTATACTAAGTATCAAATCTTTTGAAGCCAAAAGACCAATTCTTCCAAAGCCAAAGATGAAGTCTTCTGAAACTTCAAAGACAAAGTCTTCCGAAGGCAAGACTGATTTCTTCCAAAGACAGAGAAGGCATGTCTTCTCTGACACACTTTTGACAAAAGCTGAAACACATTTCCACTACCATCTCTGGAGACTCACCAACTAGCATGAGTTGGTGAAAAGTCCATGCTTTTGTCAACTATAGCTTAAGGTGTTGAGTCTGTAACTTTCCAACTATGTATTTTTATCCTTTTTGTATTAGATAAGGATATAAGCTATGGCGTGTTATAGTCACTAGTCAAAAAGAAATCTGCCTTTTGACTCTATATTGATCTTGTTGTCTAGATTAGTGTTTCTAGCTGGTCTTCAAAGTATGGCTGGCTGTAGGATGTAGTATAAAGTATCTCAAGCACTTGTATATTTAGATAAGCTTTGTAATGCTTGTAAGAACTTAAGGGCAATATACAACATTCTTGAAAACCATATACTATCTTGTTCTTGTTCTTTACTTGTGTTCTTTGTTTCATCATAACACCGGTTCCCTATTTGATCTGTTAAGTATTCTAACACTCTCTAAACATTGTGAAACTGTTGCATTGAACTCCCTTCAATGGTCCTGCAGGTAGTGGAATACGTATGGTCTTTTCATAAAAGATGATTTCTGCTAGGTTTTTGGATAGCCAATCCATTCCTGTGACGACATCAAAACTTTCGAGGTCCATGGGAATGAGGTCTATTTTGAAGACATGGTTATTTAGGTTTAGTAAGCAACCCTAACTAATATTATTGGCTTTAATCAACTTTCCATTGGTTAGTTCTACGGTATAAGATGCAGTTAGGTCATTAGACTCTAGGCCAATTAGGGATCCAAATTCAGTTGACATAAACAACCTATCAGCACTCGAGTCAAACAAAACAGAGGCATAGTGATTATTAAGGAGGAACATACCCATCACAACATTTGGGTCCTAGCAGGCTTCGTTAGTTCCAAGCACAAATGTTCATCCTCGAGCAAGGTTAGCTTTGTTCTGGTTCAACTTAGGACACGCGTTGCGGAAGTGATCAGCGCTTCCACATTCAAAACACATCCCCGGATTGTTGTTGCAGTTGTTTTTATTATTGTTCAGGTTCTGACGGTTGTTTTTGGCTTGAAGGTTCCGATTGTTGTTATGGGTCGGGGGTTACAGAGGCTGTTGTTGCCCTTTCGGCAATACTTGGTAAAATGCCCTTGTTGTTGGCATTTTTCACAGATAGGGCAAGGGCCCTGATGATGGAAAGGGCATTTGTTACACTTGGGGTCATTGCCGGTGTATCCACTCTTTGGCGGAGGTAGGGCAAGAGTGTTTGTGTCTGGAGTGGTGGTGGTTGCTGCAAAGTGTTTGATGGTTTGGTGCTTCTCGTTTGCACCCTGATCAGACTTCCTTTTTCTTGGGCTTGTCATTGATGACCTTTAGCATTTGTCATTGAATGGCATCCCCTTGGTACATGATTGGAATTTCGAGTACTACATCGATTACCATGGATTCGTGACAGAACTAGTCGGGATTCTACCTGCAAAGGCTTAAGTTTGTAGCAACTCATTAAGTAGTGGCATGGTCCTTGGGCTTGGATTTGTGTGTTCCACCGGGTCAAGTCCTTGCCTTGAAAAGAACATACAACATAGCGAACCTTGCAATCATCCTTGCAGTCACTAATATCGAGTACAGCTTCCATTTTCTTAATCAGCGCAAAATACCGATTAAGCCTTCATTGCCATTGAAATCCTTTGGCTTGCACGACATAAAGGTATTATACGAACACCCTTTCTTTCCCATACCTTCATTGGTGTTATCTTCGCCAGTTCCACCATTACCATTTTCATTTCCACCATTGCCACCGTTAGTGTTGCTTCCATTCCCATTTCCATCATTTTCGTGATTTTCACTTCCATTTCCTCTATTACCACTATCGAAATTCAGAAGCCTATGGCTTACTTGAGCGATTATGTCTGGCAATGCGTCGGCCAGTTCTTGCGCAAAAATTTCTTCTAGGTTTGGATAGGTTGATCGTCTACACGACGTTTTCTAAATACATGTAAATTATAGCACTATGTAAGAGCGATATAATTATATTAGAACGACACCATATATGTATAATATAGGTCGTTTAAGTCTTATATGCTAAGGCACTTAATTGTCGAGTTTAGGGTTATAGTCTAGGGAACTATATATGACACCCTAGTTTTGTATAACCATGGCTTTGATACCAATCTGTCACGCCCTCGCCAAGGCGGAAACGCGAGTGAGTGACGAATTACGTATCTTTAGAACATATGGTACAAGAAATACTAAACGTAATTCATTCAAAAGATATGGGTTCTACATCATTGTCTTAGGTTACAAAATAAAGATTACACATATGGACTTAAATCATAAATTTATATTAATCAATCATCTATTGTAGCCTAGATGCGCAAAAGGTTGCTTTTCAAGCTACCACACTTAATTACCACCTGAAAAACTCGCTAAAATAGGTCAACTAAAAGTTGGTGAGCTCGTAGCGTTTGAGACTCGATAAACAATTGTTACAGTAGTAAGCAGTTGTAAGTAAATATGAATCAAGCCATTATATATGAATGTAAATACGAGACATAAAGCCATGAACCCACAACCAAAACTATAGCTATGAGAAAACAAAAAACCCCACCAATACTTATCACGAGTATTGGCTATTGTTGTTGCAGAAATAAACATTCAATGTAAGTGACCGTTGATTGGCGCGTTCATCGAGTCTAGAGAATAGGGGTGCCTACCCCGATAGTACAATCAATATATTAAAAAAAAGTTTCATTAGGTCGGATATAAGAAAAGGAAAATCTTCTATTTTATCCATAAAAAGCGAGGAATGAGGATTCCCTTAAGACGGTCCCCAAATAACCATTTTACGTCTTTGAACATAAAGCCTTTGATTACGGCTCGACGAAAATCTAGTTCTTCCAAATAACTTATAAAACCCGAATCTCTATTAAATTTTCTATAAAGATTATAATTCTTGAATTGAGACTTCTTAAAACTTCGTCTGGAACGAGTTAAAAAAGCTATACGTTTAAATCTTCTTGTTCGAAGCTAGAGATCCAGCCCTTGCATTATGCCTTGTTCTTTTCGTCATTTTTTAAAATATTGTTCCAACTTGTTGATTAATTTGTATGACCATCGAGGGGTTTTTTTTACCTATTTCGTTTATTAAAATATAGTTGTTTTCACGTTTAGGGTTAGTTAGAATTGCGTTCAATGAAAACTTTAACCTATTATTTGAATCAATTTTTACTTTGTTTTTTTTTCTGATCTTTCAATTTTCTATTCATTTTTGGAAGAATTAGGATAGGGAAGAAGGATACCATGAATTTTATTTAGTTCAGCGGTTTCTACGCAATTTTCTATCGAAGTTTCATTTCCAGCGTCTCAATCCAAGAGTTAATTGGTTGCGTTGTAAGAATGAGGAATTTAGCATGTGATAATGATAAGGTAAAGTCATGTAATATTCAATTAATAGACATAACATATAAAACAATGATTCAAATATTATTGTTGCAAGCATATTTCTCCCCCAAAAATATTTTAAAGGGAAAATGGACTATAAAAACTCACTGTTGTTATTGAGTGGTTAGAGATTCCTTAGTGCGAAATGTGATGATGCTAAACCGGCGTTTCCTACATATATCTATACGTACATAGCGATTCGTAGGTAAGTTTGGTAAGTCAACATGTAAATCGTCTTAGATTAAATCATTAAGTTTATTTGTACGTTTTATTGGGTAATGGGGTACGTTAGAGGTTGTTTGGACTTATATTAGTAATGTGTGTATGTTATAACTTGTAACTTGTATTAGGGCATCTAGATAAATTATAAGAAATGTATAATGACCAACCCTAACTCCTAAGCAAGTGTACATGTGAAAATCAGGCTCCAATCCCACCCTATAACCCATTTAAAATCGTTTTTCCTTTACTATGTTCACTACAGCTTATTTTCTGGATAGTTGTTCGTATCTTGGTCGGATGGGGGTCCAAAACTGATTATTAACAGGTGTGTGTATATGGGTTGGAAAGCTAATACATTAATCAAACTTTTGACATAAAAATCACGTTTGTTGGTTAAGTATTTACAAGTTTATGGCCTTGTAAAATCAGGTCAACATTCTGTCAGAAAAAGTTACTTTTGACACTTCATTTTTTTTTTTTTTTTTCACTTTTAGCGGACCAAATCTCCCTGGAAAATTACGATGTCAGTTGGGTTTGAAAGCTAACATCTTGAAAATAACTCTAGGTTCAAGAAACACCTCATTTGGTTTAATTTTGACCAAGATACAGCCTCTTAAAGTCGGGTCAATAAATCTGTCGGGTTGCTGTCCATGCTGGTTTCACAGACTTGTTGTCATGTGTTCTAAGTTTTTAACTAGAGCGTATCATACATGTTAAGGCCCTAAATCTAAGAGTAAAATGTATCTACTTCATGTTTCAAATTGTGTTTTAAGTGTATGCTTAGGGTGATTTCAGTTCTGCAACGTAAGCGTAACTGTAAAACCTTCTTAAGTCCAGTTACATGTTCTTCCTGAAACTTGGTTTTCTATACTGTCATGGAACCTCATCAATGACTAATATATCATTTAAAAGGTTTAGTTTAAGTGCTTTTAAGTTCATACCCGTTGGTAAGTGTCGGTACAAGAAGAAACGCGTGTTGAAGGTCTAAACCGTGCACTTGAGCTCTTCTCCCTTCTCACGATCACAACAGCAGCAATAGGCAGCCCTCTTGGATCTGTGTTTGAGCAGGACTTGAGAGTGTTTTGGTGTGTGAGAATTGAGTAGCAAGGGTGTGGGTTATATAGAATCTTTGGGAAGGGATGCCATCATGAGATGCTAAAGCATCTTTGAACACACATGTCTTGTGATGGTCAAGACCTCTCTGGACAGCAGGGCTGCCATATCACGAGCCCCATGAGCAGCAGGTCCATCCCTCTTTTGTACTAAGCTCCTGCTCACTTTGACCATGTTGATGTGAGGTTTATACATACCTTTTATCCCTTGGTTCCTGGCCACTTTGTTCCACTTCTTTGGACCGAAAATTAAAGGGTTTTTGGTGGTGATTTGATGGCATTCCAGCAGCCCCCATCGAGCAGCTGGAGGGACCAGTTGCAGGCCTTTTTGACCAGCCATGAGGTGAGGTTTTGTTGGTCTATTATCCACTAGTTTAAGGTTTAACTTCCCTTGGTATCTAGCATTATTGTTGGGAGTTTTAAGAGTGTTTTGGGGTTGTTTTTGGCCTCAATAAATCAAGCATCATAAGGGCGTGAATACGGTTTTGTTCAGGTTCTTGAATTTGCCAATTAATGTTAATGGATTTGGTGATTTATGCTTGATGATTTTCTTATGCGATCATTAGTTACATTAGGTTTCTAAAGTCCATTGTATGTGATTTGGTTGCGATCGTTATCATTGAACCAAGTTGTATTAAAATGCGCGGTTGCATATGAAGTAAGTCCCAGATTAAGTTAGTTATGAAGCTTACGACTTAGTAGGTGCATTTAGGATTTCCGAATTACGAGTAAGAATTTCGGGTTACTAGAACCATCTCGTTTATTTAAAAGCATTGCATCAAGGTTCATAGTTTCGTTCATGAAATACTAATAGATGTCGTGTTGCGTTAAACTTGGTACGTTGACGTGCTAAGAATGATGCTTAACGACGAAACGTTTATGCAAAGGTGGTAGCTTCATGTATGATTACATGCACAAATGATGTGTGAGGGGTTATTATTTCCTATCATCATGAATCATCACATAATGGCATTTATGCATGAACCTTCTCAATATGTAATTAGGTACTTAATCTAATTCTCAATTAAGTCCAAGGCACATTAGCTAATAACTCAAAGTGAAGTAAAAATATTATGGTTTGACGGGAGTCAAAGTTTTTGAGCTTAATGTATTGGGCTATAAATTTACCTGAAAATTTACGAATGTTACATTAACAATTACTGATAATATATTATATCACAAATAATATATTTCTCTCTTATTTAATGTTCGTGTCTATATTTCAAACACATTAAGTTAATCGCATCATTCGTTACACATAGTGTAACGTTTTTTAATCCTATCTAAATAACAGTATATATCTAATGTCCTTACTCAGACATATATTGTTTCTAACACAAAAAGCACGAGCCATATTGGACTCGAGTTGTTGAACATTGATATGATCGAGTTGGTGGAAGCAACCAATCAAGACGTTAACTAAATTCAAAATAGAACTTAAATTGTAAGATGAGCGAGTTCAACAGACTCTACATCCGGTTGATATAAATTTTTATTAATTTATACAATGTTTTATAAATTTTTACTGTATTTATTTTAAGTTATCAATTATTAGCTTATAATATACATAGCCGATGATAGGCTAATAGAACCACTAATGTAGATATAATTAAAATGACATTGAAGAAATACGATAAAGCATATGAAAATAAAGGTTTCTTCGCATGGCAAAATGTTATTTTGTAAAAGACAATTTGAGAAGTGAACTTGTTCCGTTCATGGGTTCGTAGTTTGAAATAATCGCAAAGGAGAACAAATACATCGAGACAGACAACTTTACAAGTTCGAAATAAGGTTTGACCAACAACATTGCCAAACTCAACGAAGATACAATTAACAAGACCTTAACGAAAATAAAAGAAAGTGGCTGAATCATTTAGTAATAGAAAAAACTTTTGCTTGATATTGTTGCCAAATAAAAAGGATTAAGGAACAAGAAAAGAAGTAAAAACAATTTCTTCAAAACATAGTGGTGGAAATAAAAATTAAAAATGAAATGGCGATGTGATGCAAGAAGAACAAAACTACCAGGATATCAAGACGTTTATTGAGTCACATGGCGGCGTTTTCGTACCGTTCTTATTAATAATACTTCAACATATAAGTGAAATAACCATGAAGTGTGGTTGGTCTTGTAATTTTAAGGTTTTATGTTTTATTTTGTAATTTTATGTACTTTTCTGGTTTTGTACATATTGTTCTTTTAAAATTTAGTTAATTTAATCTTAAGTTTAGTTATTGCTGAATCATGAAGGATGACATTATCGAAATCTCAGGATTTCAGCACTGACTGCCAACTGCTGAATCAGACCAAGTGCTGAACCCACTGCTGAAGTATATGTGCTGAATGACTGTTGATCAGCATATGCGAAGATACTACCGAACTACATTAACTGAATGTCTGCCTATCAGCATATGCAGATCAACTACTAAGCATTAGTGAACTCCATGAGCTGCCGATCGGCTACTACTCAGAACAAGTATATCTATGCCGATGGCTGCTGTGTTTCACCTTTTGGGGACAACATAGTACTGAAGCTGCCAACTCTGATACACAAATTACCTGTTCTACTGAATTATCTAAACATAGAATAGTTTATTCTTATTGTTTAGTATAAAGTCCTCACACTTGTATAGGAGATGCAAGTTTTCTAAGCCAATTGATTGTATCTGCCGAATTTTAGCTTTTGTAAAAAAACAGATTAATCAAATAAATACTTTAAAAGAGCAACGTGTGCATTTACATTTCCTTTCAAATTGTGATAGTAAGTAAGTAACTTAGATTCCGCATTCGTTATTTACTAATTTAAAAAGAAGTTCTTGTTTGCTAAACCAACCTAATCCAACAAGTGGTATCGGAGCTTTGGCTCTTGATTTGCTTGAAATTATTTTCAACAAATCATTTGTTTCTTCTTTGATCACACTATCAAACACCATCTTTCCTCATTTTTCAACCCAATCCACCTTTCCTCATATTCCTCATATTCCTCTACCCTCTTATTTCTAGTAAGCATGATTTGGAGAATGGGACTCAGACCAAACCTCCCATGTTTACTCCACATGACTATGATACCTGAAAAATCCAAATGGAGGATTTCATAAGGAATCAAGACATAAGACTTTGGCTATCAATTCTGAATGGACCATATGTTCCCATGGTCAAAGCTGCTAGTAAAGGTGGAGTCATGATCCCCAAAGATCCTATAAAATACTCAAATAAAAATCTGAAGAAAATGGATGTGGATTCAAAGTCTCTATGGCTGATCAGAATGAGCATACCTAACAGTATCATGCATGGCTTCTAGAAATTCACAACTGCTTAAAAGTTATGGGAAGCTTTGAAGGCCAGATTTGAAGAAACGGAGGACATGAAGGAAAACAAAAGAGATGTCTTGAAACAGAAGTTCGAAAATTCTGGTTTCACAAGGGGAGAAACCATGACTGCTACATATCTTAGATATGATAAAGCTAGAGTAAAGATGAAGAACGGTGATATTCTCAGAAAGTTTATAAGATCCTTACCAAAGACATGGATGGTTTACACTGTGTCCATCAGAAGAACTGAGAATCTAGATACAATGACTCTTGAGGAGCTACAAAACATCCTCAGTGCTTATCAGATGGAGATGGATGCAGATGAAGAATCTCTAAGTAGATCTTCAAACTCCACAAAGTCATCAACTCTCATGTCCCCTATACATGAGCTAGTTCATTATCAAACTCCCACTCCCAAGTCTATCAAACTCCCATGGTGACTCATCAATCACCTATGATCACCTACCCTGAATCTCCAACTGTTGAATCTTAATCATCACCATCCTTCAACAGATGGAATCAGCCAACCTTACCATCCTTTTCACAATCATATTCCATAAACTTTTGCTTTCATCAGTGACCAAGCCAACTTCTTTTAACTCTCTAAAGAAGATCTGGAGTGTATTCATCCAGATGACCTTAAAGAAATGGATATCAACTAACAGATATCAATGATATCCTTTAGGGCCAAAATTCCTGAATCAAAGAAGATTAGGATTTGGGTTTTACAAAATCAAGGAAGAATGTTTCAACTGCAACCAGTTGAGACATTTTACCAAGAAATGCAAAGCACTAAAGTCTAACCCATCTCCTCTAAGTTCATCAAACCATCAACAATACATAAATCATCAAGGTCCTTCCTCTTTATTCAGCCAAAGAAATATAGCAGTTGTAGCCTCAGGAGAAGAGGTGATTGACTGGAGCTTCATTGATGGTCGGTCGCTCAACCTCCTTACCTCATGTAACTCCTGAACCCTGCTGTACTCCTGAATGCATATCTAAGGTTAACTTCTACGGAAATCACAATTCAGATCTCATGAAAGATGTAGTCATATGTGAATAAATATACATGTTAATAATGCATATCTTTTCCCATTTTAAATGTTTATTGTTACAAATTCATCTTTATCTATACTTAATTATGATTAATTTGGATTTTGTAGTTGGATGGTTACTTGATGATTTCAAAAGAAAAAGACAAAAAATGCATGAAGATCTGGAAGTTTAGAGGCTGTTATGGTCATGACTGATTCTATCATGACTATAACATGCATCAGGTTCCTTTTTCCTGTGTATTATGGTCATGACTGATTTTGTCATGGCCATAACAAGCATCAGACCCCCCCTTTAAAGCCCTTCTTCTTCTTCTTTTTGGGAGAGACAAATTTGGAAGTAAAAACCCTAGTTTCTCTCCATTCTTGTGGTAACTTTGAAGGAGTTATTTTATGAGTTCAAGTTAGGTTGAAGATTAAGCATTTCAATGGAAGATTCAACTCCACACAACCCACCTCTACTCATCTTTGGTTTGAAAATCTCTACATCTATCATGATTTCTTTCATTGTTATGAGCTTGGTTGTGATTTTTGTAAGCCTCATAAGCTAAACACTCTTTATCACTTAGATTAGATGAAGCTTAGCATACTATGATATTTTATATGTAACATTTGGTGATGATTAGGTCAATGTTTATTACAAGGCTATGAATGTTCTTCAATGATTGTGTATGCTTGTTGAAATTGATGAAATGATGAATCTTGTGGGTGTTATAATCACATATTGTTAGAAAACTTTGTGTTTTAGAACATCTATTCATGAAATGCATACTTTAGTGTGTGGTTTATGGCATTTGACATGGAATGGTAAATGATGGTTGACTATTTAGTCAAGTTGAACAAGTATGCATCCAAATACATATGTTTGTGAAAACCATTGTGTTTGTTTTGAATATCTCTTAACATCGTGTATATGTATCCATATATAATGCGCATATTTATAATTCATGTATTCGTTTTAGGACATTCATAAATTGAAGGATTTACATAGCTATTGTTACATTATGCGAATTTAGGTGGTTACCATGTGTTTATCATGTTAACTTTCCAAAGATTTCTGGGTTTGGTATCCTTGACGGGAATCCTAACCATCTTTAACTTTGGCTTAATAATATCATTGGGTCTTCATGGCATAACTTTAGGTGGCTATTATGTGATTATCATTTTAGCTTTCCAACAAGTTATATAATTAGATAACCTTGATAGGAGTCTAGTTTACATCCATGTTTCATGCGTAGAAGGCGATCTCACCATAGATTCTTGTATTTTGTCATTCTTTGTTAAGCGGATTTGAAGTCTAAGTGATATCTTCCTCTAATTGATTATCTTCATCTTCATCCACTTTCTTCAACTAGTTTAATTATTAGCTAAATTAATTAGTCATATTATTCACAAATCATCTTTCATCGGCTAGATAATGACAAAGGCTTAGTATCAAGAGCTTTCGTGTCCATGGATCGATACTTGGTTCTTACCAAATGTTATACTACTATCCGATATGTACACTTGCCTATTGTGTGTGTAGTTAGTCATAAGGTGAAAATTATTTTTATAAATTTAAAGGTTAATTGTGTAAAATCCATTATTAAAGTATTTATATATCAAAACACACATCAAGTTTTTGGTGCCGTTGCCGGGGACACGTCAATTCTGAGAAAGATCTAAGTCATTATTTTAGCCAATCATTTGCATTTACTTGTTTTAGCTTAATGTAGTTTTTTTGTTACCTTTATCTTTCTTTACGTGGTTGGTAGTGTATGTGTTTTCAGGAAGCTTATGTACGCATCTTCACCAGCGGATGATCTTGTAGAGCCTTATTCTGAACCTGAAAAGGTAATCAAGAAGAACTTAAGGGCAAGATCCCAAAAAGCAGCACAAGAAATTGAAAGTGAAGCGACGAGACTAGAAGGCTCAAACGAAACCAAAAGTGAAAAAAAGGATACAAATGAAACAGAAAGTGAAGAAGAGCACACCAAAGACACAATGATGGGGCAAGATAATAGAAGAACGATCTATGATTTTGCCAAACCATCTTTAGAAGGTGCAAGACCTAGCAATGTACGACCGAATATGCAAGCTAATAACTTTGAGATCAAATCAAGCACGATTCAAATGATCCAAAACAATTGTCAATTTCATGGTCGTCGGGAGGATGATCCAAACTTTCATCTTGCAAACTTTCTTGAGATATGTGATACCTTCAAGATTAATGGAGTTAGTGATGATGCAATTAGACTCCGATTATTCTCTTTCTCACTACGTGATAGAGCAAAGCAATGGTTGAATACACTTCCTGTTGGTTCCATCACTACTTGGGATCAAATGGCCAAATAATTTCTCTTGAAGTACTTTCCACCATCAAAAACCGCTAGATTAAGGAATCTAATCACATCATTCATGCAAGATGAAGGAGAATCACTCTATGAAGCATGGGAAAGGTACAAAGATTCAATAAGGAAGTGCCCTCATCATGGATTGGAACCTTGGTTTCAAATCCAAATGTTTTACAATGGGTTATGTCTGGAAAGTAGTCAATCATTGATGCATCCGCACGAGGTGCATTTTGGGTTAAAACACCCGAAGAGGCAAATGAGTTGATTGAAGATCTGGCCAACAACAGTTGTTGATGGCAAGCTCCAAGAATCAGGCAACCAAGACAGGGTGTTTATCAAGTTGATACATATCATTCTCTATCTGCACAAGTTGAAGTACTTACAAATCGAATGAATCAAATTCAGGTAAACAGGGCCCAAGCAGTTTGCGATATGTGTGGGGGACCACATATGAGTTTGGATTGTCAATCAAGGGACCCTCCAGAACAAGTTGACTATATGGGAAGCCAAATTTGCCCTCAAAACAACCCATATAGTAACACATACAATGCGGGTTAGAAAAATCATCTGAATTTCAGCTGGAAGACAAGTGGTAGTAACCAACCCTCGGGATTTCATCCAAGGCTAACATATCAAAACCATCAACAAAAAGACATCAACTGTATCAACAAGAAACCCACAATCAATTTCGCCCTCAAAATCAAAATCAATATCAACAATTCCCGCATCAAGGCTTAAGTAGTGGTTCACAACCAGAAAAGAAATCCAATTTGGAAGAGATGATGGCACAATTCCTATCACGAGATGGAGTTGAGAAACCATCAAGCCATAATGCAAAGTATAGAAGCTCAAGTGGGAGAAATTTCAAGGAAATAATCTGAAAGGAAAAAAGGTGGTCTTTCGAGTAACACCGAGCCCAATCCAAAAGCTCATGTGAAGGCGGTCACAACTAGAAGTGGCAAGACCACACATTCGGATAAATTAGCTTCTACATCCGAGCCAATTAGTGAAGAGTAAGTTAAGGTTCAAGACGAGGTGCAACATACTAGGCAAAGCCCATTAAGTACCGCACAAGTCAAAGAACCATTGAGAGTTTACAATTTCATTATTCCTTGTCCCGATAGATTGAAAAAGGAAAATATGGAAGAACAATATGGTAATTTTCTTGAACTTCTTAAACAATTGCATATTAACTTACCATTTGTTAAAGCTTTGTCACAGATGCCAAAGTATGCCAAGTTTCTTAAAGACATTCTAACAAACAAGAAGAAACTCAAGGAGCTTTCGCATATGACTTTGAATGAAGAATGCTTAGTTTTGCAAAACAAGCTACCCAAGAAAATGACCGATCTAGGGAGTTTCATTATTCCTTGTTTAATTGGTAGCTTATCTGTTAGTAATGCATTAGCCGGCCTAGTTGCTAGCATCAAATTGATACCATACTTGGTATATGTAAAACTAGATTTAGGCGAGCCTAAACCAACCCGAAAAAGCATCCAACTTGTCGATCAATCTATGAAATACTCTAGAGGCATGGTTAAGAACATGTTGGTTAAAAATGATAAATTTGTCTTTCCAGTTGATTTTGTAATTCTTGACATGGATGAAGATAAAAATGTACCACTTATCTTAGGTCGACCATTCTTAGCTACCTCGAGAGCTTTAATTGACGTATGCAATGGTAAAGTAACTCTAAGGATAGATGAAGAAGACGTGATCTTTGATATTAAAAATTACATGCAACATTCACAAAATCATGATGATTCATTATACTTTATTTATACTATAGACTCACATGTGAATCATTATGTGTAGGAAAGTTGTGAACAAAATGCTTTGGACACACAATTGCTCGATGGAGAAAACATTGACCTTTGTCACATGCAAATTGTTGATGAGTTGGCTTACCTATCAACCAACAAACCACTTTCAAGTTCGGAAGTATTTAAGTAATAGAAAGAGATGAAGCAACTAAGGCTAAACCATCGGTTGAGGAACCACCATCTTTGGAACTCAAAGAACTACCATCTTATTTGGAATATGCCTACTTGGATGATGACTCTAAATTATCCGTTATTATCGGTTCTGATTTGACAAATGATGAAAAGGTGAAGCTTTTAAATGTCTTAAAGATGCACAAAAAAGCTATGGCTTGGAAGATCATGGATATAAAAGGAATACATCCTCCCTTTTGTACCCATAAGATCTGAATAGATGATGATACAATCCGGTGGTGCAACATCAACGTCGCCTTAACCCTAACATGCAAGAAGTTATGAAGAAGGAATTAATCAAGCTACTTGATGCGGGCTTAATCTATCCAATTTTCGATTCCCCATGTGTTAGTTCGGTTCAAGTGGTACCAAAGAAAGGAGGTATGATGGTGGTGACAAATGAAAGGAATGAGATTATACCTACAAGAACCGTCACAGGTTGGAGATTTTGCATCGATGACCGCAAGCTCAATGATGCAACAAGGAAAGATCATTTTCCCTTACCTTTCATTTATCAAATGCTAGAACGTTTATTTGGGAATATGTTTTATTGTTTTCTTAATGGTTTTTCAGGATATTTTCAGATTCAGATTGCACCCGAAGATCAAGAAAAGACGATATTCACATGTCCTTATGGAACTTTTGCATATTGAAGGATGCCATTTGGATTGTGTAATGCACCAGCCATATTTCAAGTATGCATGGTTGCCATATTTCATGACATGATTGAAGACTCAAGGGAAGTATTCATGGATGATTTCTCGGTCTTTAGAAACTCATTTGATCATTGCTAAAGTAATTTGGAAAAGATGCTTTCAAGATGCGAGGAATCAAATCTTGTTTTGAATTGGGAGAAATGCCACTTCATGGTAAAGGAAGGCATTGTCTTAGGTCATAAGATTTCCAATATGGGGCTAGAGATAGATAGGGAAAAAGTGGAAACAATTTCAAAATTACCACCACCAAATATGGTTAAAGCAATAAGAAGTATCTTAGGTCATGCCGGCTTTTATAGATGTTTTAGTAAAGACTTCTTAAAAATTGCATGACCTATAACCCAACTTCTTGAAAAGGATGTGCCCTTTGTCTTTAATGATGAATGTTTAGTTGTATTTGACTTCTTAAAAGAAAATTTAACAAATGCACCCATAATGGTAGCCCTGGATTGGAACCTCCCATTTGAACTAATGTGTGATGCTAGTGATTATGCAGTTAGAATGGTTTTAGAGCAACGAAAAGAAAAGCATTTTCACCCAATCTACATCACAAGCAAAACTCTCAACGATGCTCAAGAGAACTACACAACCACCGAAAAAGAATTGCTTGTAGTGGTTTTTGCTTTTGATAAATTTCGTTCTTACCTTGTCTTATTGAAAACTGTTGTTTATACTGATCATTCAGCTCTCAGGTACCTTTCTGGAAAACAAGATGGAGAACCGAGATTGATTCGATAGATCTTGCTCTTATAAGAGTTTGATATAGAGACACAAGACAAAAAGGGAGCTGAGAATGTCACAGCTGACCATCTTTCTCGTCTTGAGAATTTGTCAATAGAAGAACTCCGGGAATCCAACATAAATGATAATTCCCCGCATGAGTTTCTTTTACAGGTTCAAGAGATTGATGATCACCCTTGGTTCGCAAATTTTGCAAACTACCTTGCGAGTGGGATTTTAATTAAAGGAATGACCTACCAATAGAAAAAGAAGTTCTTTACTGATTTAAAGCACTAACTTTGGGAAGACCCACATCTGTTTAAGGTATGTGTATATCAAGTGATGTGTGCATGGGAGTGAGGCAATGAGCATTATTTGCCATTGTTATGAAGGACCCACTAGAGGGCATCATGGAACTAATTACACCACTAAGAACATTTACAAATCTGGATTTTATTGGCCCACCAGGTTTAAGGATGCACACGCGTTGGTTAAAGCATATGGTGCTTGCCAACGAGCAGGTAACATCTAATCCTGTGATGAGATGCCCCAAAACGGTATTCAGGTATGTGAGGTATTTGACATTTGGGGCATCGATTTCATGGGACCATTTCCATCTTCATACGGACACAATTACATCCTAGTTGTTGTAGATTATGTCTCAAAGTGGGTGGAAGCGCAAGCTTTACCTACAGATGATGATAGGGTTGTTGTGAAGTTTTTAAGAAAATATTCACATGGTTCGGAACCCCCAAGGCCTTAATTCATGGCCGAGGGACTCATTTGTAACTCTTTACTTGAAAAAGCCTTATCACACTATGGTGTTCACTATAGATTTTCAACCTCGTGTCATACACAAACGAGGGGACAAGTGGAATACACGAATCAAGGCCTCAAAGGCATTCTTGAGCAAACAGTGGGGCAAAACTGAAAGGTTTGGTAAGATAAGTTAGATGACGCTTTATGGGCTTTTCGAACTGCATACAAAACACCAAGAGGCACAACACCATTTAAGTTGGTTTACGGAAAAGCTTGTCATCTACCATTTGAACTTGAACACAAAGCAAGTTGGGCTTTAAAATCAGTTAATCTTGACTTAGGATGTGCAGGTGAAAACAGATTGTTACACATTCATGAACTTGAAGAATTGAGGACCCAAGCTTACAAGAATTCTCGAATCTACAAAGAACGAACAAAGCAATTACATGACAACCACTTGAAGCATAACAAACAATTCCAAGTGGGGGAGCATGTCTTGCTTTAAAACTCATAGCTTTGGTTGTTTCCAGGAAAATTAAAATCACGATGGACAGGTCCTTAGCTTATGAAACAAGTATTTCCATATGGCAATGGCCATCGATTGAAACATTACATCGAATTCTTTGTGAATGAGGAGTTGTAGGTTATGAATCCCCAAGAATAACTAATGTGGGGTCGAGTCAAGCTAAGGACTCGTGAATAACTAAGCGCTTTCGGGAGGCAACCCGATGGTTTGAGCATATTATGGTATTCTATTCTCTCTTTTTATGGGTTCTCAATTAATTTGATTTGTAGAAACTCGTTGTTCTTCTTGTAGCATGATCAAATTCGAGATTTGATTATTCGCATCACTGGGTAAGTATTTCTTTAGTGATTATGCTAAGCTTTAGAAATACCGATAACTAAATTTTGAAATCAATATCTTTTGGTCATAACCCATTTAATTTAAAAAAAAGTATATATATTTATTATATTATTAGTCAATTATAATAAAAAAAATAACAATAATAAAATTTTTAAATGATAGATAAATTTATTTTAGTAAGTTAGAATTTTCGTAAGTGTATTTGTTATGGTCATGACTCGGTGGGTCATGACCCTAACTCTTACATTGTAGATGGCTTCAAAACCTACTGCTATGATTATGATCATTTTGGTTATGGCCATATCATTGATCGACACCCTAGTCAACATATAAAACAACAAGGGAAATAAAACCCTAATTTTTTACATCAGATCTATCTTCATCTTCTTCTTCACCATTCCATCTCCACCTTCACCACCATCCCCACCTTCACCACCAGAACCCACCTCCACCCGCAGCCACAACCGACGCCACCCACCTGCACCCTCCCCATCCTGCGACCACACCACCACAGCCACAACCGTCTCCACCCACCTGCACCCTCCCCTTTCCGTCGCCCCACCCAACCGTGACCGCCACAACCAGCCACCACCACGCCACCGTCGCACCCCCCACCACAACCATCGCACACCACAACCACCTTCGCAACCCCCCTACCGACCAGCCAACCTCCACTGCCACCCATACCACTCACGACCGATCACCACTGCTACAAACAACCACAACCACAACCATCCACCTACTACCAGCCCTTCACCTCCATCCCTTCCTCCTTTCATCCCATTTCAAGCCCTAAAAACAACCACCAACTCCTCCTCTTTGATTTCAGCCTCTTCTTCATAATTTTTTTTATTTTTTTTTATCTTTCTTCTTCAAAGGTATGCTCTTAGCTACTATCTTTCTTTTCTTTTTGTTTGTCTTTGATGTTCATGGTAGATTAAAAGATTCGGCTAATTTTTGTTAGAATAAAAGCATTTTAATGGTAGGTTATGATGAAAATTGTGCTATATTGGGTTTAGCTTAGTGAAATTGAATCGTAGTGTGATATTTCATATGTCTTTTGGGTTGAATAGGTTATGGATATATATATATATATATATATATATATATATATATATATATATATTTGTTGTATTAGTTGAGATGAAGATCGTGTTGTTTTGATTTAGCTTGGTGGATGTGCGTTTAATAATTCTTGTTTGAATTCATCAAATTAGCTCATGTGACAATTGAAACTTCATTTTGTTCCACTTTTGTTGTGTGGTTAGAATCGTCATGACATACTCATTTCTAGTTGTTTGATGATTGATTGGATTTGTTGTCTATTTCATATTTGGGATAAACCATGTGGCGTTGTTTAAAACATGTTAACACCCCACTTTTTGTGTCTTGAAGGTTGTAGTTTAGTATAATATTGACTAACGAGATTTGTAGTGTTGTTTGCATATCTTGTGATGTATGTTCATCAATTTTGGTTTGGAAAGTTTTAATGTGTGACTGTTGATATATGTGTGTGTGTTTGTGTGTGTATATATATATATATATATGCGTCTTGGGGGTGCGCTTGGCATTTATACAAAATCTAAACTGAAAAGAGCATCATTTCTTCAAAGTTTAAAAAAGGTTGATCAGGGGACTCTCGCTGCATTTTGGCGTGAAATTGGCGAGGGAAATCATTGCCCAAAGCAATCGATGAGTACTCAGCTACGAGATCCCCTTCATCGTTATTTTTACCGTGCAATTGCACATACAATTTATGGTAGGAAGAGGAGTACAGGTGTGGTGACCCGTACGGATTTATACTTTTTATATGCCTTAATCAAGCAAATGCCATACAATCTGGCTTATGCTATGGCACAATTCTTCTCCTCCTGCATCGGGACAAAGCCTACTAGTCATATTTGTGGTGGTTCTTTCATTACACAGTTGGCTTTATCTTTTAATTTTATGACTGATGATGTTGTTTCAGGCTTGACACCTCTATTCCCTATGTTACTCATTAGCACCTCCATATTAGAGAATATGAGTTTGGCTACACGGTTTGGTGATGAAGGATGGAAGTTCACTGATGATGATGGAAATTCGTGACAGCCTACACAGTTAGGTGGTGAGGAAGCATCTTTGATAGCCGTTAGAGAAGAGGTACCAGCCCCTCCACTACCTGTCGACCTGGCCGCACGCATCGATTAGCTTGCACAAACCCAAGAGATGCTTGTTCAGACTGTTTCTCATATTTCAGCTTCTATTTAGTGGATTGTCAAGGAGCTACAACAATCTGCTCATGATGCCGGTCGAGAGCCACGCCCTTTCCCACCACAGCCTTCTGGGGATGATCTCATGGAGGGCTAGTCTGATTCCCATCATTTATGTTTATGCGCTTTTGATTTGAGTTGTACTCTTTTGTGTATTTGTTTGTACAAACTCATGGAAACTATGTTTCATCGTCGTTTCTAGTAGTTTTTCTTATTAATGTCTTTTATGCTTTGTTTCATTTTGTTGATTTTTATTTTTGCTTTTGGTTATGCTTGTTAGGCCATCTTGGACTCTTGGTTACATGATTCATGAGGTTGCTTTGGGCTTATTTAAAATATGATCGCGCGCGTTAGAAATTTTTGATCAGGGGAGTTTTTGTTCTCTCTTTCATTTACGCTTGCATGCTCGTTGCATCTAATTGCATTGCTTTTTTATATTTTGACACATTAAGGCCAATATGTCATTCAAGTGTGGGGATGTTAGGGATTATGTATGATCTCATCAAAACCATCATTTCTATATGTTTTTACGTCTAACAACAAATCCTTTTTGGCTAAATTTTTTTTTTTGGTCTCCATATTGCTTAAATCTTAGATCCTTATGCATAAGTTACTTTTGGAACTGCACATTTAATATAATCCAATGAAAATGTAATAAATATGTTGAAAATATCGTAGTAATTTGACGTGTTGAGTGAAATATGTTTATGCCTATGGTTACACCTACTTCCCATCACCTCCGTTTCCGTGAGTCAATTTTTATACCTTTTGAGCTTATATGTTCATTCTGCATTCATATATATGATTCATGTATTTTGCATGAAAATAATTGAGGCATTAGGAAAACCCATCTTACTACCCCATTTTCATTCAAATGTTGCATTCATTTTATAACTTGCTTAAATGATTCATTTCAAAGTCATGAACTAAGATGTGCATGAAAATAATTGAGGCATTAGGAAAACCCATCTTACTACCCCATTTTCATTTCTCTTCCCCTACCCGAACATCACCCTTAGTTGCCCTTATTGAGCCTAACACTCGTGTTTATTGTTTTACAATCATTCATAACCTAATTAGCCAAATAGCCTTTTTTCCTTTTAATTCTTATGTTAAAATCCGGATTTTGTTAGTTATCTAACTTATGTTATCTAGTTGTAATTATGTTTAGAACAATTGTGTTTATTGTTCTATTAGTATAGTATATGTTATATTACAAAAAAGGGAAAAAGAGATGAAGAAGAGAACAAGAAAAGAAAGGACTATTGCATTATTTTCTTCGTTTGTTTTAGGAGAAATCAATTAAAAATGAGCAATTTTATATGTTATAATGGAATACCATTATGATAGCTCATTATATATATGTTTGTATTAGTTTATGTTAGTTTGTGTATTCTCTTTATCTTTTGTAGTTGTTCGCATATAGCATCTAGCGATTCCTGATTTTTAACATTTTAGCCACTTTATCCCCAAAATTCATACCTTCAACCCTAGCCCCGTTACAACCTTTAAAGACCACTTAATTTATGTAATTATTTTATGTTATTTGATGGAGAATTTGATCTTTAAACAAGCTTATGATAATATTGTTTCATTGTGGGTTTTCAATGATAACATATATACGTTCATATATATAGCCGAGTGTCACGCGAATCATTGTGAGAGGTGCAAGTTAAGGCATAATATACTTTTCACAGACATTGTCAATTTTATTTTGATATTCTCATATATGGAATATTGGTTGACTAGTTGGTTTTCTCTTTAAATGTTAAATTTTTTGAAAGTCTTTTATGCATTTGGATCTTTAGTTTGCTTGTGTACTACCTATCTATGTTTGTAAAGCCAATAGGAATCTCGTTAGGTCATTTGAGATTTTGCTTGAGTGAAAGCTAAGCTTAAGTGTGGGGATGTTTAATATGTGAATAAATATACATGTTAATAATGCATATCTTTCCTCATTTTAAATGTTTTTTTTGTTACAAATTCATCTTTATCTATACTTAATTATGATTAATTTGGATTTTGTAGTTGGATGGTTACTTGATGATTTCAAAAGAAAAAGACAAAAAATGCATGAAGATCTGGAAGTTTAGAGGCTGTTATGGTCATGACTGATTCTATCATGACTATAACATGCATCAGGTCCCTTTTTCCTGTGTATTATGGTCATGACTGATTCTGTCATGGCCATAACACGCATCAGACCCCCCTTTAAAGCCCTTCTTCTTCTTCTTTTTGGGAGAGACAAATTTGGAAGTAAAAACCCTAGTTTCTCTCCATTCTTGTGGTAACTTTGAAGGAGTTCTTTTATGAGTTCAAGTTAGGTTGAAGATTAAGCATTTCAATGGAAGATTCAACTCCACACAACCCACCTCTACTCATCTTTGGTTTGAAAATCTCTACATCTATCATGATTTCTTTCATTGTTATGAGCTTGGTTGTGATTTTTGTAAGCCTCATAGCTAAACACTCTTTATCACTTAGATTAGATGAAGCTTAGCATACTTTGATATTTTATATGTAGCATTTGGTGATGATTAGGTCAATGTTTATTACAAGGCTATGAATGTTCTTCAATGATTGTGTATGCTTGTTGAAATTGATGAAATGATGAATCTTGTGGGTGTTATAATCACATATTGTTAGAAAACCTTGTGTTTTAGAGTGGCTATTCATGAAATGCATACTTTAGTATGTGGTTTATGGCATTTGACTAGGAATGGTAAATGATGGTTGATTATTTAGTCAAGTTAAACAAGCATGCATCCAAATACATATGTTTATGAAAACCATTGTGTGTGATATGAATATCTCTTAATATCATGTATGTGTAACCATATATAATACGCATATTTATGATTCGTGTATTCATGTTAGGACATTCATAATTGAAGGATTTACATAGCTATTGTTACATTATGCGAATTTAGGTGGTTACCATGTGTTTATTGTGTTAACTTTCCAAAGATTTATGGGTTTGGTATCCTTGACGGGAGTCCTAACCTTCTTTAACTTTAGGTGGCTATTATGTGATTATCGTTTTAGCTTTTCAACAAGTTATATAATTAGATAACCTTGACAGGAGTCTAGTTTACATCCATGTTTTCATGCGTAGAAGGTGGTCTCACCATAGATTCATGTTTTGTCGTTGTTTTTGCAAAGGATTAGTATCTAGTGACTTCCTTGTTGTTATTTCATCTGTCTATTTCTTAATTGTTAATTATTAGCTAATTTATTAACATATTATTCAAATCATCTTTCTGACTAGAAATGACAAGCTATTATAGAGCTCGTTATTCATATTGATTCTTGCCAAATGCTTCTACTATCGAAGGTACACTGCTATGTGTGTGTGTTCATAAGATGAAAATCATTTTTATAAAAAAGAATTGTGTAAAACAGTGTCCATGGATATATTGATCTTGCCAAATGCTATACTACTATCAAAGGTACACTTGCCACATAAGATGAAAATCATTTTTATAAATGTGGATTGTGTCAAAAAATATTTATATTCAAACCACATCATGTAGTCAAATAATCTTCTTAAAACTGATTTTAAGAAAAATGATCAAGCTCAAGAATGAGAAAATAATAGAGCTAGAAAAGATTATTTCATAATTAAAATATGAACAAACCAACTTAGAGACCCAAATTGATGATCTTCTAAGCAGATTTAAATCAGTGTAAGGAGATTTAGCCATAGCTAAAGCTTATGATGATAAATATAATGTTCAAACTGAAAAGTTTGAAAAATCACTTGCGTTTACTGAAAACACCCGAAGGTTGTATCAAACCAAGACAGGTCTAGGATATAATTGTGTGGAACCTCTAATGAAATACACTCCCACATATACCCCTATGTGCAACCTTGAGGTAAAGAAGCAAGTATTTGCCAAACCCATCTGTACAAAGACATCTGCTCAAAGGATTGAGACAGTAGAGAAGAAGGAGAAAGATGGAACAGTTGAGGATGTAGAGGAGGAGGAGGAGAAGGAGGAGAAGGATAGAAGGAGAGAACATCTGAAGGTAGAATCAAAGCATAATGTGATTAGGAAGGTAAAATCTATAAAAGAAAAGCCATCTTTTGAATCACACCAGCCATCTGCTGAGTCAGATTTCTCCACCAAGACAAAGCTTCACTCAAAGCATAGCTGCAATAAGAAGAACCACACAAGAAGTTGTTGTGCTGGAACCTCAGACTCTTCAGAAATAAGACCCCAACCATACATTCAAAAGTTCATTTCTGAAGTAGTTGAAATTCATAACAAGAGGTTCCTAAAGAAGAAGATAGATTTGTCCACTCATGCTGATCAAAAGAAAAACAAGAAGATGAGTGGAACTGAGGGAGGCAAGACTGAAAAGATGAAGAAGGAACTACCAAAGATCAGGTAGATGCTGAAGTCAGCAAAGAAGCAGATAAAAATCACATGCCTAGTGTGTGGGGAAGATAGTCACTTCGCAAAAGACTGTCAATACAATCCCCTAGTCCACTCCTTCAAACATTCCAACAAATCCAAACCCTCAAGGATGTCTGCACCCCTGAAAGATCTGCCGAATAATTCAACTGTTGCAGATCAAAAGAAGAAGAAGAAGTTTAAGAACCCCTCATCATCTCCAAAAGCTTCAAAGGGTCACAACATAAGAATGATGTCAAAGAATCAAGAAAAGTCAAAAGAGAAGCCTGAAAACTAAAGACATCTACCAAATCCTTAGTTGACCCAAAGCCAACACTCCCCCCCAGCAGTTACCATTGATATAAAACTACTGAAAACTAAAAGACTCAAGACTAAACAAGCTTGGGTCCCCATTCATTACTAATCAAATTGTTTATATGTAGAATCATCCACAGGACAAACTAATTTGTCAATGTGGATAGTGGATGCTCCCGGCACATGACAGGTGACAGATCATGCCTGCTGAATCTAGAACCATATGACAGTAGATATATTGCCTTTGGACGTGATACAAAAGGAGGATACATTACTAGCAGCAGGACAGTCAGCAATGGCAAGGTATGTTTTGATAAGGTGAGCTATGTGAAAGATTTAAACTATAATCTACTGAATGTGTCTCAATTGTGTGACCAAAAGCATAACACTCTTTTCATAGAGCATGAATGTATTGTCTTATCCCCTGGGTTTGAAATTCCAAATGACAAAATACTTTTAAGAGCTCCCAGAAAAGACAATATGTAAATGTTCAACATGCAGAATGCATCACCTTAATAAAATATAACTTGTTTTATATCAAAAGCTTCCTTGAATAAATAATCTCTTTGGCATAGAAGATTAGCACATATGAATCTCAAAAACATGAACAAACTAGTTTGGAATGGGTTAGTCACTGGACTACCGAACAAGGAGTTTGCATGTGCTGGCCACTGTGTTGTCTGTCAAAAGGGAAAGCAGCACAAATCTTCTCATAAGTCCAAAGAAATTAATCCAGCCACAACTTCCTTACACCTTCTACATATGGATTTGTTTGGGCCAACAGGTGTAAACATTTTGGCTAGAAAATCATATTGCTTGGTAATAATAGATGATTTTTTAAGATTCACTTTTGTTTTCTTTTTAGAAACTAAAGATAAAACTGTTGAGATTTTAAAATTATTTATTATCAAAGTTAAGAATCAAATTGATCAAAAAGTTAGAATGATTAGATGTGATCAGGGCACTGAATTCAAAATCCATACCCTTGATTCTTTTTGGGAATCCAAAGGTATTACAAGGCAATATAGTGCTCCTAAAACTTCTCAGCTAAATGGAGTTGCTGAGAAGAAATAGGACACTTATTGAAGCTGTAAGGACCATGTTGTCTGACTCCAAACTTCCTATAACATTTTGGGCTGAAGTAGTTAGCACTACGTGTTATGTTCAGAACAAAGGGTTGATAGTCAAGACATATGGAAAAACCTCTTATGAACTGTTGAATAAGAGAAGGCCATTCATAGGTTTTCTCAGACCTTTTGGATGTCGATACACTCTTCTCAATACCAAAGATAACCTGTCCAGATTTGCTGAGAAATCAGTAGATGGGTTCTTTATTGGATACTCATCACAGGCTAAGGCTTACAGGATATACAACAAAGTTGACCATACTATTGAGGAATCTGAAAATGTCATATTTAATGAAAATTCCTCAAATAGTGTTGGAAATATTCCAAATTGGATGGTTGATCTAGATGGATTCATAAATGCATTTAATCATTTAATTGGGAAGTTTTCAGGAGACTCTCTTACCAGGTCCACAAATATACAAGCACAAAGTACTGAATATCACAGGGTAGATATACCATAAAGACTCAGTCATAACAAAGGTAGATGCTAGTAGCCTAGTACCACAAATAATGTTGGTCATCCATCACTTGCTCATTATGACTCTTTAGATGAAGAGTCTCATGATCATTATGGTATTATATAATCTCCTGAAAATGATCCAAGTATCATAAATGCTGAAGATAGAGAAAATTCAGCAGATGAACCAGTAAATCCATCTGCCAAACTTCCATAAACAAATTTCTCCAATTTAGATCTATCTCAACAACTCCAAGTAATCCCAAGACTAAGAATTAATAAAGAGCATCCAGTTGAAAATGTCATTGGCAATGTAAAGGTTGTTGTCAAGACAAGAAGCAATGTGAATGAAGCAAACATCTGTTTTTTTTTCATGCTTCCTTTCTCAAGTGGAACCAAAGAAAATTGATGAGGCCTTAAGACATAAAAGTTGGGTAGAAGCAATGCAAGAAGAGCTTCTTCAATTCGCTCGGCAGAAGGTTTGGAAACTATGTGTACTTCCAAAAGGGAAAACTGCAATAGGGACTAAATGGGTTTTCAGAAACAAGAAAGATGACTGAGGCATTGTTATCAAGAACAAAGCCAAATTATGGTACAGGGGTATAAATAAGAAGAATGGATTGATTATGATGAAGTCTTGGCTTCTGTGGCCAAGCTTAAAGCAATCAAAATCTTGCTAGTAATTGCTACCTCCAAAGAGTTCAAGGTGTTTCAGATGGATGTCAAGAGTGCATTCCTCTGTGGTGAGATTGATGAAGAAGTATGTGTCTGCCAACCTCCAAGCTTTAAAGATCCCAAGTATCCAAATCATGTATGTAAACTTGATAAAGCCCTTTATGGTCTTCATCAAGCACCAAGGAAAAATGAATACATAAGGGTATCAATAGACAAAACTCTATTCATCAAGGGTGTTGATTTGGATATCATCTTGGTACAAGTGTATGTTGATGGCATCATCTTTGGGTCTACAAATGAGAACTTGTAACACCCTGAATTTTATTTAAAGAAAATGAAAAGAAAGAATTCAGAAAGAAAAGTAAATGGGCACAAGATGAGGGGTGCAAGGTAAGGTAAGTGAAAAGTGCACAAACAAAGTTCTTTATTTAATAATATAAGAAGGTATGAGTTTCGACCCCCTTTTACAGATTTTAAAGTGTTTGGGGCTAAGCATACCGGGTAAAAGGTTTTCTAAGACAACCGTATGTTTCAGCTTTGTTTAATGTTATGTGCTGTGTTGTATGTTCTAGGCTTGTTTATGGTTAGTATTATGATTAGTAAGTTTTAGATGCCTTAGTATGCTAGATCTGTGTTTGGGTTATGTTAGAATGATGTTCGGGTGAGTTTGGCAGTGTTAGAAATATTTCAGAATGATTCCATGCGCCCAAGCTTTATGTGGTTAAGTGTTATCATGCGCCCAAGGGTGGTGATCCCGAACAGGGCTGATGTGCCCAGGTCATGCGCCTGAATAGTGGCCATGCACCCAGAAAGTGAATTGGTTGTGGGTCATGCGCCTGCATAGTGCCCATGCGCCCAAAATTGTTTCTGTGGCTAAGTGTTGGAACGCCTGAACAGGGCTCATGCGCCCAAATAGTGCTGATGCGCCCAGGAGCTTTTATACTTAGAATTTTCTGCTGATGCGCCTAGAATGTTATGTTGTGCCTAGTTTTAGACTTAGGGCTTTCATAGGGGCTTTAAGAGGTGATGTTTGAGATAGGTCCCGTTGGGATGTGGTGGCTTATGCATGATGTTGTGTTGTGGTTGATGTTGTGTGTGTGGTGTGTTGTCTATCTTCGTTAAACGGTTTTTCAAAACGTATGTATTATGTTTTATTATATGTTATGTATGATGTATGGCTTTACGTGAGCTGATGTTTGATGTTCATAAAGTATTATATAACGAAGTGAAAGACAATAATAATGACAAGTGGAACATAATAAAGGTCTTGCAAGCAAGACTGAGGTGAGTGACTGTGTTGTCACAAAAGACTCGTTAGCCAAGGTTGAGGTAAGTGACTGTGTTGTCAGAAAAGACTTGTATGCCAGGCTAAGGTGAGTGACTGTGTGTCACAATAGACTCGTAAGGGGTTTAATCCATGAGATTGACCAGAGTTATGTCGTGATGCTCGCCCTGGTACTGTGTCAGTCTTCGGACACGAGTCGGGGGTTTGTTTACAGACCCCTACATAGTACCAGTCTTCGGACACGAGTCGGGGGTGTTGCAAACAGAGATGGGATCCTTGTCGCGTACCCCGGTACTTTGTCAGTCTTCGGACACGAGTCGGGGGTTTGTTTACAGGCCCCGGCACAGTATCAGCTTTTGAGCACGAGTCGGGGGTATTGCATGAGACAGGATCCAGATTGAAGTGAAAGATAATGATGAATGTATGAAATGTACGAATTGAACAATGATGAAGATAATAATAATATTATCAATGTGTACGTATGATGTGTGATCGCATACGATTTCGAAGGTTATGTTTTAAAGAAAGTAAAGTATTTTATCTATAAAACTAGAACTCACTCAGCGTCGCTGACTTTTTGCATGCATGATAGTTGGCAGGTACCTTGTTGATGCTGAGGAGTTGCAGGCATGGATGCATACGCTACTGGGGACGTTTTGAGACTGGCATCCACATTTTGACATATTATTGTATTTGATATGTAAACGATTTGTGTAACGAGATAACATGTTTTAATTATTAATGAAAATAAGTTTTAAAATTCCACTGCAAAAGAAATGTTTATTTTGAATATATTATGCGATGACGGTCCAGCTGTAAGCGTCCCGGGAACGGGGCCTTACAGAACTTGTGCAAAGCCTTGAAAGTCTCATGAAGTCAAAAATTTGAGATGAGTTTAATGGGAGAGCTCACCTTCTTTCTAGGGCTGCAAGTGAAACAAACCTCTGATGGTATCTTCATAAATTAATCTAATTATGTTAAGTACATCTTAGTAAGATTTCAAGCTACTGATGCTAAGGCTGCTAAAACTCTAATATTGAAGACATGTTCATCAACTCCTAATCTTGAGGGGGAAGCTGTTGATCAACAGCAGTACAGAGCCATCATTAGATCTCTCATGTATCTCACAACCAGCAGACAAATATCATGTTTGCCACATGCCTATGTCCAAGATTCCAAGCTGCTCCAAAGGTGTCACATCTAACGGTTGCCAAGAGAATTTTGAAGTATCTCAAAGGAGAACCTAAGTTGGAATTATGATATCCTAAGAGTGTTGACTTCAATCTCTATGGATATACAGATATTGACTATAAAGGATGCAACATCAACAAGAAGTCCACCTCAGAAGGATGTCAATTTCTAGGTGGAAGACTGGTTTCATGGCAATGCAAGAAGAAAACATGTGTCTCTACACCAACTACTAAAGCAGAATACATTGCCGCATCAAGTTGCTATGCTCAGGTGCTATGGATCCAAACTCAACTTAGAATTATGGAGTAACTTTCATGAACACTCCAATTCACATTGACAATAATAGTTCTATCTCAATCACCAACAATCCTTTTCAGCATTCAAAGACAAAGCACATTAACATTAGGTATCACTTCATTAGAGATTGTGCAAAAGCAAAAATCATAAAATTAATTAAGATTCATACAAATGAACAATATACAGACTTATTCACAAAAACTTTTGATGAATCTAGATTTAAATACCTTGTGTCTGCTATTAGGATGATTAACTTTGAACAATTAAATGATTTAATTTGATGATATTTGAAAATATTGTCAAAAAAATGCTTTTCTTGATAAATTGGTTAAAACTGTGTATCTGCTGAAAATTGCAAATCAGCAGATAAAATAGGTATCTGCCGAATATTAGCATATATCTGGGTTCTGTCAAATTATGCAAGTCAGTAGATAACTGCGCAAAGCGTGTATCTGCCAAATAGGAAAACTTGGCAGATAGGATGAATTCAGCACATGTTTTTGAAAAAGATCTGGTAGGTCTCACTTCCATCTTCTGATAGAGAGTGGTGCCAGAGAAGTTATCTGAAAAGATTATTTCATCATCTCACGTCGTCGATTTTATAGTTACGACTGTAAAACATTTTAAAATTCACATTTTTTATATTATCCATAACTTTTAAAATCAAAAGCTTTCCACCATTGTCATCTTCAATCTTCCTCATAAAAGCAAACCCTTGAACCTCCAATCTCTCAAAGTCCTACCAAAATCAACCACAATGGCTGCTCAATCTTAAACCCTAAAAATTCTGTTCGAACTATAACATCAACGCATCACTTCAACCCATAGGTGATAAGGTCTATGATCTTGTTCTTCAATTCCTAAGGAATAGCAATTATTCTTTTGCAATTACAATAGACCCAGTGATCTATGAGTCTCACATAAAGGAATTCTAGACCTCATGCTCTATACAGAGAGAACGCGGAGAAGGTTCTTTCCGTGATAGTAGAAGGGATGAAGGTCACCATTTCATGTACCAAAATTTATCAACATCTAAAGTTGAAAAATTCAAATGGTGAATCTTCTTTCTCTAATTAGTGGTCAGTGCCACCTTTAAGGAGATGGGATATGAAGGACCCTTCCCGACGTCTACCTTCTCCAAATCACTGGTACATCATAACTGGAGAATTATCCTTCATATCTTCCTACACTGCCTGTACAATAAGTCGGAAGGATGGGACCAAGTACCACTTCATATCTTCCAACACTGTCTGTCTAATAAGTCGGGAGGATGGGACCAAGCACCATTAGATTTAGCAGGGGCTATCCATGATCTGGTTAAACAGCAGAGTTAGAATTTTTCAAACTTAATCTTTTAACACATGTGTAAAAATGTAACTGCTGCTGTAAAATAAAAGCTTTTAATGTACCCTAGATTCTTACAAGTGATTTTACAAAAATAATTAGGGGATAAACTAAAACTTAGTGGAGTTGTTCATGCTCAAGGAACTTTAAACAAATCAATATTTTCAAAGTTTAGAGCAATTCCAAAGTCTTTTTAGGGAAGGTAATTCCCTTATTTGGGCATATGCTTAAGGTCACTGAGCCTTAGGGTGATAGCATGGACACACCCACCATTGCTGATCCCACACCCTTCACATCAAAGCCAAAATCTCACAAGCACAAGTGAACCCCTGCATCTTCTACTAAGAAGATGCAGGCCCCCAAATCACATCCTCTCAAAAAGACAATACTGGAAACCAGGGTCCCGACAAGTCAAAGGTTTCAGCCACATGTAGAAAAGACTCAAAGAAGAAGGTTTTTCTTCTTTTTTCTGAGCAGATTTACACCCAAATTGCAAGCCCTCAATCGGAGTCCCAACACTCCATTGAGAAAACCAAAAGGGATACCCATATAACTGAGACAATTTTTGAGGATAAAGTCTTATTAGGAACTTGTTCACATCTCGGGCCATTAGACTCAGCTCCACTCTCTCCTATACATATGTCCATCACCCAAGATGATAATGTTCCTACCACACATTAGCATGAACCACTGTCTCCCCCTTTCCAAACAATACAGATAGTGGAGTCTGTTGTGTTTGTAGAACCATCTGACTCATATCCTTTATAACAAGAGGTTAATCCTAGGGAGGAAAAAATCAATGTGGAAGAGGTTGTCTCTATTTCTGACCCATCAATTGATTAGTAGGACAGAGACAACATCACTAAGACCTCAACCACAGCAACTCACCTTGAGAATTTCTCTTTAGAGTCATTCTTTGAGGAGAGGAATCCAAGGCGCCAAGAAACCACATCTGGTAGAGAGGGTGTAGAGGCTCGGCCTAGTCCCACATCTACCAAGGATTCCACATTATGGATGATAGAAGTGTGCAACAAACAGATGAATTGACTGCCCATAACCTTGAGCTTGTTCAACAAATCAATACTCTACAAGCTAAGAATGCACGGTTTCATAGTTATGCAGAAAGAGCTACAGTTCTCGAATTTGAGAACTATCTGCTGAAATATTTAGCAGATAGAGTGTCTGAGTTAGAAGCTCAACTCAGAACTTTACAACAGCAAGCTGTAAGAGTCACAAACCTTGAAGAATAACTCATAACTCTTCAGCAAGCTGATGCAAAGGCAATGGATCTTGAACATAAAATGGAGCAACTTCAAGAGACCATTGACCATAAACAATCAATCATTCTTAGCCTTTAACTCTCAGCACCATAAGAACCTTTGGATGTTCCTTCCTATCCTTGCCTAGTGTCATCTGGAATCTCAGATGATGCTACCAAAAGGGGGAAGATGAGCCTAAATAAGCTGATGACATTCTCCATAGATTGGCTAGTCAACTGATACATACTGCACAGCCAATCTCTTTCTCCTCCAAATGGATTGATCAATATGAACTCTATCGGAAGTTGAGGCCAAATTGAATGAGCTTGTTGATAAAAATGGCTATCATAGCTTTGAGGAGAAGTAGATGAAAGCTAGAAG
Source organism: Flaveria sonorensis (assembly GCA_025506505.1). Classification (NCBI taxonomy): domain Eukaryota; kingdom Viridiplantae; phylum Streptophyta; class Magnoliopsida; order Asterales; family Asteraceae; genus Flaveria; species Flaveria sonorensis. The sequence goes on along the minus strand of CM046423.1, from coordinate 14,954,008 downwards.
AGTGATGAAGAGGATGAACCAAAAGGTTCAACTCAGAAAGAAGAAATTGGCTATGCTAAAAAGATCCAGTACTTCTTTAATACTCTCTAAAAAGAAAGAGAATTGATAAGGAATCATCTGAAAGAGAGCTAGTTCAAGGACTTGAAGCCTTTCTCAAGTCATCTGCTGAAGAAGAAGCACCACTACTAAAAGTGCTTTTAGAAGCTACTAAAGTAGTTAATAAATCAGGTATGGATGCAACTGCTGAAAGTACACAAGTGATTCCTTCGGCAGAAGAATCCTTAGAAAAAATAGTGGTTTACACAAGAGGGACTCAGACCATGGATTACGACATGGAAATACGTGGAGTGACTCTTAAAGCTAAACCATCTCAACTTCATAAACAACACAAGGACACACCTTAATCTGAACTTAGAAATTCAGTTGAGGTGATATTTGGTCAACTGGAAGTTGAAACTGAAACCCTAGTTAACTCTAAGGTGAATGTGGAAACTAAGGGCCCAGAAGTCACTAATGATGCTGAGAGAGCTCAGATAACTCCTGCTGATTCCAAGTTAGCTGGTGAGGCATCAGGTGTAACTCTCAAGCCTTTGGCAGTCAGACTTACTAAAGTGTCGACCCCTGACAAAGGTAAGAGACCTATGAATGCTGAAGAATGAATTGAAGTGGAGTCATAGAAATCAAAGGCCAGATTTTTGATGACAAAGAAGGTGGAATTGTTCCTAAGAAGTGTTAAAGAAGAAGTTTTAGTTCTGAAGGCAGGCAGGACTTGAGCATTCTCAGTGAAGAAGAACATCATTGCACTAATCAAAAGTGCAAAGGATTTAAGAGCTGCAAGAACTACAAAAAGAGAATTCAACTCTGGTTGTGAACCCAATAGGACAATATCAAAAGATTCACCTAAACCAAAGGCCAAAGCTATCAAGAAGGTGCTATCTAAGTCATCAAGGCCATCTGTCGAATCCAAACGTATGATCTCCTACGTAAAGAAAGAAAAGAAAGAGGAAGAAAAGTATCTCCTAGCAGCTCAACTTGAGTTAAAAGGATACAACCCTTGATGAAATCATGGAGTGGAGCACTGTTGAGATCAAATCAATACTAATAGCTGTAACTCGTGCTGAGATGGAGAAAGCAGCTAAGTCAGCTAGAAGAAAGAAGGCTGAATTAGAGAGGAAGAAAGTACAAAGAGTTTAGCAGGAGTTCAAGGACAAGTAATAGATTAAGCAATTCCTCAAATACTATGGTTTCTCTGGTAGAAAAGTAGGACCAATGAGTATGTCAACTCTTGATCTAAATATCAGAGGAATCAGGAAGAAGATTGATGTTGGAGAGCTCCCAAAGTTTAAACAAGCTAGGGAGCAATAGGAAAGACAACATGCCAAAACAAAAAAAGTTACTCAAAAGTTTTCTCATCTACCAACTGAATCTCCAGCATCCCCCGACTCTACATCAACAACCTCTAATGGCAAACAGCCTATCTCTATAATTCTTGCAAAGAAGATAGAAGCACCAAAGAAGGTTATAAAAGCAAGGATTCTTGATCCAGAAATGGAGGAGATGATACTTAAAGGAACAAAGGTAGTGGCTGCTGGGTATCTTGCTCAAATGAAGAAATTTGTTGTTAAGAGAGCAAATGGAGAAATCATGTACTACGATCATGAAAATGAGATACTAGATTTTCACCTTAACATTCTATAGCAAATTACTGAGTACTTCATCATTTTTGGCTGCAAAAATGATGAATCCAAAATGCTGCTGCACAAGGTACTAGCGTTAGTCAAAGTTGATGCTGGTGAAGAAATTCCTAAAACTCCACTATCAGCACATGATCCCATAGTGGAGTGGGAATATGATCAGAAAAAGAACACCTACTTTATAACCGGATCAACAGCTAGATGAATGGCTTAATCAAGAAACCAACTAGTGTGCATTAACCAGTTTGAGATAGCTGACTTGACCAGGTTGAGACTAAGAAATCCTAGCAATGACTCAAAGGTAAGAGAAGTAGAGAAAGTACTAATGAAAATTTAAAATTCTCATCTAGAAAGGTCAAGGCAAGCTTCAAAACAAAGAAAGAAGAAATCAGAGTCTGAAACTGCCAAAACTACTCCATCTGTCGAACCTAGCCACCAACCACAATCACCTCCTACCACTTCTCTACCTGCTCAAATCATTGAGAATGACTCTCCACAAGTCCAACAAGCTTCTAAAATAGTTGAATCCCCTACCTAGAGTCAATCTGAAGAATTAGTAGACGCTATGATCATCAATGATGTTGCTGATAGAATCAGACATGGGTTGGAACATCTAGAGGAACAAAAAGAACTCTTAGAATCTGAGGAATAAGAGGACTTAGAAAATGATGATACTATCGTCAAGTGGGACTATGACTTCAAATCTGAGGGGTTCTTTATAGAAAGAAAGAACAAGTCAATGTCTTTCTTCCTATCTGAATTAGATGTTCTAAAACTCAGCCTTGAAGATTTAAAAAGGATGCACAAGTTAATCTCAAAAAATGAAGACATGTCAGACAAGTACAAATCTTTTGCTGCCATTCTGAAGATAAAGTTTGGAAACAAGGCTGAGCTAAGGAAAGAAGAAGATGTCATGCATATAACTCCACTGACTGTTCATGACCCAATCACCCATTGGAGCTACAATTTCTTATCCAATTCCTTTACTCTAACATATGCTGGTGCCGGCCAAGTTGAAGTTAAAAGTATGATCTTTTCAGACTCTTTCGGCACAACATGAAGGACTAGGTAAATCTACCTCTTGACAACCCCTCAAGAGATAGAAGATGGTATATGTATGAACTTCTACTAATCAAGATGTTTGAGAGATAGAGTTTTGGTAGCATCATCCTAGGGTGAATTTGTTGAATCATAAAGGATGAAACTACCAAAAACTCAAGATTTCAGCACTGGCTGCTAACTGTCGAATCAGGCTAAGTGCTAAACCCACTACTGAAGTGTGTGTGCTGAATGACTGCTGATTAGCATATCCCTAAGCTACTGTTGAACTACATAAGTTGAATGTCTGCCTATCAGCATATGCAGATCAACTGTCGATCATTAGTGAACTCCATGAGCTGCCTATAGACTACTACTCAGAACAAGTATGTTTGTGCTGACGACTACTGTGTTTCATCTATTGGGGACAACATAGTACTGAAGCTGCTAACTCTGATACACAGATTACCTATTCTACTATATTATTTGAACATAAAATAGTTTATTCTTATTTTTTAGTATAAAAGTCCTCATACTTGTATAGGAGAGGGAAGCTTTCTAAGCCATTTGATCGTATCTGCCGAATTGTAACTTTTGTAAAAAACAGATTAACTAGTTACTGAAAGAACAACATGTACATTTACATTTCCTCAAAGTATTTGTGTTGTGATAGTAAGTAACTAACTTAGATTCCGTATTCGTTAGTTACTGATCTAAGAAGAAGTTGTTGTTTGTCTAAACCTTCCCGATCCAATAGTTATGTATTTTATTTTTGAGATAATTAAATTATGTATTTATTATTTAATTATATAATTTAATTTTTAGATAACAAATGCTAGGGAATTAGATGGTCAAAAATATGTGCCACGAACCTTCATGGTAGCAGATGGTTCAAATGATATGATAACTTTAAATTGGGTGGTATTGAGGATCTAAGTGGGTTGAGAAAGTTGTTTTACCTCCAACCTTATAGAATATAGAGCATACCTTTTTTCTAAGTTAGGTCAAGCGGGTACTTATTTATGTTAGTCAGGTCTATTAAGGTTGGTCTTAGTCCTTGTTTATGTAAAAGAAGCTAGCCTCATTCGGTAATAGACTTTTTCTCACCTCTCTCTCCAACTTCTTACATTAATTAACAAATGACAACTATCATTATATATCTTATTTTAGATACTACACTTCTTATATGTTTATGCTCTTTTCTCTCATATTTGTGCTTAACTTGAGCCTTAGGGTGTCAACATTGCTTCGACCTTATTGACCCTCTAATAAGTTTCTTGTTTAACTTGAGCATCAAAATTTCTACACTTCATAAATGACACTACATCACTATGTTAACGGTTTCTAATCGGAGGAGTCAACCTCTTACACTAAAATTCAAGTAGTAGGCTCCTTCTAATTCAATAATAGGTTTGTAACACCTGAAAAATTTTATAAAAAAAAAAAGAAAAGAAAAGAGAAGTATAAAAAAAGAAATATGAAATAACCCAAGTTAAGGGGCTAAAGTTATGCAAGAGGCAAACTTTATTATTATTATTATGTTAAAAAGGTGGGCATGGCCGCCCACAACTCTGCTCACCAACTACCTTCGACCGCAGAAAAGAAGAAAAGCAGATTTTCCATTGGTTTTTAGAGAGAAGAAGAAGAAGATCGGCTAGTAGGTTAGTTTTTCGTGTGTTTTGTTTGGTTTCAGCTGGATTTTCAGCTGAGTCTTATGTGTTCCTCTATGTTCGGTTGGGTGTTTTTGGTGTGTTTAGGTGTTTGAACTCCAAGTGCTCTCGAGTTTGGAGGAGTTTTACTCGAAGGCTGCTATAGGTGAGTTCTAGAACCTCGAATTTTCTGTTTTTAAACTTGTTTTGGGGTTGGAAATGCATGTAAATTATTGTTGGACTCAACAATTGCATTAAGAATTAATGCATAAAAAGTATGATGCTTGCCATATCAAACAAACAAACATAATGTGTTTTAACATCCAAAACAATCATTTAATAACACATTAACATCATTAACATTCATATCGATCACTAATATTTGTTTAAATTTCATTTTCAGGTTTGTATATAAAAGAAACTTTGACAAGTGTCTGCAGTGGATGAAGAAAGAGTCACAGCGGATGAAGATCATCAGCAGCGGATGAAGAAATCTATCTAAGTGTGTGCAGCGGATGAACATCCATCCCACACGGATGAAGAACATACAGCGGATAACATTCACAGCGGATGTTCATCCATAGCGGATGAACATTCCACAGCGGATGTTCATCCACAGGGGATGAACAAACACTATGCATAGCGGATGACAAGTCATCTCCACAGCGGATGAGATATCTTCCATAGCGGATGACTTATTCTCCACAGCGGATGACTACCCTAATCCTTTGTAAGCTTTTTGAACAATCAATACAATCAAGCAGTTATTATTACTTTTGAGAGATGTTGAAAAGATCCTTGGGGAAATCAACCTTTAATTCATGTTTATCATGAGTCCAAGCTGATTTCATCAATTATTACTTTTGCAACTTTTAGTATGTTAACCATATGTGTTCCTCTATTTTTAGTGGGTGTGTGTATTTATGAATGTTTGACTGAATTATGTCTTGTTTTATGAGCTTAGTATGCTAGATTTGGGATAAGAATATGTTAGGAAGATGATCGGGAACTGAAATTAGAATAAGTTAGAACTGGCATAGTGCCCATGCGCGCCTAAGTTTCCCATGCGCCCAAGTTTCCATGCGCCTGCATATTACTCATGCGCCTGCATAGTTCCCATGCGCCTGAGTTTTTTTGCCCATACGCCTAAGTTTTTCCCATGCGCCTAAGTTTCCCATGCGCCTGCATAGTGTTCAGGCGCCCACATAGTGCTCATGCGCCTAAGTTGCCTTAGAATTTTTTCTGAAATTTTGGAAAAAATGGAAATTTATGATTAAGCTCTGGAATGTTATGGTGGGTTATGTTTGTTCATGTTATACATGTTGTGGCCTGTTATTGATGTTCCTTATTACGTATTATTACGTGACTTTATGTGTTGTGTTAATGTTCTTAACGAAAAGTATTATCATAAAAGAAGTGAAGGATTAAAGATAATGAAAAGTGGAACATAATGAATGAATGAAAGTCTTGCAAGCAAAATTAAAGAGGTTCACAACTCAATGAAGAGTTGTTAGCTCAACTGTATGGAATGTAGCGTGCGATCTTGGCTAACCCATAAGGGTGTACACACAAGGGGGGTCAGTCTTGGTGACTGATCCATACATGCGAAACAGGATCCTTGTCGCTTAACCCCAAGAATGAGGTGGCTTCGTGCCTAATGATGGGGTATAGCTTATGACAGGATCTAGATAGAAGTGAAAGATAATGAAAAAGTGAGAAATGAACGAATATGAACGATGATAAAAGATAATAATGATATTATCAAGATGTATGTATGTTGTGTGATCACGAACAAAAGTAAAGGAAAGGTTTTTACTAAAGGTAAAGTATTTTACTTATAAAACTAGAACTCACTCAACATCGCTGACTTTTATGCATTTTCAGTTGGCAGGTAGCTTGTTGCTGAGGATGGCACGAGGGTGAAGCTACTTGGTGGGCAAAGACTGGTATCCATCTCATGCAATAATAATGATGTTGTTTTGTAATACAATTAAGTGATATTTTGTAATCTTTTAAACGATGATGTATTACTTGGCAAATGTATTTATTAAAGCATGAAATGGTTTTTGATGAATTATTCCGCTACAATATTTTATTTGCTTAATAAATCTTATTATGTTTTGATATAAATGAGGTAGTGATTGACCAACTGTGGGGTTCCCGGGAACGGGGCCTTTCAAGTTGGTATCAGAGCCAAGTTTTAAGAGAAATGGGTAAATAATTTCCAAACCTAAACCTAAACTGAGAATGGGACCGAATGGAGGAATGCCAATCCAAGTAGCTACGTGCCATCAGGTAATTTACTTTCTTAAGGTTAACAGGTATTATGTGCTTGTGCTATCTGATTTATGTGCTCTTAGTAGATTTGGATACTGATGTAGTCAGAATAGGAAATGCTTCGGATATGAAGAGTAAAGTAAGTGACTAATCACAACTAGCCACTGTAATTAGGACTTACTATACTTGACATAATCTGAGCTATTACCTTGAATGACCGTGTTGGTGTTTGAATCTTATAGTGTTTAGAGGATGGCGGGTGGTAGAACTTCGAAGGCTTCTCGAGGGGGTGTGCAGGGTGGTCGTGGTGCTAGGCCATGTTTCACCGGGAATAAGGCTAAGGCTGCTGAGACGGCTCCTACAGAGACCGAGCTTCATCACCAGGAAGGCGGTTATGAGAGTGCTAATTTGAGAGCCTCTGTGAAGGAGGCAGTTGTAGAGGAAGTTCATCAGGTCATGCAGACGGTCCTGCCGTCTGTGGTGACCGAGGTTATTCATGTTGTGAGGAAGGATGAAAAGAAAGAGAGGGAGGAGAGGAGGAGGACCGTTAGGAGAGGTTCATATGAAGGGGAGCGACCAGAAACTGAGACGGTTGTCTCCAGTGATGAAGAGGAAGAGGAAGCAGTGCGGGAAACCGCCAAGGGGTGTAGTTATGGGGCATTCCAGAGATGCAAGCCCCCAACTTTTGATGGGAATGGTAATGTTGCTACTGCTCACCGATGGGTGAGGGAGATGGAGGCGGTGCTCGATATCAGTGAGTGCCGAGAGGATCAGAAGGTGAAGTTTGCTACCCACTCATTTATGGACTCAGCCTTATATTGGTGGGATAATATTGTCCAGGCCGAGGGCAGCAGGGCTGTTGGGAAGATGAGGTGGAGTGAACTGAAGAAGATGGTGATCTAGGAGTTTTGTCCTCATAGGGAGCTTGACAAGATTGAGAGAGAGTTCCTACAGCTGGAGGCGGGAACCATGACACACCAGCAATACACGACTAAGTTCAACGAGATGGCAAGGCTAGTGCCTGATCAGGCGACGCCGGTGTCAAGGAAGATCAAGAGGTATATCCAGGGTTTGCCGGCAGTTATCCACAGGCACATGATCGCCGCCCGGCCGAGTACTTTTAGGTTGGTGATTGATCTGGCAGGGAGGCTGTATAATGAGAGAGAAGTGGCAGTGGTGGAGGTGAACAAGAAGGGTGGCGGTGACAGGAACTAGAATGGGAAGCGGTTTAGTCATGGTGGTTTTACCCCGAGCAACAAGAAGGAAAGGATGGATGACAGGAGGGTAGTGTCGGAAGGTACGGGGACTAAGCGGTATGGTAAGTGCGGGAAGGAACATTCAAGGGAGTGTAAATGGGGACTGAATCTCTACTTCAAGTATGGGAAGCCCGGTCATATGGCAAGAGAGTGTGGGGTTGTAAGGTGTTATAACTATAGTGAAGAGGGCCATCTGAGCAGGGATTGCAAGAGGCCAAGGGCAGAGAGCTCTGGGGTGAAGAAAGGGGTTAAGAAGGAGGGACCAAAGGCAAAAGCCATAGCATTCATGATGACCCGGGAAGAGGCTAGGGTGGACCCCGATGTCGTGTCAGGTACGTTCCTAGTAAAACAAACTTGTGCCTCTGTATTATTCGATTCTGGTGCTAGTAAGAGTTTTATTTCTGCTACCTTCTATGCTAAGTTGCCTGTTAGGAGAAAAAAGATTGATGAGCCCTTCGATGTAAAAACTGCCATTGGTAAGTCTACCAGGATTTCCGATCTGATAGAGAATTGTGACATAGAGTTAGAAGGCCATAGGTTCTCTGCTAATTATTTGTGATGCCCCTAGGTGGATTCGATATGGTTCTAGGGATGGATTAGTTAGCAGCCTATGAGGCAAATATTGTGTGTCACAAGAAGATGATCCGACTGACTGCGCCTGACGGGAGTTCGGTAACGATCTACGGTGATCGAGTTACTACGGTTCCGAAGGTGATTTCGATGGTGGTGGCAGAGAAGTGCATGAAACATGGATGTAGTGCCTATCTGGCTTATGTGAAGGATGTGGATACGTCAGTACCATAATTGTCCGACGTACCAGTTGTGTGTGACTTTCCGGATGTGTTCCCAGAAGATTTACCAGGTGTGACACCGGACTGCGAGATCGAGTTCCAAATCGACTTGATACCTGGTGCTCAACCTATTGCCAAGGAATCATATCAATTGGCTCCATCTGAGATGAAGGAACTGATTGTTTAGTTGCAAGAGTTGTTGGACAAAGGGTTCATTCGATCGAGTATCTCTCCTTGGGGTGCTCCGGTCTTGTTTGTAAAGAAGAAGGACGGTAGTATGAGGATGTGCATCGACTACCGTGAGTTAAACAAGCTGACCATGAAGAACTGGTATCTGTTACCGAGGATTGATGACTTATTTGATCAGCTCCAAGGTGCCAGTTGGTTCTCGAGAATAGATCTCCGATCTGGTTACCATCAGTTGAAGGTGAAGGAGCAGGATATACCTAAAACAATTTTTCGCACGTGTTATGGACACTACGAGTTTCTTATTATGTCTTTTGGTCTAACTAACATGCCAGCTGCCTTTATGGATTTGATGAACCGGGTGTGTCGGCCGATGTTGGATAAATCAGTGATTGTGTTTATCGATGAACTCCTGATTTATTCGAAGAGCGAAGAAGAGCATGTTGGTCACATTCGTGAGGTATTTGAGACACATAGAAGAGAGAATCTGTATGCTAAGTTCTCCAAGTGCGCTTTCAAGTTGCGCGAGGTTCAGTTTTTGGGTCATGTGGTAAATTCCAAAGGGATCATGGTATACCCGGCAAAAGTGGATGTCACACCCCAATCCACGACAGTTTCCCGCGGGGTGCGAACGTCATGGAATCATAGTCATTGATCGACCACTATATGATTCGGTAAAACATACGTAGCAAATAAGTTTAAAATACATAATTGTTTTCAGAGTCAAATTGTGGAAGCAAAGGAATTAATGCAAGTCGTTTTCCAAACTCGACAAATACAGAATTAAATGTCCAAAAGAGAATGGTCCTAAATGCGATGTGATCCATGCTAGATTAACTTAATGCATTTATCAAATACCTGAGAAAACATGCATCAAAAATATGTCAACATAAAGTTGGTGAGTCACAGGTTTAAAGTAATAGTAAACAGTGTAATGGACCACAAGTCTTTCCATGATTTGATTGTCGATCATACAATACTACAACATTATATAAGCATCCCAACCGAAGCTAGACTGTAACTGTAATAGATTCCCCTACCCATGCCTACTGTAAGCACAGGGGTGAATAGGCTAATAATGCACCCGTTTAGACCTCCAGTCAAGGTTAGGGTAATTAACTCGGGTGGGGGTAGTCAAACCCAATAGTACTATCCATGATTACCTCGCTTTGGGAAATAAACTAACGGTCCGATAACAGTGGACTTCATACGGTAAGTAACAACTTATATAACATGTGAAATCATTGACAAGTAATTGTGTCCATGAAAATAGTAATTTGCATGTAATCTCCCCCCAAAATGAAAATAAGTAAATATAGGGCCGTGAAACTCACCTGTAATGCACGCGTGAATACTAGCAATAGTCCGTACGTATGATCAGTCTAGGAATCTCCTAAACAACATCACAATATATTCATAAGGTCATTATTACTAAACCTAGATGGTCATGCATAACTCATCCACAAAGTTAGTTTTGAAAACGTCACTTGACTAGTTAGACACGTCGAGCCGTTAATGTCTTATTTAGATTCTTGTCTTCATAATTATCTTCCTAAAAATACATAATGTATTGTATGGGTTTTATATTAAGTATAATTCAATTATACTTTCCATGTGCATGAGTTTGTTTTTACCAAATACCTCCAAAAGTTTACTTTATATAAATGTAGGCATTTAACAGAAACAGAAGGATTTTTAGGTCTGGTTGTCATCCCCTTTTCATGGTACAAAAAATCTTTATAAAATCTGATATTTTTACCACATCTTTCTCTATGTCTTAGGTCTCCAAAAAGGTATATCTTGTAATATGAAACTAAGTTTAAGCCTCGAAATGGGTCATGAGGCAACAGATGTCAATGCAGCATTTTCCTGTACATGTCCATAGATTTCATCTTTTTTGAGGGGTCAAACCCTGCTTTTACCAATAGAGCCTATATTAATTTTAAACCTAACATCTTAAGCTAAGCTACTACAGAAAGGAAAACTCTATTTGATTACGTTAAGCATAACTTATGCCTCAATCTTTCTGCCCTATCTAATCTGCCAAAAACTCAGATTCAACACCCTAATCATATTTGTACGTTTTGGATGGGTTATACTTATGTGAAAATTTCAAGGTTGGCTGTGTTGAAAACTAGACATTCTAAGGTTAATTTTAGGCTCAAGAAGTGGTTCATTTGATCGTGTTTATGTCGAGTTATGGTGTCTAAAACACAGAACATGAATCTGCCAGAAAATGTCTTACATGTTTTGTTACTTTTTAAGCTTTGCTAGTGCCCCTTTGGATGAGTTAGTGAACATGGACACATCATAGTGATGTATGGAAGATTAGGAACAAGGTGCTAACCTTAAACAATCAAGGAGAATGAGAAGATGATCTTGAAATGCAAAGAAAAAGACTTGATCCTTTGAACTAAGAACCAAGCAAGGAAAAGTGGAGAAGATGTTGTAGGATGCTTGAAATCTCTAAAAATCACTTGATCTTAAATTATAGCACTTGAATCACCCATGATTTGTAGAAAAAGAGTTGAAAATCAAATGAAGTGGGGGTGGGGTGCTTTGGCCGAAATTTGAAGGGAGGAGAGAAGAGAAGGGAAGTTGGTGAAATGTGTAGGTGAATTGTGGATGAGTTCTTGCTTTTAACATCCACCACTTCTTGTCTTTTGTTCTCATGGTTAAATCACATCATGTTTATTCTAGGAAGAAGAAATGGTTATTTGTGGTAAGGCAACATAATGTTTTTATCAATGGTGGAAAAAGTTATATAAAAATGGTATGATTCAACTTTTTCAAGTCAAACAAGAAAGCTTTATACAACTTAGAAATTGGTATGGAAAAGAGAGGGGAAGAAAAGTGGGTGATGGGTGGGGTGGACGATTTCATGCATGGGGAGGGGGGTTTGCTTTTCAATTTTGTGTAGTATTGGGTATTTGGGTGGTATTTGTTGTACTATATGTATTTTTACATATTTTTATATTCTTACTTTTTTACTTTACTTTTTTTTTAAAATAGATTGATATGTTATAAGAACTTATATAATATTACATATTCCAATATTGCATATATATTAGTGATACGTCATGTATCTAGTAGTCGCGGTAAAACGATTCGTTCCGGGTAAAATATCAAGTTACGTGATTAGGTTTATTTATAAGTTTAAACTTTTCTAATGTATTTAATTTGGAATATAAAATACTTTGAAACACTTTAAAGTATTTACTAGTATGTATATATTAATTTTCACCAACGCTCGTGTGTGCCGGTTGTATCACGTGTAAGATTGGTAATTACGTCGAATCACCGATGCATGAAATGTTATGCATGAAATGTTGCAATGAATGAAATGATTTCAATAAATGGAACAAAATTGAAAATCAAGCATGATATGTGTAATTATGACTAGGTCGGGGTCGGTATTGACCTGGAATTTGCCGGTTGTCACATACTCCCCATGTTAGAAAGAATTTCATCCCGAAATTCTGTTAGTGTCTTCTGTAGTCGCTAGGGTTTCAAACAAGTAAGGGTAGTTGAGTTTCATTTGATCTTCACATTCCCAAGTGAATTCGGGTCCTCGTCTAGAATTCCACCGATCCTTCACTATAGGAATGCGGCTTCGTTTCATTCTCTTTACCTCTCGATCCATGATCTCCACCGGTTTCTCAATAAAATGGAGTTGTTCATCGATCTGAACCTCGTCGAGTGGTATAATAAGAGTTTCATCTGACAAGAACTTCTTCAGATTTGACACATTAAAGGTATCATGAACACCACTAAGCTTCTATGGTAGATTGAGTTTGTAAGCTACGGGACCAATCCTCGCTAGGATCTCAAACGGTCCGATATATCTAGGGTTTAGCTTACCACGCCTACCAAAACGAATAACTCCCTTCCAGGGCGAGACTTTTAGTAGCACTTTATCTCCTACCTGGAATTCTAATGGTTTGCGTCTCACGTCAGCGTAACTTTTCTAAAGGTCACGCGCAGCTTTGAGTTGGTTCCGAATCTGAGCAATCTTTTCCGTTGTCTCGTGTATGATTTTCGGACCAGTAAGTTGGCTATCTCCTACTTCTGTCCAGCATAGAGGAGATCGACATTTCCTACCGTATAGTGCCTCAAACGGTGCTGCTTTGATACTAGTGTGATAGCTATTATTGTAAGAAAACTCAGCTAGGGGTAGATGAGTATCCCAGCGGTTTTCGAAATCTATCACACAAGCTCTAAGAATGTCTTCCAATGTTTGAATAGTTCTTTCACTCTGCCCATCTGTTTGGGGGTGGTATGCGATACTCATATCCAATCGTGTACCCAAGGCTTTTTGTAATGATTGCCAAAATCTAGAGGTGAATCGACTATCTCGGTCAGAGATAATGGAGATTGGCACACCATGCCTTGAGACAACCTCCTTGAGGTAGATCCTGGTCAGCTTTTTCATTTTGCAAGTTTCCTTAATTGGTAAGAAATGTGCAGACTTCGTTAGTCGGTCTACAATTACCTAAATCGTATCGCATCCGGTGGATGTCTTGGGTAGTTTCGTTATGAAGTCCATGGAGATCTGTTCCTATTTCCACAGTGGAATTTCTGGTTGGTGCAGTAGTCCTGATGGCTTCTAATATTCAAACTTAACCTTTGAACATGTGAGGCACTTGCCTACATTGGTGGCTATGTCAGCTTTCATGTTGGGCCACCAATATAACTCCTTCAGGTCCTGATACATCTTATCAGAGCCCGGGTGGATGGAGTATCGGATTTGTGTGACTCGTTCATCATAAGATCCTTAAAGTTTCCAAAATTTGGTACCCAAATTCGGTTCATGAAATAGCGAGTTCCATCAGACTTGATCTCCAATTGTTTATCCATGCCCACGAAGAGATTCCTCTTTCAAATTTTGTTCCTTTAGTGCCTCAAGCTGAGCATCGCGAATCTGTGTGGTTAAATTTGTACGGATTGTCATTCCCAACGCTCGTACTCGCATGGTCTTGGTTTGTTCTTTCCTACTCAAGGCATCTGCTACAACATGTGCGTTTCCTGGGTGATAACGAATATCGCAGTCATAGTCATTTAATAACGCAACCCACCTGTGTTGTCTCATATTCAGTTCTTTTTTATCGAAGATGTGTTGAAGGTTTTTATGGTCAATGAATATAGTACACTTGGTGCCATATAAATAATGTCTCCAAATATTAAGTGCAAAAACAACGGCTCCTAATTCGAGGTCGTGAGTAGTGTAATTTTTCTCATGCACTTTCAATTGTCGATAAGTGTAAGAGATAAACTTATCGTGTTGCATCAGAAAGCAGCCGAGTCCTTGTTGTGATGCGTCACAGTACACCACAAAACCATCAGTTCCCTCTGGTAGGGATAGAATGGGTGCACAACATAGCTTTTGCTTCAACAATTGAAACGCGGCTTCCTGCTTATCACCCCAATCAAACTTCTTATCTTTTTGGGTCAAGGTCGTCAATGGTTGGGCTATTTTGGAGAAATTTTCAATAAAGCGTCGATAATAACTAGCAAGACCTAGGAATTGTCGCACCTCGGTTGGAGTCTTTGGTGCTTCCCAGTTCTTAATGGCCTCTATCTTTGATGGGTCAACATGTATTCCCTTCTCGTTGACCACATGTCCGAGAAATTGCACTTCTCGAATCCAGAAGTCGCATTTTGAGAATTTTGCATACAACTTCTCATTCTTGAGTAGTTCTAATATTTACCTTAAATGTTGTTCGTGATCATCCTTGGTTCGTGAATATATCAAGATGTCATCGATGAAGACGATCACAAATTTATCCAAGTAGGGTTTGCACACTCTGTTCATAAGATCCATGAATACGGCTGGTGCATTGGTTAACCCAAATGGCATGACCATGAACTCATAGTGACCATAACGAGTTCGAAAAGTGGTCTTAGGGACATCCTCCTCTTGGATTCGTAATTGGTGGTATCCCGAACGTAAATCAATCTTCGAGTAATAACTAGAACCTTGAAGTTGATCAAATAAGTCATCGATTCGTGGAAGTAGATACCGATTCTTGATAGTGAGTTTGTTTAATTTCCGGTAGTCAATGCACATTCGGAATGATCCATCCTTCTTCTTGACAAACAAGACCGGAGCTCCCCAGGGTGAGAAGCTCAACCTTATGAATCCTTTATCTAACAATTCTTGTAATTGATTAGACAACTCCTACAACTCTGATGGTGCTAGTCGGTATGGTGATCTTGCTACCAGAGCAGCTCCAGGTACTAAGTCAATACGAAATTCGACTTGTCTTTAGGGTGGAAGTCCGGGCAAGTCCTCAGGAAAGACTTCCGGGTAGTCTCGCACGATGGGTATATCCTCTATTCTTTTCTCGTCTACTTGCTTCTCTATCACGTGTGCCAATATTGCATGATAACCCTTTCGTAGTTACTTCCGGGCCTTCATACATGAAATGATCCTTAGCACTGTACCACACCTTTCTCCTTGGATTGATACTATCTCTCTACTCGGGAGTGGAATGAGAACAATCTTCTCTCGACATACAATTTCTGCTTGGTTTTTCGACAACCAATCCATACCAATGACGATGTCGAAACTTCCTAGGGTTATGGTTAACAAATCTATGTTGAATGCGTGATCCGCCAAGCGCAAGGTGCATCCTTGTATGATTTTATCAGCTTCAATTAATTTACCATCGGCTAACTCTATTGCATACTTGGAAGTCAAATATGTAGGGGTAATTCCAAGCAATGGACTAAATTCACTAAACACGAAACTCCTATCGGCACCCGTATCAAATAAGATAGATGCATAGTGATTGTTTATGAGGAACGTACCCATGACAATGTTTGGCACCTGTCGGGCTTCTCCAGCTCCAATCACAAAGGCTCAGCCGCGTGCGTGGTTTCCATCAGTTTGCATCAAGTTCGGGCAATCCTTACGAAAATGTCCAGGATTACCACATTCAAAACATGCCCGATTGTTTCTTGTTTTGGGGGCAGGGTTGGCCTTTCGACAGTCCTTAGTTGCATGGCTAAAACGCTTGCACTTTTGACACATTGAATCCACACATGCACAAGGTGATGAAAGTTGCATTTGTTGCATTTAGGTAGGTTTCCAGCATATCCACCTTTTGCTTTCTTCTCCGATGGGCCCGCAGTAAAAGCCCTAACCACTTCCTGTTTATGTTGAGCTTGAGATGGAGGGTTTCTACCATGATTGTTGTCCCACTTTCTCTTGTTGTCATAGTTCCTTTCCACCACTGCCTTCTTTACAAATACAGCTTGACGCACAGCCTGATCGGTCAAGTCATGAGCTATTCTGACAGCTTCTTGAATAGTGACTGGCTTGGATGAGGTCACCATACTCTGGATTTGGGGTGCAAGGCCCTAAATATACCATTCAATCCGTTTGAATTCTGGGTGAACCATGTGAGGGCATAAACGAGCAAGATCATGAAATCGGGTGGTATAACCGGTCACATCCGCGCCTTTCATGGTGTGGTTCCAGAATTCTACCTCAAGCTTTTGTAATTCATTCCGAGGGCAGTACTCATCAGTCAGCATCTGTTTGAACTCATCCCATGTGATTTGATAAGCAGCATCAATACCCAAGGTCTGAGCATGAGCATTCCACCAAGTGAGTGCCTGACCCTCAAAGGTACACGTGGCAAATTTCGTCGTGTTCTCCTCGACACAGTTGCTGATTCGTTGTACTGACTCCATCTTCTCAATCCAGCGGACCAAGCCAACAGCTCCTTCATTACCATGAAAGTTAAGCGGTTTGCAATTCAGAAAAGTCTTGTAGGAGCATCCCTTGGTATTGGCATCAGATCCTGTGTCATAGGTTTAATCATATTAACAATAAATAAACATTAACAATGACCCTTTTATCTCAAGTCTTTAATTACGCCAGATATTTAGATCCCTCCTACGCCACTTCCATTTCCTCCATTCACCTCGGATCCTCCTACGCTACGGTTCGCCTCATGATGTGCAATGGCATCTGCTACTCGTTGTGCCACTAGTTACTCAATGGCCTCAGCTGTCATGGGAGCACTGTTTCCCATGTTGGTTCGGACGTTTCTCCTTCATGGTGGCATGTTTCTTCAAATCATAATGATAAGTATGATGAGACAATATGTAATAATGTCAAACACATGTGCACCAAAAGTAAACAATCATAACAACCACGCAATCACGCAATATAAAAGATAACGTAACTTGAAATAAATTGTACGAGTTACAAAGTATTTTAAGAGTACACTCTCTTACAACCAAGTTAATATCCAAATATTACGTGAGCACAGCCCTCTCACGATAGGTAATCAAGGAATGAACGAGTAAATACGCCTGTTTGCACTGCTGCCATAGCTATCAGTACACATACAGCTGCCAGGGTGCTGGATGACTCCAGGCGTCCCTCCGGTGTACTCACCCTCTGCTCTACCGCCGCTGAGCGCTGCTCGGCCATCATCGCTCTTTGCTCTGTAGCATCCATCCTCTGAGTTAACTCCGCCATCTCACGCTGCACGCCAGTAATCCTGTCATGCATCATGTGTAATGCCTGGTCATCTAGGTACCTGTCCTCCTCAATAGCTAGCAATCGACCTTCAATATCCTCCTTATCAGTAGTCTATGGAAGTCCAGCAATCTCCTCCTGTAACTCCCGGATCTAATGGTCGTGCCTCACAGCAAGTGCCACGAGCAACGGCACTGTGCGCTCCACAGGCTCTCGGGTGAGGGGTGTCGGGTGTGGTGCATCAAATGACTCACCCACAGAAGGTATTCCCTCCATGTCCCTCCACTCACTCAGGCAGCTCGGCATCCAGTCCTATTGACGACTATCAACTTTGCGCCTTTTAGGCACAGGCTCGGGGGTACGATCACGAGTAGGTGTAGTAGGGCCGATCGGGATGCGAACCCGCTTCCTGGGTGTGTGTGCACGAAGTGCACCACCAGGATGGGTCCGATATCTACAGTATGATGGTGGTGGTAACGTCGGATCGACGTCACGGTGGGTATCTGTAGCCACTATCTCGGGAATAGCGGATACAGGGGCAATAACAGTTGGATCAGGGGTGGGGTCGAGAGTATCAGCGTCGGTAGGCTGGGGAGTGGGATCAACAGTAGCCTGGGGAATGGAATTAGTAGGCTGGGAGGTAGAGTCAGCGGGCTTCAAGTCAGGACCTACAGGCCCGGTATCAGCGGTCTGGGAGACGGAGTCGATGGACTCAGAATCCAAATCCACTCGCTTAGTGTCGTCAGACAATGGGACAGGATCAGCAGGCTCAGGAGTAAGGTCTACTAGCTCGAGAAGAGGGTCAGCTGGCTATGGGTCGGTGGTGGTATGACGGGGTCCGACTATCGTAGCGAGGTAGTAATGAGCCTCACTCGCTGGGATGGTCATTGGCATGTCTGGGCCAATACGACGAACGCACCCTGGATTAAGCTCATAAGGTAGTGCGGCGTGGGGTGAATGTTTGGGTATCCACCAAACCATGCCTGGAGGAAGAGGGGGTAACCCATAGTCTTCGGGCAAGCCTCCCGTGGTATCAGGAGCAAGGATAGGGGTAGGGTCAGAGGGAGTGGGATCAAAAGTAGGAGCAGGAGTCTCTACTGCAGTGGGAATAGTCGGCTGGGTCAAATCGTCAGGTGTAGGGTTTAGAGGGGCAGATGTGGATCCTGCAGACGATGCTAGTGACGTGGGCTCGTACTCCTCGTCAGAGTCGAATACGTATATAGGTCGGGATGCGGATGACATATCTATGACAAGACAACACATCAATACAATTATCATAAGTTACGTGAATGTATAAAATGCTAAGGTGATGCAATGAACCACGGTTATAGTCTAGGTCCACTAGATGCAACCTAATTCCCTATAACCAATGGCTCTGATACCAATCTGTCACACCCCAATCCACGACGGTTTCCCGCAGGGTGCGAACGTCATGGAATAATAGTCATTGATCGACTACTACATGATTCGGTAAAACATGCATAGCAAATAAGTTCAAAATACATAATTGTTTTCAGAGTCAAATTGCAGAAGCAAAGGAATTAATGCAAGTCGTTTTCCAAACTCGACAAATACAGAATTAAATGTCCAAAAGAGAATGGTCCTAAATGCGATGTGATCCATGCTAGCTTAACTTGATGCATTTATCAAATACCTGAGAAAACATGCATGAAAAATATGTCAACATAAAGTTGGTGAGTTCACAGGTTTAAAGTAATAGTAAACAGTGTAATAGACCACAAGTCTTTCCATGATTTGATTGTCGATCATAGAATACTACAACATTATATAAGCATCGCAACCGAAGCTAGATTGTAACTGTAATAGATTGCCCCTACCCATGCCTACCGTAAGCACAGGGGTGAACAGGGTAATAATGCACCCGTTTAGACCTCCAGTCAAGGTTAGGGTAATTAACCTGGGTGGGGGTAGTCAAACCCAATAGTACTATCCATGATTACCTCTCTTTGAGAAATAAACTAACGGTCTGATAACAGGGGACTTCATATGATAGGTAACAACTTAAATAACATGTGAAACCATTGACAAGTAATTGTGTCCATGAAAATAGTAATTTGCAGGTAATCTCCCCTCAAAATGAGAATAAGTAAAAATGGGGCTGTGAAACTCACCTGTAATGCACGCGTGAATACTAACAATAGTCCGTACGTATGATCGGTCTAGGAATCTCCTAAACAACATAACAATATATTCATGAGGTCATGATTACTAACCCTAGATGGTCATGCATAACTCATCCACAAAGTTAGTTTTGAAAACGTCATTTGACTAGTTAGACACGTCCAGCCGTTAATGTCTTATTTAGATTCTTGTCTTCATAATTATCTTCCTAAAAATACATAATGTATTGTATGGGTTTTATATTAAGTATAATGCAATTATACTTTTCGTGTGCATGAGTTTCTTTTTACCAAATACCTCCAAAAGTTTACTTTATATAAATGTAGGCATTTGACAGAAAAAGGAGGATTTTTAGGTCTGGTTGTCATCCCCTTTTCATGATACAAAGAATCTTTATAAAATCTGATATTTTTACAACACCTTGATCTATGTCTTAGGTCTCTAAAAAGGTAATCTTGTGCTATGAAACTAAGTTTAAGTGCCTCGAAATGGGTCATGAGGCAACAGATGTCAGTGCAGCATTTTCCTGTACATGTCTAGAGATTTCATCTTTTTGAGGAGTCAAACCCTGCTTTTACCAATAGAGCCTATATTACTTTTAAACCTAACATCTTAATCTAAGCTACTACAGAAAGAAAAACTCCATTTGATTACTTTAAGCATAACGTATGCCTCAATCTTTTTGCCCTATCTAATCTGCCAAAAACTCAAATTCAACACCCTAATCATATTTGTACGTTTTGGATGGGTTAACTTATCTAAAAATTTCAAGGTTGGCTGCGTTGAAAACTATACATTCTAAGATTAATGTTAGGCTCAAGAAACGATTCATTTGATCGTGTTTAGGTCAATTTATGGTGTCTAAAACACAGAACATGAATCTGCCAAAAAATGTCTTACATGTTTTGTTACTTTTTAAGCTTTGCTAGAGCACCTTTGGATGAGTTAGTGAACATGGACACATCATAGTGATGTATGGAAGATTAGGAACAAGGTGCTAACCTTAAACAAGCAAGGAGAATGAGAAGATAATCTTGAAATGCAAAGAAAAAGACTTGATCCTTTGAACTAAGAACCACGCAAGGAAAAGTGGAGAAGATGTTGTAGGATGCTTGAAATCTCTAAAAATCACTTGATCTTAAATTATAGCACTTGAATCACCCATGATTTGTAGAAAAAGAGTTGAAAATCAAATGAAGTGGGGGTGGGGGTGCTTTGGCCGAAATTTGAAGGGAGGAGAGAAGAGAAGGGAAGTTGGTGAAATGTGTAGGTGAATTGTGGATGAGTTCTTGCTTTTAACATCCACCACTTCTTGTCTTTTGTTCTCATGGTTAAATCACATCATGTTTATTCTAGGAAGAAGAAATGGTTATTTGTGGTAAGGCAACATAATGTTTTTATCAATGGTGGAAAAAGTTATATAAAAATGGTATGATTCAACTTTTTCAAGTCAAACAAGAAAGCTTTATACAACTTAGAAATTGGTATGGAAAAGAGAGGGGAAGAAAAGTGGGTGATGGGTGGGGTGGACGATTTCATGCATGGGGAGGGGGGGTTTGCTTTTCAATTTTGTGTAGTATTGGGTATTTGGGTGGTATTTGTTGTACTATAGGTATTTTTACATATTTTTATATTCTTACTTTTTTACTTTACTTTTTTTTTTAAATAGATTGATATGTTATAAGAACTTATATAATATTACATATTCCAATATTGCATATATATTAGTGATACGTCATGTATCTAGTAGTCGCGGTAAAACGATTCGTTCCGGGTAAAATATCAAGTTACGTGATTAGGTTTATTTATAAGTTTAAACTTTTCCAATGTATTTAATTTGGAATATAAAATACTTTGAAACACTTTAAAGTATTTACTAGTATGTATATATTAATTTTCACCAACGCTCGTGTGTGCCGGTTGTATCACGTGTAAGATTGGTAATTACGTCGAATCACCGATGCATGAAATGTTATGCATGAAATTTTGCAATGAATGAAATGATTTCAATAAATGGAACAAAATTGAAAATCAAGCATGATATGTGTAATTATGACTAGGTAGGGGTTAGTATTGACCTGGAATTTGCCGGTTGTCACAGTGGAGGCGGTGATGCAATGGAAGACTGCAAAGACGCCATTCGAGATCCGCAGTTTCTTGGGTTTGGCGGGCTATTACAGGAGATTCATTCAAGACTTTTCTAAGATAGCCTCACCATTGACCAAGCTGACCCGTAAGGATGTGAAGTTTGTATGGGGTCTGAAACAAGAGAACGCTTTTAAGGAGTTTAAGACAAGATTGACTCAAGCTCCTGTCTTAACGTTAGGGAAAGAAGATTTGGTGGTCCATTCAGATGCTTCTTATTTAGGATTGGGTTGCGTGCTGATGCAACGGGGAAGGGTTATAGCCTATGCATCCCGACAGTTGAAAATCCATGAGGCTAATTACTCTACTCATGACTTGGAGCTAGCGGCTATGGTCTTTGCATTGAAGATTTGGAGGCACTACTTATACAGGACGAAGTGCACTATTTTCACTGACCATAAGAGCTCGAAATATTTCTTTGAGTAAAAGGACCTCAATATGAGGCAAAGGCGGTGGTTAGAGTTGATCAAGGATTATGATTGTGAGATCCACTACCATCCGGGCAAGGCCAACGTAGTGGCGGATGCCCTTAGCCGAAAGGAGAGACCCGAGCCAATCCGGGTGAAAGCTTACCAATTGGTGATGACCTCCGATGTGATGGAACAGGTCAAGGAATTTCAAGATGAGGCGCTGAAGGAAGACCGAATCAACTCCGAAAGAATGAAAGGTCTGGTCTCGGAGTTGGGTGAGAGCACTCTCGGAGTTAGAACCCGCTTTGGGCGGATGTGGATCCCTCGTTATGGAGACCTACGAGGGCGAATCATGGATGAAGCTCATAAGACTCAATACTCCATTCATCCCGGTGCTACAAAGATGTATCATGATATGAAGAAAGATTAATGGTGGCCGGGTATGAAGCGTGATGTAGCGGAGTATGTGAGTAAGTGCCTTACTTGCTTGTAAGTGAATGCTGAGCATCAGAAGCCATACGGGAAGATCCAACCTTTGGATATACCCGAGTGGAAATGGGAGCACATCACCATGGACTTCATTACGAAGTTACCACGTACGGCAAGGGGGTACGATGCTATTTGGGTGATAGTTGACCGTTTGACGAAGAGTTCTCACTTTCTACCGATCCGCGAGACGTATTCCTCTGAGAGGTTAGTGGACCTATTCATTAAAGAGATTGTGACGCGTCATGGTGTACCAATGTCTATCGTGTCTGACCGTGTCACTCGGCTTACATCCAAGTTTTGGAAGAGATTTCATGACGTGATGGGGACGAGGTTGCATATCAATACAGCTTATCATCCTTAGACGGATGGTCAGTCAGAGAGAACTATACAGACGCTTGAGGATATGCTCCGAGCATGCGTCATTGATTTCGGAGGAAGTTGGGATGAACACTTACCTTTAGTTGAGTTCTCATACAACAACAGTTATAATGCCAGCATTGGCATGCCACCATATGAGATGCTATATGGTAGGAAGTGTAGAATGCCTGAATCTTGGGGAGACATCGGACATAAGGAATTGGGAAGAGTTGAAGTGATCGAGGCTATGACTGAAAAGTTAGAGAAGATCAAGGCCTTTATGAAGGAGGCAAAAGATAGGCAAAAGTCGTATGCTGACAAGAGGCATAGACCGATTGAATTCAAGGTGGGTGATAAAGTTATGCTGAAGGTTTCACCTTGAAAGGGGATCATTCGGTTCAAAAAGCAGGGTAAGCTGAGCCCGAGGTATATAGGACCTTTCCGAATCATTGCTCAAGTAGGAGAGGTGGCCTATAGGTTGGAGCTACCCGATGAGTTAAGTGGGATTCATCCAACATTCCATGTATCTCATCTGAGAAAATGCCTAGCTGATGAAGATATGATTGTACCACTGGAGGATATTGAGGTAGATGAACGGCTCAATTATTTGGAGCAACCGGTGGCCATCATTGACAGAAAAGAGAAGTGGCTGTAGAATAAAGTGGTTCCACTGGTGCGAGTGCAGTGGAGGCACAGGAAGGTATCCGAGTCTACGTGGGAGACGTAGGAAGAGATGAGACAGCATTATCCACAACTATTCGAGAAGTGACAGGTTTCGGGGACGAAACCTATATAAGGGGGGTGGACTTGTAACACCCGGAAATTTTTATAAAAAAAAAAAAGAAAAGAAAAGAAAAGAAAAGAGAAGTATAAAGAAAGAAAGGTGAAATAACCCAAGTTAAAGGGCTAAAGTTATGCAAGAGGCAAACTTTATTATTATTATTATGTTTAAAAGGTGGGCATGGCCGCCCACACCTCTGCTCACCAACTGCCTTCGACCGCAGAAAAGAAGAAAAGCAGAGTTTCCATCGGTTTTTAAAGAGAAGAAGAAGAAGATCAGTTTGAAGGTTAGTTTTTCATGAGTTTTGTTCAGTTTCAGCTGGATTTCAGCTTGTGAACCGAGTCTTATGTGTTCCTCTGTGTTTGGTTGGGTGTTTTTAGTGTGTTTAGGTGTTTGAACTCCAAGTGCTCTCGAGTTTGGAGGAGTTTTACTCGCAGGCTGCTATAGGTGAGTTCTAGAATCCCGAATTTTCTATTTTTAAACTTGTTTTGGGGCTGTAAATGCATGTAAATTATTACTTTTACAACTTTCAGTATGTTAACCATATGCGTTCCTCTGTTTTTAGTGGGTGGGTGTATTTATGAATGTTTGACTGAATTATGTGGTTGTATGCTTGTTTTATGAGTTTAGTATGCTATATTTGGGATAAGAATATGTTAGAAAGATGATCGGGAACTGAAATTAGTATAAGTTAGAACTGGCATAGTGCCCATACGCCTAAGTTTTCCATGCGCCCAAATGTCCATGCGCCTGCATATTACTCATGCGCCTACATAGTTCCCATGCGCCTGAGTTTTTTTGCCCATACGCCTAAGTTTTTCCCATGCGCCTAAGTTTCCCATGCTCCCAAGTATCCATGCGCCTGCATAGTGTTCAGGCGCCCACATAGTGCTCATGCGCCTAAGTTGCCTTAGAATTTTTTCGAAAATTTTGGAAAAAATGGAAATTTATTATTAAGCTCTAGAATGTTTTGGTGTGTTATGTTTGTTCATGTTATACATGTTGTGGCCTGTTATTGATGTTCCTTATTACGTATTATTACGTGACTTTACGTGGTGTGTTAATGTTCTTATACGAAAAGTATTATCATAAAAGAAGCGAATGATTAAAGATAATGAAAAGTGGAACATAATGAATTAATGAAAGTCTTGCAAGCAAAATTAAAGAAGTTCACAACTCAATGGAGAGTTGTTAGCTCAACTGTGTGCGTAGCGTGCGATCTTGGCTAAATACAATATATATGAATAAAATAAATATCATATATTTATATTAACATATTTTATACATATAATATAAAATATAACCAATTTACCCTTTATTTTCTTAAAACTTTGTTTTACACACTTTCAACTCATCTTTCTACTATATTTTTTATCGTTCTTTTATGTTTTTATTTTTTTAATAGAAGTTTGTATGTAACTGAAAAAAAGCTATAAACAAATCTAACCTACATTAATATGACCTATATGAATAAAACTTTATTGTTAAGGGGTTTAAAATGGATATTTAATCGAGACTACCGGGAAAATAGTTAAAAAAGGTATAAAATTTAGTAAAAATCACTATGAAATTTAAAAAAAGATATAATAGAAAATGCTATAAAAATCGAGTTACTTATAAAAGCAATAAAAATTTTGTTGTAAAAACACAAAAACACCCCATAAAAAGATGAGTAAATATAAGTAAATTTGAAGATTTAAAGTTTTAATAAAATTAATATGGTTATATAATGAATTATTTTTATGCAATATATGAAAGGGATACATATAATATTTTAATTATCTTAAAAGGGTATATATGATATAAGATAAGTTTTATAGGAACATATATGATATTTAAAATTTTATTTGGATATATATGATATTTAACTAGTTTTGTAGGGATATATATGAAATTAATCCTATATACTAAATCACACACATAATAGACAAGTGTACCTATCGAGTAGTAATATAGCTAAAGGTAAACGTGGACACAGCGTCTCCCGGTACTAAATCTTTGTTACTGTTTAACTGATAAAAACAAGAGATGGCTAGCTTATAACTAAAATATAAAAATAAAATAACAACTAAACTAACAAATGCAAGGTTTATCATTCAAGGAAGGATATAATTTTAATCTCGAATCCATTTACTCAACAATGATAATAATCAAGAACACAAGCCAAAATCACAAACACTCAAGTAATTAGATTCCCACTAAAGATATCTAATCATATGATTTGTTGAAAAGTTAGAATGATAAACACAAACTAACCACCTAAAATCATGCATTTAAACCAAAGTGAGACTATTATGTCAATGTTTATAAATGTGAAACTTGCTTCCTACCAAGGGTGACTTATTCAATAACTCTTTGAAAATATCACATGAAAAATAATAAACCACCTAAAGTTGATTAAACTAGGAAATAGTCATGTACTTCTTTAATATATGATTTTCATGTCAAGATTACACAAACTAACAATTCGTGTCAACAAATCCAAGATGAGCATAAAGCCTAACATGACAAGATCATAACAAACACTTTGTCATTCCACACATAAGCATGAGGATGCACATTCAAAAGTTCTTCAACCATAATCAAGACTTCCTTCACCATTCCTAGTTCAACGGCCATACACTAGCATAACATATATTTATTTATGAATAAATGCATAAACTATGAGTTTTTAGACATAACATAGATAAACATTCATAAGTATTGAATATACAATCAAGCTCTCAAATACACAAGACCATTGAAGAATAATCATGTAATTACCATAAACATTAACATAATCATTTCCAATAATCCATAATATCATCAAATGTTAACTAAACTTCATCTAAATCAAAATGACAAAGGAGCTTAGCTCATCATGAGCTCAAAAACAAAATACAAGCTTGGATAGTTTACAAAATTCATAGTAAAGTTAGTGAAAATCAAAACAAGAATCCAAGCTAAATGATGTAGATGATGGATGATGTTCTTTTCGATGTTGTAATTTTCCTTGATTGCTTGTAAATGGTGGGAAGTCACTAATTACCGGAGATAAAACAGTGGGTTTTTCTCTCCTAGAGTCTACACATAAAACAGAAGAGTTACTAAAGTTTTTATAGCAAAAGAGAGGAAGCATGGTTACGCTTCCAAAAAGGCGTGGTCGTGCCAAGTAAGGGGCACGACCGTGTCCCCAACAAGGCACGGTTATGCTTATTTTTTTCAAGTGGGTTGATCGATCTGGGACTTCAATTGGCTCCCCAGCCTTCAATAACACTGTAGACTCTGCTCAATCAAAGTTTAATCTTGATACACTGTCGTGGGAAAGTCAAACACGAGCCTGCTAGGGTTTTGAAGTGGGGCACGCTTGTGCCTATGATAGACACGACCGTGCCTCATGGTTGGAAACTTCAATTTTTCTCCGGAATGCTCCAAAGTGCTCCATCTTTTACAAAAGCCCTATTATTTCACAAATAAGATAAATAAGTGTCTAAACGTGTGAAATTATCATGAAACATGCATAAAGTATGGGAAAGATACACAACAAATATGTACATATTTAAGCACATCATAAAACCTAAAAAGCTACTATGATGGACATCTGCTTCCAACTTTATAGTGACAGATTTTTAGCCTTCGGTATATTTGTGATGTATCATGACGTGCTTTATTATTTTAAATGAAAAACAAAAAATATTTTTTAATCTTAGCCATAAATATATTTTAGCAGTTAGGATCATGTCGGAAACTTTCTGACGACATCATCCGTCAAAATTATGTCGCCAGGGATAATGATGTTTTCTTGTACTAATACCCACCGAATAAAAAGGGTATGGATAAAAGGAGTTTTTTGAACAACAATCTATTCTTTTTGGCTTTCGAATCAAAGCATCGCGGGACTTGAATCATTGATGTCATAGAAAGAGACATCATCTTATATTCTTGTATAGGGTATTTCTAAATGCACCCTAGTCTATATTTCATTTACACGCTAGTTTCTATAATAATTATAGTTGACTATACATTAAATTCTAACAAATCAATCAAAGTTTTTTTATTATAATTAATGAAAGATTATCATAAGTACATCATTCACACCACATTAAAACTTAAATGCAACACTACCCTACTATGCATTCAACTCAACTTTTTTATTAATGTTATATCATTTTTATATTATACTTGAACATTTACACTGTACAATTATAATAAAACATTTAAATTTGTTTTTATTATATTTTACTAAAATTTAGATTAATTTAAATATTTTACTAATAAATGTGTTTTTTAAGTTTTAAACAAGAAAATATTCTGAAATTAAGTTTTTGTTACCACCCAAGCGTGAAACATATGTATTTTTGCCGCTTTCTTATATTGTCAAACATGATTTCTATAATTTTAGATTTAAATATTCTGTTGTTATATGATTGTATTGTTTTTAGAATATGTTTGTGCATGCAAAAGAAACTTAACTTCAATATTATATGACAAATTTTATATTGTATATTTTTTTTACTTCTTCATCTTAGTTTCAAATTAATGATTTTTTTTAGGAAAACGAGTGATTCTTTTTGCCAACATATGTAAAGGGATCAAAGTATTGAAAAAACTAGCATTTTGATAGAATTTTCAAAAGTATTTTCTTTGTCATTTTACTAAAAATGTTTTTTTGCCACTTATTGGGCAATCTTTAGGCAGTGATAAATTTTTTATCTTTTTTAAAAACATTGACACCCCTATTATATGTTGCATTTAATGACACCCTTTAATAATTGGTTAAAGATTTTAATGTATTGATAACAATTAATAAATGATTGGATAATAATTAAAGATTATAGACTATGTTATTAATAGATTATGATGCAAATAACAATCTATTTTGTATAATGCTAGGCTAATGTGTTTAACACCATTCATTTATGCAATACCTTTTGTACTTTAAAAAAAATAGTTAATAGTTTATGGTGTTTCCTATGACTGCTTTAAAATGGTGGTCCCAATAATGAGTACATGAATCCCACAAACATGTTTCCTGGACATGCTAATAATCACATGTTGGGACCTTTCATATTGCAATGCTACGTGTGACTGATGATAAGTTATTTTTTTTTAGTTTTTAAACGTTTGTATTGTTATACATACGCTAATGTTAATAGAATTTATTCAAAATTAGATTATTTCTAACTGTACTCTACACATTTAATGTTCAATAATAGTTATGTTATCATCGTCCACATCTTCGTGGAAGGTGGGGGACTTTCATTAACAAAAAATAAATAAATAAATAAATATTGATAAAAATAATAATAATAATAATAATAATAATAATAATAATAATAATAATAATATAATAATAATAATAATAATAATAATAATAATAATAATAATAATTTTATTATTCAATTGAAACTCAAATAAAAACCTTCAAATAATATACCATAAAAAATCAAGATGCTTTTAGTTTTTTCTTATAAAAGTTCTTGTATAATTTTTGCATATTAAAAAACAACATAATTTCTGTTTTGTCCCAACAAATCCCTCAATAATTTTGCACATAAAAAACCAACATAGTTTCTTTTTTTCACATAAAAAATCCCTTAACAATTATTTACACATTAAAACACTTCACTCTAGCAAATTCCAGAAAGAATGAAAAAAACTTTTACACTGATTATTTTGTATGCACACATAATTATTTTGTATAAAAATAATAATAATATGGTAGATAAAAGTTGTGCACCACTATAATAATAATAATACTAGTAGTAGTTATAATAATAATAATAATAATAATAATAATAATAATAATAATAATAATAATAATAATAATAATAATAAAATCTAGATAATAATATTATAGAGGGAAATCCAACCATCAATCTTATTACGAAGGTATGAGAAGCGAACTGGTTGTGGTGTTTTCTTCTATAGTACTTGGTGAAAGGAAAGTATACAGGTACAATTATACATGATACGATTTTATTAAGGCGAACATGACTATTGAAGACGAAAATTGCCAGTGATATAATTTATAATGTGTATATAATATATGAATGTGATATATATGAGTGCATACACATATTTTTTTATCATTGCAAGATTTTTGTATCATGCACATATGCATACTTTATATTTTTTTTTACGTCTCAATTTCCATAGATACCTCTAATTTTATTTATTTTTATTATTTTATTTTTAGCATACACATCTGGCTACAAAAAGTTTAAGAGAATATTAACCCGGAGGTAACAAATTCAAGACCCAATTACATATAGACCTCCTAAAGGGATTTTATTAAGTGCTAAACATTCATGCCTTCTACAATATACAAAGGAAATCACATAGATTAGAATCGTTACTCCGCAACAACATAACAACGTTGCGAAATCACACTAAACAAACATAAATAAGTATGTAACAACCAAGCCATCAATCGCTTATTCATCCAATCACCAGACTTCTTATACACAACAACATACGTACGTACGCATATTTCTTCACTTCCATTCCTAAGCCCCAACCTTTCCTTTGAGGTTAATCACAGAAAGCTCTTTTTCAAAGTAATCTCCGGCGTACATGGGTGGATAATTGACCGCAAGAGGCGATTTTGCAAAATGCCCCAAAGGCTTCAACACAGCATCGGATGCAACATTGGAGAACAACTATAAATAGCAAGAAACAACGTTAAACCGCTCATGAGTCTCTTATGACATGACTTTTTACGAAATATATTTGATATAGATCTATGCACTTACAGTTGAGGATACCCTCCAAAGGCTTCGGTTTTCCTTTTTCGCTACTTCGATTGCTTCCAGAGTGCTTTTAGTTACCACAACTTCATGCATACCCGCCTTACAGTCACCAGCAGTCATCCATTCTAACTGAAGATTTAAAACAAAAGATTTTGTTAGCATACAACATACATAACCTAATATACTGCAAAGCCAATAGCTTGCTATAAGTGACATTTTACTATATATGTTTTGTTTAACCTGTTTTCCTGCCTGAATAAGTAGACAACCATCGGGAACTTTCACTTCGACTTTCTCCCCGTTCCTTAACCAAATACTTAGACCGGGGAACTTACTTTTGTAATGAATCGTTAAAAAGTTGATGTCATAATGATATCCGGCAAACACGGTTCCCTCTTCACCGTGCCGCCCGAGGTCGCTTCCCGTTGGTGCAAGAAGATGTGGACCCTACATTCCAAATTGTAACACAAACAACGAATGTCACATATATATGTACTATTTCAAAAATAGCCAACATGTCCAAATTTAACTAATGGTCTCACCAGCTTCATTAAATTAGTGAATGAGTCCTTTGGTAGATCAAATCCAATTGCAGCCATTTCAGCAACAGCCTGAACTATCAGATCTAGTGTTAGCAAATAGCAATTATGATCCATACATATATGTAACTGAAAGGTCTGTATAATCCACAATTTTTATAATCAATAGGTCTTCAAATCGTATATTTGAAAAAAATTAAAACTCTTCTTATTGTATGTAACTACTGACCTCAACGGTCGATATCATTTTAAATCCCCATGAATCCATGATTTGTTTCCATTCGGGGATGCCTTCGGGCAAGACGGGCTCAGAGTTCAACTCCTACAAGAACAATGCACATAACACAACAATTAATGATCCAGAATGCAACCGATGCCAGGATAAGAGAGCGTAGACGTAACCTGGAACCGAGTTTTGGATGGTCGCGGGCCGACCCTCCACATGTATCGCGACTTAAGGTCCGGGCCGGTCGGGATCTTAGGCTGGCGATCTTTAGGCAGTGCTCTCAGCCTCTTTTGCATTTCAAGATCAACCAAACTACGTGGGATCTCTACTCCTCCTGGTGTTGAACCAACCTGCTCCATGAAGTCCTCTAAAAGTTATTTGTAGATATTATTTCAAAACTTAAATGTTCATAGAAATTAATCTTTTATTTTTTGTAAAATACATCATAAAACAGACGAAAAATTAGAATTATATGTTAAATTATAAAGTTGCTTGCCTCTTTTGCATGACCTATATAGATCTAATTAACTAGTACGTATTTACCTACTTAACAATTATTAATATTTTGATTTATATATAAAGTTTAAAAAGATATATTTCTACAAATATATTTTTTTGGATGCAATTACTATGCTAATTTATATATAATTCTTTCAATATAAACTTGAAGTTATGATATTAAATTATATAGTAACATTATTACTTTGTTATAGTTTTTTTTCAAGTTTTAAACACTACATATGTCACTAATTATTTAATAAATATCATCTTCCTTGACTCATTAGTCAGAATAATAAAAAGGGTAAGTTCATTAGATTTGTTTTGCTATGAATATTTAGTAAAGGTAGGTATGATTTAGGTATTAATCATCAATCATATGTCAAGATTCTAAAGCTTATATCTTTTCATGAAAAAGATATATAATCAAATCGGCCATATTTGGGTATGAATATACTGGAATCATTCATATATAAGTTTTTTGAATTATTAATATTATCTTCAAATCTTCAAACCCTCGAAGCCATTTCATTCACCTGCACAAATTTACAATTAAACACACAAGCAATCTTGTTCATAAACTAATATAAATTTATGATAATCTTGAAACGTGGGTTTTACCTGATAATGCTTGTGAGGACGCTCCTGAACACGTTTAACTTCCTCGGGCTGCTCGAAATACTTCTCCATCATGTCGATAAACCGGTCATTATCTTCGGTCGAGCATCGCGGGTCTCGGACCAGCAGAGCCCCGGTTTCTCTCAGGATCCTGCTGACCTCGGAACACACTGCTTTCAGTTCAGGATGCTTGAGTTCATCACAGCTGAATTTGCCGGACGCTGCATCCACATACGGAGTAAGATCGATCACTGGGATCTCCATTTCCCTAAAGAAAGTTGTTCAAGAGAGAATTGAACAAGAACAAGAAGAAGATGGATGAGAGGTGAGGGATTTAGAACCCATGAACATGCATTTATATAGATTTGAAATGGCCGGTGTGCATAACTTTATGTGTTAAAAACACATGCTTTTTTTATCGAGTATAATGATTTTTTTATATTTAAGGAGAATTTACCGTTTGTATAGTGGTTTTTAGTTTGATAATTATTTCATAGGGTTTCTGGAGAGTCTATTGCTTTAACGAGAAGACTATACTTTTTTAATTGTACTTGTTGCAGTGTGGTGATCTAAACATTAGTATATTTATAGTCCGCTAGTCACTCAACTGGAGTCAATATTAAAAAAGTTAGAGTTATCTGGTTGAAACAACAAACTCTCCATAAACTGCTATAAAATCACTTTCTAACTAAAAACACTAAACTAACTCTAAACTCTTATAAATCTAAACAAATTCTTCTGGAATAGATGTAATGTTTGCCGTTATCTTACTCTCCCCGGATCGAGTTAGTGAGTGACATTTTATCGAATATATTTGTTTGTTTAAAACTGCGTGAAAATTTGTATCAAGGGTGGTTGGGGATACCATTACTGATTGAGATAGACCACACATTTCAATTAGTGATGGATAGTATACGTGCTGAAAGTACCAATATATTAGTGAGATAACCGTAGATGACTTGAATATATATACTATATACGGTGTTGAGGAAGTGTACATGCGGTACGAGTTGATGATGATAGTACTCATGTATATGTCAGAAAGAGAAAGTTAATGCATGCTATAACGCCATGAAGCAGGATACACGTGGGCTGTTGAATATGGTGGAGACTTGAGGTGAAATCTATGGAGGATCTGAGCTGAGGGCGGAAGAGAGACACTCACAAAAGTATCGAATGGGACGATAACAGGTGTCTGCATAAGGGTGGTTGAAAATATCAAGATTGTGACTTTATACAGTGATGCTGGTTTTCTTTTTGTAAGGTGAAATTAGCAAAGTTCCAACAAATAAGGAAAGAATAGTTTTTTTTTTTTTTTTTAACAGCGGATATATTATAAAAAACTAGCAAGAAGCTAGAAAACAGTACAGAAAAAAGGACATTACAACATTACATCATAAAATTACACCATGACTTTCAATTAACATTTTCAAGATTTCCCCTATGTTTAATCCATAGGAATGACATAACTTTAATCTCTCCAGTTAGTTCTTTTGGGACCGTGGATCTGTTTTCAAAAACCTTTTTATTTCTGCATTTCCAAATTAGATATACCACCACATATATTATTGCCTTAATTAATTGTTCTTGAATTTTACCCAGATGCCATGATTCAACTTCTTTTAGCAGCTCTAAAATGGAGCTCGAATGAAACACTGGTAGCCGACACCAACGTCGAATGCAGTCCCATACTGCAGAAGCTATCGGGCAGTGCAAGGACATATGGTTTGTCGTTTCCGATATCCAT
Organism: Flaveria sonorensis; assembly: GCA_025506505.1. Taxonomy (NCBI): domain Eukaryota; kingdom Viridiplantae; phylum Streptophyta; class Magnoliopsida; order Asterales; family Asteraceae; genus Flaveria; species Flaveria sonorensis. The sequence goes on along the minus strand of CM046423.1, from coordinate 14,919,940 downwards.
CCGCACATGAGACATAAGGAATGATCTGTGATCCCACGTTTATTAAGGATATGCATAACCGGAATTCTATCCATAATCACTCTCCAACATGTTAAATTAACTTTCAGGGGGAGGAGCTTTGTCCAATCAAATAATACCTGATTGTTTGGCAGCATCCTTTGCTCAAGTAGGTTTCTAACCAATTTTGTAGAGAAAAGTCCTGAGTCACCAGCCTCCCACGTCCATTTATCTTTGGCCCCCGACATCTCGACATTTACAAGGAAAGAATAGTTATAACTGTTAAATTCATAAAAGTTAATCTTCAATTCTACTCTTTTTCTTTATTATTTATGTTTTTTTTTTTTGTGAGGGTTGCACATAAGTAAAAGATGAAGGGCTAAAGATGGACATTGTAATTGTTTAAGGATTGTTGCTACAACGTGATGATGATATGTCAGCTATATAATAGACCTCTAATAGAATTCAATAAGCTACCGTTAGGGTTCTTCGTGTCCTACGTCTCCTTCAATCAAAACGTTTTATAGACGATTTTCTAAGCTTTTACATGTGTTCATCCTTTTTCTGTTACTTCATAATCTATGATCACTAGCAATGTTATGTTACTATTTTTTTTTATTTTTTAATCTGTTTATTTTTCTCGTACTAGATACTTTGATTGTTTGTTAATTTGTTTTAGTCTAGAAATCTTTTGTGTTTTATTCAATAAAAGTTGGCATGGTATTAAAGTCTTTATGGTCTCATACTCTGATTTTTAATCAATTGTGAAAAATGGGTTTGAATCGAATATTCAAACTCTAAGAGTAAGTTGTGTGTTAGCTATTGGGTTGTGGAATCTCTTTCGTATCCTGGTGTTTGAAGAGGTTTCTGATTAGAGACACTATTCTAGAAATCAAAATACCCTATTGATTGGTGTAATCGTTCTAGTATTTTGTAAGGCCTCGGATCCCGGAGACCCCACGGTTGATCATTCATAGCATCATTCATTATTATAACTCATTTAATTATCAAAACTATTTCATGCATTTATAGTTACTTTTGTCAAGTAATACATCGTTGATTAAAATCACAAAAGAGTACTTAGTTGTATTATAAAATAACAACATTCTTCTTGCATAAGATGGATGCCAGTCTTTGCTTGTCAAGTAGCTTCAACTTCGTGCCACCCTCAGCAACCACATTACCTGCCAACTGGAAATGCATATAAAAAGTTAGCGTTGCTGAGTGAGTTCTAGTTTGATAATATAGAAAATATACTTTTGTAAACTTCACTTGGTGATCATTCATCATCATACATAATCAATCATTAAGAGATTCATTATCTTTCTTTCTTTCATTATCTTTCACTTTCATTGTCCAGGTTTGCGCAAAGCAAGAGCCTATATTGTTGGTTGGCAATAAATGCTGAACCCCTGTCGTCAAACGATTTTTGGTAGCTACATTCGACAGTTGACCCGCACTGCTAGGCACGAAGCCTGCTCATGAATACGGGTCACATTGGTTTGTTCAATCCCTAGGATTAGACCCCAGATGTGCATCCTGAATCAGTCACACATCAGTTGAGCTAACGACATCAAGGTCGTGCACCTCATTCCATTGTGCTTGCAAGGCTTTTCCATTGATTATAAGGGCCCGGGGGTAACATTCATTAAGTTTCACTGTCTTCTTTTATTTCTTTGTGTCCACTTGGTTACGAATAATATTTTTAAGATATTCACTGTTTTAATAATCACATACCAAGAAGTATAATAATAACTATCCATAACAAGCAGCCGATAAGAAGAAAATCAAATATTAGAAACCTTAAACAAGCATAATCTTTTCTTATTTATCAGTACTTAACACTTAAATTCTATTCCCAAAATTTCAGAAAATCCCAAGTCTTTAGATAAATACGGATGAACTTAGACAAATGCGGATGAACCAACAAATGCGGATGAACAAATGAGGATGAGCATTCTTAGGAAATATTCTAAGGGAAATATTCTAACTGTCAGGAAGTGCGCATGAATCGAATGCGGATGACTAAAGCAATACGCATGGACACTGTAGCAAATGCGCATGGGCAAAACAAATGCGGATGAACACTTTGGCTGTACTAAAGGCAAATGCGGATGAACACAGCAAATGCGTATGAAGACTTAGCAAATGCGTGTGAAGACTTAGCAAATGCGGATGAAGACTTAGCAAATGCGTATGAACAAAAGACTTAACTGTTAAATGCGGATGAACACAAAAACTAACCTGCAATGCAACTTATGCCATTACCAGTTCCCAATCATCATTCTAACATGAACACAGCTTAGATCTATCAATCTAACACTTAGAACATCATAAACATTAATTGATCATCAAGAGAATCACATAACATAACTATATCATCATAATCTTCCATACCATACATGAAAAATCATAACTTGTTTCGAAAACCCCAGTTAAATATGCATACCGGCCCCAAATAAGCAGAAAACATTTAAAAGACGGGATCTAGAACTCACCTCTAACTGCTTTCGAGTAAAACTCCTCCAAACCCGAGAGCAACCTGGAGTTCTAGCACCTAACACACCGAAACAAAGCAGCCAACACAAGAAACACGTAAGAATCGGTCCAGCAACTCAAACACAGCTGAAAACCGAGTAGAAAAAACAAGAAAACTTCACCTACAAGCAGCTCTTCCTCCTCTCTCTCTCTAGAAAACAATTACAGCTTCTTCTTTCTTCAGCATTCGAGAGCAAGATCTGTAAAAGAAGAGGTGTGGGCTGCCATGCTTCTTTTAAATCCTATAATAGGCAAGTTTGCCACTTGCATAACTTTAACCCCTTGACTTGGGATATTTCACCTTTCTTTCTTTTTACTCTTCTTTTCTTTTCCTTTTATTAAATTTCCGGGTGTTACAAGTCCACCCCCTTAAAAAGGTTTCGTCCCTGAAACCTTACCCTCCTCGAACAGCAGTGGGTAATGCTGCCTCATCTCTTCCTCAGTTTCCCACGTAGACCCAGATCCTTTCCTGTGCTTCCCCTGTATTCGCACCAATGGAACCAGTTTAATCTGCAGCCTCTTCTATTTTCTGTCGATGACGGCCACTGGCTGCTCCACATGATTGAGCCGTTCCTCCACCTTGATGTCCTCGAGTGGCACAATCATATCCTCATCGGCTAAGCACTTTCTCAATTGATATACATGGAATGTCGGATGGATTCCATTTAACTCATCGGGTAGCTCTAACTTGTAAGCCACCTCTCCAACTTGAGCAATGATTTGGACAGATCCTATATACTTCGGGCTTAGCTTTCCTCACTTCTTGAACCGGATAATCCCTTTCCAAGGTGCAACCTTCCACATAACTCTATCGACCAGCTTGAATTCGATCAGTCCATGTCTCTTGCCGACGTACGCTTTCTGTCTGTCCTTTGCTGCTTCCATAAAGGCCTTGATCTTCTCCAACTTTCTGATCGTAGCCTCGATCACCTCAATGCTCTCCAACTCCTTCTGCCCGAAGTCACCCCAACATACGGGTGTTCTACACTTCCCATCGTATAGCATCTCATAAGGAGGTATACCAATACTGGCAGGATATCCGTTGTTATATGAGAACTCGGCTCACGGCAAGTGTTCTTCCCAACTTCCACCAAGGTCGATGACGTATGCTCGTAGCATATCCTCCAGCGTCTGAATCGTCCTTTCCGACTGACCATCCGTCTGGGGATGATAAGCCATTCTGATATGTAGCTTCGTCCCCCTCGCATTCATGGAATCTCTTTCAAAAACTTAGATGTAAACCAAGTGTCACGGTTAGACACTATAGACACCGGTGCACCATAACGAGTCATAATCTCTTTGATGAACAGATCCGCCAATCTCAGATGAATACGTCTCGCGGATCGGTAGAAAATGAGCACTCTTTGTCAGGCGGTGAACTATCACCCATATAACCTTCTCATCCTTACGGGTAGGCTTAGTCAATGGTGAAGCTATCTTGGAGAAGTCTTGAATGAATCTTTCGTAGTAGCCCGCCAAACCCAAGAAACCACGAATTTCAGATGGCATCTTTACAGACATCCATTGCATCACCGTCTTAACCTTCGCCGGGTCCTTAATGATCCCTTCAGGATTAACCACATGATCCAGAAACTGAACCTCGCGTAACCAGAATGCATACTTGGAGAACTTGGCGTATAGCTTCTCCCTTCTAAGCGTCTCCAGCACCTCCCGAATATGTCCGGCATGCTCTTCCTCACTCTTCAATAAATCAGGATGTCATCAATAAACACAATCACTAATTTATCTAGCATAGGCTGACATGCCCGATTCATCAGGTCCACAAAAGCAGCTAGCATGTTGGTTAAACCAAAAGACATAACGAGAAACTCGTAGTGTCCGTAAAGCGTACAAAATGCTGTTTTGGGAATATCCTGCTCCATCACCTTCAGTTGGTGGTAACCAAATCGGAGATCTATCCTCGAGAACCAACTGGCACCTTGAAGCTGATCAAACAAGTCATCAATCCTCGGTAACGGATACCGATTCTTCACAGTCAACTTATCCAGCTCACGGTAGTCGACGCACATCCTCATGCTACCATCTTTCTTTTTTACAAACAAGACCGGAGCACCCCAGGGAGAGATACTCGGTCGGATGAACCCCTTATCCAGCAACTCTTGCAACTGGACCATCAGTTTCTTCATCTCGGATGGAGCGAGACGATACGGGGCCTTCGTAACGGGTTGGGCACCCGGTATCAAATCGGTCAGGAACTCGATCTCGCGGTATGGTGGCATACCTGGTAGATCCTCCGGGAATACGTCTGGGAAGTCACACACGACCGGTACATCGGACAATCGTGGTACTGACGCATCCATATCTTTTACATAAGCCAGGTAGGCACTACATCCTCGTCTCATGTACTTCTCGGCCACCACCATTGAAATTACCTTCGGAACCATACTAACCCTATCACCGTAAATTGTTACCGAACTCCATCAGGCGCGGTCAATTGAATCATCTTCTTGCGACACACAATATTTGCCTCATAAGCTGCTAGCCAATCCATCCCTAAAACCACATCGAATCCGCCTAGGGGCATCACGAATAATTTAGCAGAGAACCTATGGTCTTCCAACTCTATGCCACAGTCTTCTACCATAACAAAAATCCTGATTGACTTACCAATGACAGTTTCTACATCGAAGGGCTCTTCAATCTTCCTACTCCTAGCGGGTAACTTATTACAAAAGGCAGCAAAATAAAACTCCTACTAGCACCAGAATGAAAAGCACATAGGCACAAGTTCGGTTTACAAGAAATGTACCTGACACCGAGTCGGGGTCCACCCTAGCCTCCACCCAAGTTATAGCGAATGCTCTGGCCTCCGCCCTCCGCCGCATTCTCAGTCCCCTTCTTCGCCCCGGAGCTCTTAGCCCTCGGCTTCTTGCAGTCCTTGCTCATATGCCCCTTCTCGCCACAGTTGTAACATTTCACCACACGACAACTCCTTGCCATATGGCCCTCCTTCCCACACCGAAAGCAGGCGTTTCTTCCCCACCTACATTCTCCTACATGCCCCTTCCCGCACTTCTCGCACACCTTCACTCCTATCTCGGTTGCAGCGACCTTGCGTCCCTCAACCTTTGCCCTTTTGCCCTTGGGAGGGAAACCGCCACTACCAGCACGTTTTCTACTCTAGTTCTTCATCCTCCTCTCATCTTCCCTTACAGCCCTGATGACCCCAGTCACCACAGACGGCAAAATCGTGTGCATGACTTAGTGTACTCCCTCAGCTACAACCTCCTTCACAATGCTCATCAGGTTAACGCTCTCATCCCTACCTCCATGGTGATGAAACCTGGGCTCTTTAGGAACCGCTTCAGCAGCCCTAGCCCCGTCCCTCGTGACACGTGGTCCAACACCTCATCCATCGTGACCTCCACCTCTAGAAGCCCCTGAAGATCGACCACCAGCCATCCTCTAAACACTATAAGATTCAAACACCAATGCGGTCATTCAAGGTAATAGCTCAGATTATGTCAAGTATAGTAAGTCCCTAATTACAGTGGCCAGTTGTGATTAGCCACTTACTTTACTCTTCATCCCCCAAGTATTCCCTATCCAGACTACATCAGTATCCAAATATACTAAGCACATAAATCAAATAGCACACGCACGTAATACCGGTTAACTTTATGAAAAATTACCTGATGGCACGTAGCTACTTGGGCTGGCATCCCTCCATTCGGTCCCATTTTCAGTTTAAGTTTAAGTTTTTGAAAAAAATAATTTACCCAATTCTCTTAAACTTTGGCTCTGATACCAACTTGTAAGGCTCCAGATCCCGGAGACCCCACGGTTGGTCATTCATAGCATCATTCATTATTAAAACTCATTTAAAATATATAAACATAAGAAAATATTGCAGCGAAAGAATTATCAAAACCATTTCATGCATTTATAGTTACTTTTGCCAGGTAATACATCGTTGATTAAAATCACAGAAAAGTACTTAGTTGTATTACAAAATAACAACATTCTTCTTGCATGAGATGGATGCTAGTTTTTACTTGCCAAGTAGCTTCAACTCCGTGCCACCCTCAGCAACCACATTACCTGCCCATATAAAAGTCAGCCGTTCAGCTTTTGTAAACTTCACTGAGTGAGATTCATTATCTTTCTTTCTTTCATTATCTTTCACTTTTATTGTCTAGGTTTACGCAAAGCAAGAGCCTATATTATTGGTTGGCAACAAATGTCGAACCCCTGTCGGCAAACGATTTTTGGTAGCTAACCCATTCGACAGTTGACCCACACTGCTAGGCACGGAGCCTGCTCATGAATATGGGTCCCATTGGTTTGGTCAATCCCCAGGATTAGACCCCAGATGTGCATCCTGAATCAGTCACACATCAGTTGAGCTAACGACATCAAGGTCGTGCACCTCACTCCATTGTGCTTGCAAGGCTTTTTCATTGATTATAAGGGCCCAGGGTTAACATTCATTAAGTTCCACTATCTTCTTTTATTTCTTTGTGTCCACTAGGTTATGAATAATACTTTTAAGATATTCACTGTTTTAATAATCATATACCATGAAGTATAATAATAACTATCCATAACAAGTAGCCCATAAGAAGAAAATCAAACATTAGAAACCTTAAACAAGCATAATCTTTCCTTATTCATCAGTACTTAACACTTAAATTCTATTCCCAAGATTTTAGAAAATCCCAAGTCTTTAGACAAATACGGATGAACTTAGACAAATACGGATGAACAAAACAAATGCAGATGAACAAATGCGGATGAGCATTCTCAGGAAATATTCTAAGGAAAATATTCTAAGTGTTAGGAAGTGCACATGAACCGAATGCGGATGACTAAAGCAATACGCATGGATACTGTAGCAAATGTGCATGGGCAAAACAGATACGGATGAACACTTTGGCTGTACTAAAGGCAAATGCGGATGAACACAGCAAATGCGCATGAAGACTTAGCAAATGCGCATGAAGACTTAGCAAATGCGTATGAAGACTTAGCAAATACGGATGAAGACTTAGCAAATGTGTATGAACAAAAGACTTAACTGTTAAATGCAGATGAACTCAAAAACTAACCTGCAATGCAACTTATGCCATTACCAGTTCCCAATCATCATTCTAACATGAACACAGCTAAGATCTATCAATCTAACACTTAGAACATCATAAACATTAAACAATCATCTAGAGAATCACATAACATAACTATATCATCATAATCGTCCGTACCATACATGAAAAATCATAACTTGTTTCGAAAACCCCAGTTAAATATGCATACCGGCCCTAAATAAGCAGAAAACATTTAAAAGACGGGATCTAGAACTCACCTCTAACTGCTTTCGAGTAAAACTCCTCCAAACCCGAGAGCAACCTGGAGTTCTAGCACCTAACACACCGAAACAAGCAGCCAACACAAGAAACACATAAGAATCGGTCCAGCAACTCAAACACAGCTGAAAACCGAGCAGAAAACACAAGAAAACCTTACCTACAAGCAGCTCTTCCTCCTCTCTCTCTCTCTAGAAACTGATTGCAGCTTCTTCTTTCTTCAGCAGCCGAGAGCAAGATCTGTAAAAGAAGAGGTATGGGCTGTCATGCTTCTTTTAAATTCTATAATGGGTAAGTTTGCCACTTGCACAACTTTAACTCCTTGACTTGGGATATTTTATCTTTCTTTCTTTTTACTCTTCTTTTCTTTTCCTTTTAGTAAATTTTCGGGTGTTACATGTTTCAAAACCCTTCGATCAGAGATGGTTTCATTTTGATTGTTGGTGTGATGATCATAGGGTTTCAAAACCATAATGTTTCTTATTAGATATCAAAATACTATTCTTGATTACGAGATCTCGAAGACCCTAGATTTTGTTTTCTAGATTAGTGTGGAGCCTTATGGATAGGAAGTTGAGTTCGTTCGTGGTAAAAAATGAGTGGTAACCCTAAACTACTATCAATGCTTTTAGATTTAATCACCCAACCTCATAATTTTATCATGTGCATGTATCCCCATGAAATGACACGGGTCATCTTTCCCATTTAGGAAGCACCCACTATGAGTTGCTTCTAATCCCTTACTATATCTTGTACCTAACTGTCATGCATTGTGAATTTAATAACTAGGTTAAGGGTATCAGTATTGGATATTAAATTACAATGTGAGACATCCCTTATAGTGTGTACATCTAGGTATCCTAAGACTGTTGTTTTTACTTGATTATTTATTCTATCTCCTTTGATAGTTAATTCCACTATGTTGTTCTAAGTTTATGTCTAGTTGTCTGCTTGATCTATGCACTGTTAGACATCGCTTCTTTACCACTTGACTAGTTGTTAATAAATTGACCAGGTATTTGGATGGTTAATGGGATTCATAGTTGTTTGCATTCTTGTGTGTGTGAAATACAAAATTTATATTTAAATTTGATTTTTATATGTTTTGTGAGAATTGCACATAAGTAAAAGTTCAAGGGTAAAAGGACCTTGTAATTGCTCAAGGCCTGTTACTACAAAGTGGTGAAGGTATTTTAGCTATGTAATAGACCACTCTTCGAAGTTGATATGCAGATGCTAGGGTTTTTTTGTGTTCCCTTGTCTCCTTCAATCAAAGTGTGTTATAGATTATCTTCTAAGTTTTTGTACGTGTTCATCATTCTTTTGTTCATTAGAAAACAAACAAAAGATGATGTGGCTAATATTTGTGTAAAGTCACATGAGATTTTTGCTTTTAGGTGTGGGTATACATTTTATTTACCCAATATGTTTTCTATTATTTCGTCACACATATAGAAAACAAAAGGAAGATGGTGTGGCTAATGTTTATGTAAACCCACATGAAATTTTGTGTTTTTAGTGTGGCTATTGTGTCACCTTTGGTCACATATTTTTCATATTACACAAGACAGTTTCTATCTTTCTGTCACGTATAGAGGAAAAGAAAGGACCATTGGTGTGACAAATTTTGTCTAAAGCCACATGAAATTTTGTGCTTTTTAGTGTGGCTATTGTTACTTTTGGTCACACACATTTATTTTACCCTAAGACATTTTCTATTATCTGTCACATATAAAAAAAAAAAAAAAGGGCAAATGATGTTGCTAATGTTTATGTAAAGCCATATTAAATTATTTGTTTTTTAGTGTGGCTATTGTGTCACCTTTGGTTACATACATTTATTTTACCCAAGACATATCCGGTCATTCCGTCACACATAAAGAAAAAAAGGAGATGGTGTGGCTAGTGTTTGTGTAAAGCCACATGAACTTTTTTTTTTTTTTTTTTGTTCTTTAATGTGGCTATTGTGTCACCTTTGATCAAACACATTTTATTTTACCCAATACATTTTCTATCTTTTCGTCACACATACTTAAAACAAATGAAAAGTGGTGTGGTCAATGTTTATGTAAAGCCATACGAAATTTTATGTTTTTTAGTGTGACTATTATGTCACCTTTGGTCACACATATATATTGTGTTTCTAAGTGGCCATTACATGCAATTAGCCGTTTTATTTTATATTGTTTGTAAATTAACTGATAACGGAAATAAACATGAAAAAACCTAAATACCAGATTAATGATATTAACAATAAAATACCCAAATCTACATATATAATTTCAACCTAATCAAAAATAGTTTTATTGTTCTTACCAAAATCTTAAAATAGTAACTAAATTCTATAATTATTTGTAGAATGTTCTATTCTTCTTCCTCCTTGTCTACTAATAGTTTTGGATGCCTTATAGTGTTGTAAAACATTTCGTTTGTTTCTTTGTAATTTGTGTTTGATTGGATGGTGGATTAGTATCTCAAGATCAACCAAACACAGAAACTAATATGAATACCTAGTCATTAATCGGATATTAGTTAAGGAGCAAAGCTCATGATCAAGTTTGACTTGGTGTTTTGACCAAGCAACAATACTATTTATTGTTTCCCTAATTGTTTTGGCATCGGGAAATTCTACTAATTAAAGTGTTTCACCCTTTATAGCACTATCAATAGAAACTCTATAACAATCATCTTGTCGTAAAACCCATAAATAGTTTGATTTTCCGTTGACAGGTGAATTGTATCATTTGTCATGCCGTTGGTCAAAATTTATAGAATACGGAGTAAACTTAATTTTCTATAGAAATTTATAGCATATTATCATGAAATTAAAGTCAATATATATTATAGAACACGTTTTATTTGGAATACATACTAGGGAAAAATCTTGACATTCCAAATGAGATGGCGTCTTAAAAAGTGGGTTCTCAATCATGGAGTGAACATATGTTTTTTTTTCACCATTTCCAAAAAAAACATTCAATTCAATTAACTAGGTTATGGGAAATCAGCAATCACATTAAAAACTATAGAATGAGTTAATTACACAAATGGTTTCTGTAATTTATTGCAAATCCTTTTTTAAAAAAAGAATGAAATTGTCAAATACATATAATTTTAGATCTAAGATTGACTTGGAGGAATGTCAGGATTGACTTCTATTTGCATTACTTTACCTTATGTGTTAGCATGAAGTGTGACTTTTGTATTGTTCTTAGATCCAAGAGAATTAACCTACAATTCAATTCAATTAACTAGCAATGACTATAAATGTGGTAGTAGTATAGATCCAACATAGTTGTCCATAAAATTTAACTATAAATGTGATGACAAAGAGGAAATTTAGATATAATACAATTTTGCTGAAACATAGTAAAATTCTATAGGTCACTTACTTGTGTTAATAACTTTTTGTTTCCAAAAGGTGGAGAGATTGGTAATTGTCGTCTTTGTACAGCCAGATGAGCTAAAAGTCTATCAAGTTTGTTTTTTTGTTTCTGTCACCTCCATTGAGAGAGTGTTAATTTGTTCATCTTTTCTCTTGTGCTCAAGTCTCCCCGTGTCTAGTTCAAGCTCAAGTTGTGCTATTTATTCTTTTGATGATCCTTTTGTTCAAGGAGCTACCAATATCTATTAGAAGTTACTCCATATCCAGCACCTTTTAAAAATCCACATCAAACATAGTAAACACGTATGATATTAAATAAAGAAGAAAGCAAAAAAGTTTTCATGAAGTTAAACTTGCTTATTTCTTTGTCATGACTTTGACATCGCCATTCTTGAATTCTCTATTTTTGTCTTCCTTTGCTTTTCTCCACAATAAAGCTCAGGAGGGGATTTCATCAATTACAAGTCCGTTATTTCTAACCTTGTAATCATTGTAGACAACCAATCAAAAGTATCAGACACACACACACATCAGACATATAAAACAAACTTGAGTTAAAGTTACCAATTTATCTCTTAAATAAGTATCTCCTCCTCATCCCAAGTAATGATCATAAACATACTTTGATCACACTTATTTTCTTGTCTTCGACCCACATCCTTCCAACACAAGTTTTAATTATTTTGTTAGAGTTTAAAAGAAACACACACACTCTACTAAACGGATATAGAAATCATTTAACATCATGAATTTGACCATAACACACACTTTACACAATATAGTAAGCAGTCAACATCTTGAATTTCACCATAACACACACACACACTTTACATAATATAGAAAGCAGGCGTGCAACATCTTGAATTTAACTATAAACAACCACACATTTTCCATAATACGGAACTAGCCAACATGCATATTGAATTTGATCGATCATAACACACACACATAATTTGCACAATGTAGAAAGCAGCCAACATCTTGAATTTGGCTATAAACAAACACACACACACTTTGCATAATATAGAATTGAAACCAACCAACATACATCTTGAATTTGATCAACACTGGTGAATCAAGTGGGTAATGGAGTATAAATGTTATCTTGTCTCTGTTAACTCGTACATGAACTTGCAGGTATAACACTAAGAAGTTGTTTGTTAAACTTGTGCTCAACCATTAAGAGTACTGACTAAATAAAAGGTAGCATCTGAATCATTTAACATGTTTTTAAAACTTATCCATTACAAGGCTCCATGACCTATTAAAAGGTTACTTTTAAATGAACCAAACATACTATATCTCCAACTAATTTAGAGGTAGCCTTTTAATAGAATCAGTAAGAGGATACCAATAAGTCCCTAAGTGTTTGTTTGGTTTGATGGTTTTGAGATAGGGGTATGAGTATGAAAGTGATATTAGTATTTGTGTTAAGGGGATGGGTTTTGTAAAACCTTTGCTGAAGAGGTCACTGTTGACGTAGTCAACATTACCACAGCTCCTCTTGCGTATTCTTTGGCATTGGTTGGGGTGGTATAGAACCATGGATAATGATAGTGAATATGCGGCCACCTATTTCAAGAAGCGGTTACACCATTTTCCATAAAAACCAAATAATGACCGAGAATGATACTTACCAGCCAGCTTGTAGTTTGGAGCTTCACCATTTGCTGATCGTAGTCTGCAATGCAGGGGCTTCATTATCGTAGTTCGGAAAAAACCCTAGTTCTTTCGTTGATTGCAACTAGTAGTGTAATATATAGTCTTCATTTTGTAGTGTGGATGATTGTATATAGATGCGCCCATTGATTTTCTAACGACATATTTTGGTGGCAGAGAATGGAAATGCCATGATTACTTTTTAACACACAAATGTTTCACAATGACCATTTATTACTTTAGCCACATAACCATGACCATTATTTCTTTTACACACACATAAAACAATTAACTGTGGGCATTGATTATTTTTAGCCACACAAAAAAAGTAATCGTGACCATAAAATACTTATAGTTAAAACTACTTTTAGCCACATCACTAAAAAATAACATGGCGGTTGGTCACATTTGGCCACACTTTTCGAGAATGGTTAGTAATTGTCGCATTATTTTCTTATTATTCTTTGGCTACACAAACTAATATAAGTGGCCATATATATTAGTCTTTAACCACATCAATAACTTATAATCCATTGCAGTTGATCGTATTTGGCCACCCTTTTCAAGCGTGGCTAGTAAATGTCATATTATGTTTTTATTACTCTTTGGCCGCACAAAGTAATATAAGTGGCCATATATATTAATATTTAGTCAATAAATGACTAGTAATCCATTGCAGTTAGTTAAATTTGGCCACACTTATCTAGCGTGACTAGTAAATATCATATTATTTTTTATTACTCTTTGGCCACACAAAGTAATATAAGTTTCCATATGTATTACTAGCTTTTAGTCACATCAATATCTTATCATCCATTGTAGTTAGTTACATTTTGCCACACTTATTGAGTATGGCTGGTAAATATCATATTATTATTTTTATTACTTTTCGGACATACAAACTAATATAAGTGGCCATATGTATTAACTTTTATACACATCATTAACTTATAATCCATTGCAGTTGGTCACAATTAGCCACACTTTTCGAGTGTGACTAGTAAATGTCACATTATTTTCTTATTACTCTTTTGACACACAAAATAATATGAGTGGCCATATGTTTAGCCTTGAGTGACATTATAACGTATAATCTACTGCAGTTGGTCATATTTTGTCAATTTTTTTAGCGTGGCTAGTAAATATCATATTTTATCTATTAAAGTGTACCTAATATGTGTGTTTTTGGTCACATGAATTAAATACAATGATAGCTGGTTACATTAGGTCATACTTTTTCGAGCGTGGCTAGTTGGTATCATAGTTTCTAATTGAATTTGTGCCTAATAAGTGTTTTTGGTCACATAAATAAAATACAATGGCAGTTTGTCACATTTAGCCACACTTTTTCGAGTGTGGCTAGTTAATGTTATAGTTTTCTATTATAGTGTGGCAAAAAGGTTTCGGAATATTATACAATGGTCACACGAATCAATAATATGTGTGGCTAACATTGGGCTAGAAGGTTTCGAAATGGTTTCAATGACCTTTAGCCAAATATATAATCGAAAGGGCAATTTTAAAAAAGTGTGGTCATAAGCCTATTTTGGCGGGTGTGTTTCTAAAGCTAGTGGCATAAGATAAATAGTTTTACAAAATGCACATCTAAAGTGCATTCATTGTAATAAAGTTGGTCACTCAATTGAAAGATGTTTAGAAATAGTTGGGTTTTCGAAAAACTACAATGGGAAAATGAAAACAAAATGTAATTGTGCAACTAGTGAAATCAAGAATAATGCTAGTAGTCCATAATAATTCACTGCAGATCAATTTGCCAAACTCATGTCCTTAACTAGTGAAACTAACAATGTGGACTAAGGAAGCTACAATATATAGGTAATATCATTTTATTAGCTTTTTTTTTGAAAGGCTAAGATTTTATTAAAATAGAAACGAGATACACCCAGATAGGAAACTAGCAAGGAGCTAGACCCATGCAGAAAAGAAGAAACAAAAATAGCACCTATGAAACATTATAATTACGCCAGTTTTTCCATTCCAAGGAGCTTAACTTACCCCTATTTTTTATCCAAAGAAAACTCATGATTTTGATCTCAACCAAAACATTTTTGATGTTAATAGGATTGCCTCTGAACACCCGGTTGTTTCTAGCTCGCCAAATCGCCCAACATGCAACACAGATGATGTAATGCACCAATTCCTTTTTGAGGTCACTGATTTTAGAGCCCCAGGAGTCCGATAAAGGTCAGCAGCGGTGAAGGCAAAGATGGGAGGAATTCTGCACCATGAGGAAACCATCTGCCAAATTACAATGGCCACGAGGCATTCAGTGAAAACATGATCGTTTGATTCAAAGAGCTCATTACATAAAGGACAAATGGGATGTGTGGTAACAATGGATCTTCTATGAAGATTAAGCATGGTTGGGAGTCTGTCCAACCAAACACACCATCCAAGGATATTAACTTTGATTAGAACCCATTTGTTCCAATGAAAACCTTCAGTAGCCATCGGGTATCTGAGCTTGTCGAAGAGAATTCGCATGGATCGGACGGAGAACATTTTTTCTCCCCCCACCATCCATTCCCATTTGTCAACAGATTCATTAGGCTTAAATTGGGTGAGAGTGTCAACACATCTGCTAAGCTTGTCTTTTTCGTGAGGAAGCAAAAGGCTCCCTTTTCCATCTCCAATTTATATTTAATCTCCCATCAATCCAAATGCACCTATCTGCGATGAAACAAGTTTTATAGGATTCTAAACTAAATAAAGTGGGGTACGCCTCCTTTAAAAGGAAAGGATCCCTCCATACAGTTAATCTCCTTAGCCGCCAGATTCACCTCCCTATCCAAAACACCCATTCTAAAGATGGTAGATTTTTGGGGGTTCAATTTGAGACCAGAGACCAACTCAAAACATCTCAAGATACAAATGGAGTTCTTGATATTATCCATAGACCAACCGATGACCTGGAGGAAATGAGGATGACACGGATCCAACTTCTCCATTTTGGGGGAAAGTTCATTTGGAATCGATGAATTCCCAGTTGAGGATGAAGGTCTTGGCTTTAATTTTTCTGGCCCAAGAGATGATCTCATCAACAACCATTGGGCCATCGAGAATGTTTCTTCCCGCGACAAAAGTAGATTGAACATCTGAGATAAGGGAATCGATCACACCTTTTAACCGATTTGCAGGGACTTTAGAGATGATCTTGCTAATCACACCAATCAAATTAATCGGCCTCTATTCTTCAAGGGAGATATTAGCTATGGGTCGTTTTTCTCTACAACCATACATTCTAGTATTGCTTGTAACGGGTGGATCTTTGACTCTAGAGTTTAGAGCCAACTAACACATGGTTGTGTCCTACAGATCAATGTTCGATCTATACGACGTATCTGAATATGGTATGTCCATTGACCACCCTGATGGAACCAAGGCAAAAATAACTTAAATTGGTAAATGCTACATTCGAATAATTTAACTGTTTTTTGTTGATTACGAAGATGCAAATGTGTTTATATGGTGTATTTTATAGTGAATATGTCGGTATTAACATGTATTCATCGATGAATACATTATATGTTTAAATATAATATGTTTATCCATAAAACACTATATGATAAATATAGTGTGTCTATTGTTTAATACGGTATATTCTACATACAGTGTATTCAATAGTAAAGACAATTTCTTTTCATGTTACTTATAAAACATTTCACAACATAAAAATTGTTCATAAAGCAATTTTAACAATTAAGATCTTTTCTTATATTTTAAAATGATAAAATAATTTTTATTTGAACTTGCTGCTATATAATATATATAAGTATGAATTCAAATGAAAACATATAATAAAATAAACGATTGTATCACGCACGTTTACGAATTAAATTATTAAAAAAATTGTTGAATAGGTACCACCAGTTATAATGTGTATGAGAATATCTAGAGGTTTATGCACATGTGATTCTTTTACATCTACTTTTGGCTTTTCCTCGACTTTCAAATATGGGAATGATGTTATGTTCGATAACATAGACAGGTGTTAACTTACAAGTGGCTAAGTTAATAAAAATCAAGGCTGGCATTATTTGAACGCTTTAAATCATTATATAAACTCGAATAGAGCTATATGACTCGTATAAGTATTAAATTTGTCATTTCATGTTTGGTACTATCTTATACGACTCGTGTAGAGCTATATGAGTTTTAGTGTCTACATTTTTATATTTATAAGTTTATAAAGATATCCGCACACATATCGGTGTATGTCATGTAAACGTAATTTGTAAGTATATCATGTAATATTACGTCATGCCAAACAATTGTCAGGCATAACCAGAATATCTTACGTCGTGTGAACATAATTTACTAATTATTTCAAGGAGTGTTACTTTGAGCTAGCTATTTTTGATTGTCTAGGGCAAATTGCAATGTGACCAATGTTTCACTATATGAGTAGGTGACACCTGTGAAGTCTATAACAAAATACATGAAAGTAACTAGTCCTGGTATCATATTGTGATTATCACACATATCAAAAAATCTTATGCCATGTTAACATAATTTGCACCTATTTTAAGGAATCTAACCTTAAACAATCTAATTTAATTGTTTAAAATTTATTTCAATCTAAGTTGTTGGGTGATACACATTTGTGAAGTCTATAACAAAATGCATCAAAGTTAATGGTTTAAATTTATTATTACATCTTTGTATATAATAGTCAAATCCATTACAATATACGCTGACAACCAATCAAACATTAAACATTGAATTGGGTAAACAAAAGATAAGTTGATATATGAAAATAATAATAATAATATTAATAATATTAATAATAATAATAATAATAATAATAATAATAATAATAATAATAATAATAATAATAATAATAATAATTATTATTATTATTATTATTATTATTATTATTATTATTATTATTATTATTATTATTATTATTATTATTATTATTATTATTACTACTACTACTACTACTACTATTACTATTATTACTACTACTACGATATTGGTACCCATAAAAATATATAATTTTTTTAAGATATAATTCATTGTACATTAAAACTATCATTAGGGTCAAATTCACAATACACACCGACATTAGTTAGATACTCGTTTTTATTAACAATTAATCTGTTATAATCCACCTATATTCTTAGATGGTTATTTTAAATATGTAATGTATATAACATTAGTGTATGTACAACTATGGTGTTTTATTGTGTCGTACCCATAAATACAGAGAAAAGAAATAGAAACAGGGAAAGGGGAAAGAAACAAAGATAAAGAAATATAGAAAGAAGAAAAAAATAAGAGAGAGAAGCCTAGAAGAAGATAAGGGGAACCCGCCAACCCACCTCATGTCGATAAAGGCAGCGGTTTTCAAGCTATACAACCAGTACTAACAACATCTACTCTTGTTCTCTCTCTATTCTAACCCCTGTCTCAGCGAAATTTACGATGACCAAACTTGTTAGTGATAGTGCTAGGGTTCATGGTGGCCTATAGCGGCGCGGGTAGTGACAAGGGTTTTGTCATGGTGACTCCCAATTGTTAAATGGAGGCTAAGATGATAGGAACCGTGAAAAGACAGTGGTGAGGGTTTTCGTAAAGAAAAGTAGCGATTATTAGAACACATTCGGTCAAAACCGAATTTCCCACAAAAGAAGTTTCAAATTCAAATTAATTTTCTTGTTGTAACTTACCAATTAATTGGTCAATATCTTTACTTATTTAGTTCCTTGATTATAGCTTATTAGTTCCTAGTCAATAGCTCCATTCTTGTATATATGTAAATCTATGATCAATGACAATATATAAGTTTTGACACTTTTATATGGTATCAGCCAGGTTTTGCAAAACTTAAACACAACCACACTCTCTTCCATGGCCGATAACACTGTTACCACCACCGTTGTGACCGCCGGCACCACAAGCACATAATCGGTCACCATTGTCAACTTCCCTTCCTCTCTAAAAGTCACTTTTACCAATTACCTTAGTTGGAAAACCCAACTAGAAGCCATCCTCCAAGGTTTGGACCTCTACAAATTTATTGATGGTTCTCAACTTGCTCCTTTTCCAACCAGCAACACCGACGGCTCCACCATCCCACATGACGACTATCACACCTGGTACCGCCAATACCGACTCCTATTCGGTGACATTGTCAACAGCCTTTCCTCCCAGATCGTTCACCTCATCACCAATACTAAAACTTCCCTTGATGCTTGTAAAATCTTGGCATCCACCTACGCCTCCCCATCCCGAGGACACTTCAAACAACTTCAACATCGCCTCAAAAAATCCATTAAAAATCCTGACCAAACTATCACCAATTTTATGCAATCCATGAAGATACTTGTTGATGAATTATCTATCCATAGGAAACCCATGGATCCCGAGGATGTTATGGACATTATCCTTCAAGGCCTAGACCCCAAAACATATAAATTCATTAACCTCATTCCCATTATTAAAGAAAGCTCATCCCTCTATCACACCTCCAATCTACAACAGATCCAATAACCAACCAAAACCCCAATCACACATGATGGCAACACACCCCAATGTAGACTCCGATTTATTTTGGTTGAAGGATAGTGGTGCTTCTCACCACATTACCAATGATCTTAGTGCGCTCTCTATGCATAGCCCATACGATGGTACCGAGGAACTTATCATTGGCGATGGACTTTCCCACTCGCCGAACCATTCTTCGGGGAATAACTTATCATTGGTGAGGAACTTATCATTGGTGATCAACCAAGTCTATTTAAGCTTTTCACTTACAAATCACCAAGAAGTCTTCATGGCATCATCGCCTAGGACATCTACATTTGCGTGTTTTACAACATTTAGCTTCTTTTGTTCCATTTATTTCTAGCAAACATGAATCATGTAATTCTTGTTACATTAATAAAAATCACAAACTCCTTTTTCATTCATCTTCTTTAACCTCTAATACACCTCTAGAACTACTATTTTTTGATGTTCGGTCATCTCCAATTACATCTTTTGATGGTTACAAATATTACATAATTTTTGTTGACCATTTCACAAAATACATTTGGATTTATCCATTAAAACATAAATCGGACTCTCTTAATACCTTCATTCGATTCCAAAAACTTGTTGAGAACTTTTTCAAAACCAAAATTAAGCAATTATTCTCGGACAATGGTGGAGAATACATCAAACTATCCTCTCACCTAGCCTCTTGTGGCATTTCTCATCTCACCTCTCCTCCTCACACACACGAACACAATGGCTATGCTGAACGTCGTCATCGCCACATTGTCGAAACCGACCTATCACTACTTTCTCATGCTAAAATTCCTCTTAAATTTTGGCATTTTGTTTTAACCACTGCCACTTATCTCATAAACAGATTACCCACCCCCACCTTACATAATGATTCTCCTTATTTTCGCCTTTTCAACATCTATCCAAACTATGCAAAACTTCATAGTTTTGGTTGCTTATCATACACTTGGTTGCGACCCTACTCAAAACATAAACTCAAGTCTCGATCAAAACCGTGCATCTTCATTGGCTACTCATCCTCTCAAAGTGCTTTCCATCTCCTTGATCCTCTCACTCATCGGGTCTACACTTCCTGCCATGTCCATTTTCTTGATCACATTTTTTCCTATGAATCCCTTTCTCAAACCTCTACCCCCATCTCACCCTCACCCGACACTTGGTTACCCCTCACCATACAATCAATTTCCCTTTCTACACCTCAAAATTCACCTCCCAACCAAACCCAACCAAACACCGAACCCCCTCCATCTCCCACCAATCCTCACACTAATACCAACCCGATGCCTCCATCCCCTATACACTCCCCCTCGGACTCGTCCTCCTTTTCAAAACTCACTGTACCCATTCCCTCCCCTATGACTGAATCCACCACTTCCTATCGCACCCGACCCACCCTTAAACCGAACCCCAAGTATCACAACTCTAACTTCGTCTTATACCACTCTACCACTCACACCCTTCCCAAACCCACTACCATTACTTAAGCCCTAAAACAACCGTTATGGCGAGAAGCTATGCAATCCGAGTTTGACGCTCTCAAACGTAATCAAACTTGGACACTTGTTCCTCCCGATAATGCTCCTAACCTTATTGGATGCAAATGGGTTTACCACATTAAATTCAAACCCGATGGTTCGGTGGACTGCCTAAAAGCACGACTTGTTGCTAAAGGTTTTCATCAACGTCCCGATTTAGATTATGTTGAAACTTTTAGTCCCGTGGTTAAACCTACCACCTTATTTCTCATCCTTGTCATAGTCACTTCTTTCAATTGGCCTCTACACCAACTTGACATTAACAACACCTTCTTACAAGGCACTCTAACCGAATCGGTTTATATGTCTCAACCACCAGGGTTTATGGATCCCTCCTTCCCTACACATGTTTGCAAACTTAACAAGGCTATCTATGGTCTTCATCAAGCCTCCCGTGCTTGGTATGATGAACTCAAACACTATCTTCTGTCGGTTCACTTCAAACCCTCTATCTCTAATCCCTCTCTCTTTATCAACAAAGTCACATCTTCTCCTATCTTTATTCTAGTTTACATTGATGATATCATCATCACCGGCGCAAATCCGTCTCTCATTAATTCTTTCATCCAAACACTTGCCACTAGATTCTCTCCAAAAGATCTTGGCGATCTCTCATACTTCCTTGGTATCGAGGTCATTCCTCACGACCATGGTCTATTCCTATCTCAATCCAAATACATCCTTGACATTCTCACCAAAGCCAACATGAATAATTGCAAACCGTCGCCCACACTGATGTCTAGTTCCTCTACTATCACCGTATTGGATGGTGACCCCTTACCATCCCCAACCGAATACCGTGCCTTTGTTGGAGCATTACAATATTTATCTTTAACTCGTCCTGATATCTCTTTTATAGTTAATAAGCTTTCACAGTTCATGCACAAGCCAACTACTACATATTGGGAAGCTTTGAAGAGATTGTTATGATATTTACATGGCACTCTAAAGCATGGAATATTTTTCAGATGTCATTCGCCTCTGCAGCTCCATGCCTTCACTGATGCGGATTGGGCCGGCGATCGACCATCTTACCGAAGCACAACCGGCTATATTGTTTACCTCGGCAAATCCCAATCTCATGGAGTTCTAAACGTCAACCGACACTAGCCCGTTCATCAATCGAAACTGAATTTCGAGCTGTAGCTTCTACCACAACTGAAGTATAATGGCTCATTTCCTTGATGGTTGAACTCAGCTTCAAATTCACGGTTACCCCTACCATTTATTATGACAATCTAAGTGCAACACACTATTCAGCATATCCGGTTTTCCACTCACGTATGAAGCACCTTTCCTTAGACTTTCATTTTGTTCGTGAAAAGGTTTAAGATGGCACTATTCACGTCACTCACATCCCTGAAGATGATTAACTTACGGATGCTTTAACCAAACCTCTCCTACGCCAACGGTTTCAACTTCTCACCTCCAAGATTCTCACGATCGTCCATCTTGCGGGGGCATATTAGAACACATTCGGTCAAAACCGAATTTCCCACAAAAGAAGTTTCAAATTCAAATTAATTTTCTTGTTGTAACTTGCCAATTAATTGGTCAATATCTTTACTTATTTAGTTCCTTGATTATAGCTTATTAGTTCCTAGTCAATAGCTCCATTCTTGTATATATGTAAATCTATGATCAATGACAATATACAAGTTTTGATACTTCTAGGACTACGGCATGATGACAGTAGTTTCTAGGTTAAGAAGGCACACCAACAAGATAGGAAACTGTGAGATATTAAAGTCAAATCAAGTTTACTTTCGAAGCCAAGCTGATGTTCAAGTGTTTCTTCCGAAGCCAAATATTTCTTCTGAAGCTTAATGTGTTTCTTCTGAAGGATAAGTTTTTCTTCCGAAGGTTATCTTTGCTTCGAAAGAAATGCCTAGGTGAAAATATTTTGAAGGTTATTTTGCTTCAGAAGAGTTGGTTTCTTTACTTTGGTTCTGTTTACATGTTCAAGGACTAATTGTGTCCATATCAATTAGTTATGGTGTCATTGTGTTTTTTATTTGTGTATGGTTGTTAATAACCATTGGATTCTATAAGTATAAATAGGATCCGAGATGATTGAGTTGATCATCCACAAATTTGAGTTCTCATTTTCTGTTGTTGTAATCATTTAGGGTTTGAATTGAAGTTTAATTTTCAATAAGTGGTATCAGAGCCAAGGTGGAAAACGGCTCAATTCAAAGAAGGAAATGATCTCGTCGAAGTGTAGTGTTGGTCATCTGATTGGTTCAAGATCCGTAGTTCAAAGGGCAATTCAATTGACGAAGGAGAATGATATCAACGAGGTTCGAATTGGAGAAATTTGATGGAAAGAATGATTTTGGTCTGTGGAGGGTGAATATGTGAGTGTTATTAGTGCATAACAGAGTAGTTGATGCACTAAGGGGGGAAGATCATCTTCATGTGCATTTGTCAGCAGAAAAGAAGAAAGAAATCATGGAAAAGGCTCACAGCGAAATCGTTTTGAGTCTTGGGGATCGAGTTCTGCGGGAGGTAACCAAGGAAACGAAAGCGACCGAAATTTGGTCTAAATTAGAGGCACTCTACATGACCAAATCTCTGGCGAACTGTCTTTACTTGAAGAAATAGTTGTACACGTTTCAGATGAGATCTAATAAAATGATTGAAGAGCATACAAATGAATTCAATAAGTTGATACTGGATCTTGAAAACATTGAGGTTGAACTTGATAAAAAGGATCAAGCCATCATATTCTTGGCATCTTTGCCTAAGTCATATGAGCATTTTATTGATACTATCATGTATGGGAGAGAAACATTGATAATGGAAGATGTTCTGGCTACTCTAAATTCCAAAGAACTCCAGAAGAGGACTCCTAAGGATGAAGAGGGTCAGGGGCTGGTAGTAAGAGGAAGGATTGAGCAGAGAAATCAAAGACACAGGGGAACATCAAGATCTAAGTTCAAGTTTAGGAGGGAATGTTTTGTGTGTGGATCAAAGAAACACCTAAAGAAGGATTGCCCAGAGTGGAAGGGAAAGAAAGTTAGTAAGTCTAGCAATGACAAGTCATATCGTAATTTGTCTCAAGATGATTCATCTGAAAGTGATGATAGTGCTGATGTGTTAGTTGTTTCATCATAAGGTATGTCTGATGGTTGGGTGCTAGATTCTGACTGTTCATTTCACATGTCACCTGTAAAAGAGTTCTTTAGTGAATTGAAATTCCAAGATCTGGGAACTATAAAGCTGGGGGATGAAAGACAATGCAAGATAGATGGCATTGGCTCAATAAGTTTCAAGTTGAGGAATGTGATGCAGGTGGAGCTTAAGGAAGTTAGGTATGTTCCTAGCTTGAAGATAAGCTTGTTGTCTCTGGGTATATTTGAAATATCAGGGTATCGTGTTAGTCTAAAAGATGGTAAAGCCAAGGTAGTAAAGGGCTCTTTAGTGGTGTTATCAGGTATAAGGGTGGATAACAACATTTATCTTTTAGATGGTGAAGCCTTAAAGAAAGATGAAACCATTGGATTTTTAGGTAGTAAGGCAGCTCTGTGGAATCAGAGGCTAGCGCACAAAAGTGGCCAGAGGTTGATTGAGGTAGAGAAACAGCAGGTTCTTGGTAAACTCAATCGGTGTGATACTAAACTCGGTGAAGATTGTATGATGGGAAAGTCAAAGAAAGTGAAGTTTAGTAGTGGCAAGCACTCTTCCAAAGGAATTTTGGAGTATGTACACTCGGATCTCTGGGGTCCTGCCAGGACTGAGTCTTTGGGTGGTGCCAGGTACTTCTTGTCCATCATAGATGATTTCTCAAGGAAAGTGTGGGTCTATGTGTTAAAGCACAAGAGTGAAGCTCTTGGGAAATTTCAAGAGTAGAAGGTGCAGGTGGAGACTCAGACTAAGGATAAGATTAAAAGGTTAAGTACAAGTAATGGATTAAAGTTTTATAGCACAAAATTCAATCAGTTGTGTAAAAGTTTTGGTATAGTTAGGCAATTAACTTTACCAGATATGTCTCAGTAGGATGGGTTAGTTGAGGAGATGAATAGAACCTTGATTGACAAGGTGATGTGTATGCTTTCTAGTTCTGGGTTATCATAAGAGTTTTGGGCAGAGGCTGCTGTGACTGCTGCTTATCTAGTAAACAGGTCACTATCATCAGCATTAGGAATGAGGACTCCTATGTAGGTTTGGACTGGTGTCAAACAGGACTATAGTGACTTGAGGGTGTTTGGGTCTGTGGCATATGTGCATTTGAACCAAGGAACATTAGAACCTAGAGTTGTGGAATGTGTCTTTCTTGGGTACTCAGAAGGTGGTAAGGGGTACCAGTTATGGAAGATTGTAGGTGGCAGCACACGGGTGTTGGTGAGTAGAAAGGTTGTGTTCAAGGAAGACCAAATGTTCAAGGATGTCTGTGTAGTGGTGATAATGATTCATCTACTAGTGAGTCTGAACAAGGTGGAGTTCAAGTTGAGGTGGAGCCTAAAGTTTCCGAAGGCATTCCTCAAGCTTCCGAAGGTATTTCTAAAACTTTCGAAGTTGAAAAGCAGCCTGGATTGGTTAATGATGATCAAGTGGAACTTGAGGAAGGTAAGGTTCATGTTGAGGTGGAGCAGCCTAGTCCTAGTGTGGCTAGAGATAGGCTCAGAAGGCATGTTGTGGTTCCTCTGAGGTGTAGTGAGGGAGCTGGTATCTCGGTTATGGCATTTTTGAGTGCTGAGACAGATAGTTTAGATGAACTATTGTCTTATGAGGATGCAGTTACTTCAATTGAGAGAAAGAGGTGGAGCATAGCGTCGGAAGCAGGGATAGACTCTTTGCTCAAGGATAAGATTTGGGTGCTGGTGGATAAGTCTCAAGGTCAGAAACTAGTCTCTTGTAAGTGGTTGTATAAGGACAAGGAGGGTGTCCTAGAGGGAGAAAGCCCTAGATATAAAGCCAGGTTTGCAGTGAAGAGACAGGAGGATAAGGTTTGTATCCTGAAGTTTCAAGAAAGTTCATATACTTTGATGTATGTGATGGTGTGTACTAGATTTGGTCTAGGAGATACAGTGAGTTTGATCGGTAGAAGTGAAGTTGATCAAGGTAATGCTCACTGGGATGCTGCTGAATGTGTTCTGGGAACTTTGAATGGAACTGAAGAGAGTGGTATTCTCTTCGGGTAGCATATGACAGGTAGTCCAGTTCTGGTGGAAGAATTTGTGTATTCTGGTTTTGTTCAGGATTGAGACACAGGTGGATCAATCACAGGATGTGTGTTTGAGGTCCTTGGTGGTGTTCTTAAGTTGAGGATCCAACTTGATGATACTTGTTGCTTGGATGCTTTGGGTATTGGTTAGAGTCTTGATTTGATTTTAAGGTGGAGATTGTGAGATATTAAAGTCAAATCAAGTTTAGTTCCGAAGCCAAGCTGATGTTCAAGTTTTTCTTCCGAAGCTTAATGTGTTTCTTCCGAAGGATAAGTTTTCTTTCGAAGGTTATCTTTGCTTCAGAAGAAATGCCTTAGTGGAAATCTTTCGAAGGTTATTTTGCTTCAGAAGAGTTGGTTTCTTTACTTTGGTTCTGTTTACAAGTTCAAGGACTAATTGTGTCCATATCAATTAGTTCTGGTGTCATTATGTTTTTTCTTTGTGTATGGTTGTTAATAAGTTGTTAATAACCGTTGGAGTCTATAAGTATAAATAGGGTCCGAGATGATTGAGTTGATCATCCACAAATCATTCACAAACTTGAGTTCTCATTTTCTGTTGTTGTAATCGTTTAGGGTTTGAATTGAAGTTTAATTTTCAACAGAAACCGTCTGATGATGTGCTTCAACACCAGTGGCGGTCTTAAATGGTTTTGCATGGGTCACTTCTAGCAAGACCTGAATCTCTTAGGCGAGAAGGGTGACTGTGATAAGATAGTAAGTTTCCTAGAAGAAAAAAATAGTTCTCACATGTGAAATTTGTCAATAGATTAACTTCGCAAAGCTATTGGTGAATGTACTTAAGAGTTACAACCAAAGAACGAAAAGACATGTGCTTTTCGACAAGATTTCTAAAAATCTATCGGTCTTTTATAACACATTTACCTCTCCCAAGTTTTGTATATAACCTTGTATGGGATTACAATTGTATCATCTACTCTTTCACTTACGTGGAAGTTTGTTTTTGGTTATTTTCTATGTTTTTTTTGTAATGATTATTTCAAGTTTTGTAGGTGAACTTGATATCGGCATATGTTACTTTATTACTCTTTGTGTTTATGAATGCAGACAATTGATCGGATGGTTGAAATTCAATGTTTAAGTGTTTTATTTCCGCATTAAGCATTAAATTATCAGAAATAGAGTTACTTTTGGGATATTCTTCATGTTTGTAATTCTTATGTTTGTAGGTTAAACATGAAGAATATGAAGATTATGGAAGAAACAAGATGATAATCGGAAGCCGGAAGATGCAGAAACGTTTAAAAGATGTTGCACGACCATGGTAACTTAAATGAGCATAACTTGAGCTAGAAAAAGAGTTACGGGACCCACGACCTATCAACGAAAAGATCTCAAAAAGTTAAGTGAAACTTAAATGTGTTGTAGTGGTGGCACCACCAACGCCATTCTAACCACTGGTGCCGTTGTCGCAAGAAACACCATCAAAGACACCGTTGATCGGCAAATTTTAGCTTAACTGATGCTGGGGGCGCCACTGAAATCAATTACTCATCTGAATTCTTTATAAATGTATGACATATAAGACTTTAGATTCATTTTGATATCTTCTAGAATCTATATTTGATATTGATCATACATATTATATTTATTTATTGTATTATCAGGTTTTCTCTATTCTTATTTCCTCTTGAAACTAAAAATACAGTCACATATTATTGATAATTAGCATATTGAGGTGGCATAACTAGAAGTTAAAACCACTGTAAATATTTAGTTTTTTTGTGATTTATTTCGGTATATTATAATAGTGGTATTAATATATAGACACAACCAAATATTTTTATGTGAAATATATATGATTCTCTTTTAAAGATTAGTTATAATGAAGAGTATTTGTGATCAGCCATTGGATTTTTATGTGATTAGTGCAACAATATGTAGAATGGCATGTCCTCCTATAGAAGATGTTAAACCCTTTCATGTATTAACATGAGCAAGTATGTTCAACATTTTAATGTATGTTTTGTCCTAATAACTAAACATATATTATATTTTGAGTTGCTAAAAGACTTATATCTAACCATATAGAGATGCATCTGTTGATTCCATTAAATATGGTAAATGATCCACATGTTCGTATATGTCCTCACATGGCTCATTGAATTCTTTTCTAAAGTAAATGATTATGCGAATTTTTAATAGAGCATGTTGCACGTGATATTGGGATAATAATGGATTATTAAATAAGTTAACACTAATTATGATTTCTTATTTTGATAATGACTTGAATTAATGTCATGTGATATTAGTTGTCAATTGAGAATGAACATATATCACATACATGTTCCAATACACGTAATATATAGACCTAGTTCAAATTACATACATCAAAACAATGATCAAGCATTCAAAGTGTAAAACCGTCAACAACAAAAGATGGTCAAAGGTTAACTCAAATGAATAGAATTAAATATTTAAAAACAAAATTTTAAATTAAATGACTAATCTCATATAATGAATTTTCAATTGAAGAAAAACTATATTTCAAAAATCATTTTTGATTTATACAATAAGTAGAAAATCCAAACTAAACCCAATAAATGATATCAACTAAATATTTTAAGACTAATGGGATTTTGATTTTTGATGTGGTTGTAGACGCAATCTACAAACTTGAGCATGTTTACCAAAAGAAGTTCGGCGTAAAAGACACAAAAATTTGGATCATACCAAAATGAAAATTTCAAAAAGTAAACTTTGTATTTTTGTAATTAACATTCTTTTCAATGTATACAAAAACTTCTTGGTCTTTCAATGGATTGAAAATTACAAAAATGATGTGTGAAAAAAGGTTTAAAAGTGTGGATGTGATTAAATTTATCTTTCACGACTAACGATAAAAAAGTAAAGTTGGTTGTCAAACGGCCGCCAGTGTGACAGGTCACATCTTTGGTTTTTCTTGTATTGTGGTCATAAATAGAAGTCTCTCACACTATTTTTTTTTTTTTATTCCTTTTCCTCTAAACATATTCTTTTCTAACCCCATCATATACAAACATCATTTGAAGATATAAGACAACATCAAAGACTAAAGGGCAAAAAATTGTCTTGCATCTTTCATATATCTCATTCTTCTATTTGTGTTGAATCTAAGTGGTGATTTGTCACCATTATTACTTAAGACTTGTAAGAGGTTTCATATGTCATCGATGATCTCTTCCGTCTAAGAGATTCTCTAGTGAAGAATACTTTTAATTAAATTTCAAGGTGAAGACGTGAAGTGGATTACTTAACGTTCACTTGAACCTCTATAAATCAGTTTTGTCTTTTCTTTCCTAAATCACTTGAACCTATTCACCTCCGCCCTCTAGGTTTTATAAGTGTTATAGTAGTAAAGTTTTTAGATTATTTGAGGAGACTTTTTATTGTTCTCCTAGAGTGTTGTATTGTATGAAGTATAAAACATCTTTCTTTAAAATTCTTTGCCACTTTGTATTAACTTTGTTTAGGAAAAATATTTCTTTTTCTCTTGTAATTTCCTTTCACGTTTTTGCTTTTCTTTATTATAATATTGTAGAGGTCATCCCATACAAATCTTCCCGAGATCACCTTTACTTTTTCTAGTTTACTTTCACAGGAAATACTACCCTCTAAGGTGATCACCTTAAATATAATGTCTTTAAGATGTTAGTTTACAAGAATCTTGTAATTTTAACTTTGAAGAAGTTAATAATCACTCAAGATTTATTTAATCTTTCGTGTTTTTCATATGCAAGAGTTGAGTCCGAGTGTTGGAAGAAGGATAGTTGCTTAAATAGATGTGTGAGATAAAGATTTCAAAATCTACCACAAGTCAGATGCACGATCTCAAGTCGCATTGTACATCGGCTATCCTATGTACAAAGTATTTTTGTCACTTGAATTTTTAATCGTTGCGACTTCCTACAAATTAAAAACTAATATACATCTTTTTATTAGGTATAAAACACCAAGGAAAAACGTCTGGAAAATGCACTATTCAAACAAGCAATTTTTCCCCCCAAAGTTTTCGAAATTGCCTCATTATCAAACAGTTGTTTTTGTCTAAAATTTGATTTTAAAAAATACTCTTAAAAAGATTCGTTTCAAAAAATATGTCATTACACTCAGTTTTATTAAAAGCTTTTGGATTTATAGTAATGTATAAATTCTAAATTATCTTATAATGAGTAATTATATTATTTTATAGTCGCTTAAGTCAAATTAGGTTACTTATCCTGTTTAGTTTTAATATTTTGCTAAGACTTGATGTGATGTTGAACAGTGAGATCGATCATATTATTATGTTGCGATCTCTAGTTTGAAATTTGCTAGGTGGCATGCCACGAGCCTGTAACTTTAATATTGAATCATCTAGAAATGGTCGTTTGGCGGTTAATGACATTGACAGTGTGTTTGTTATTAACAAAATTGAGTTGTATCCAGTGATTT
Organism: Flaveria sonorensis; assembly: GCA_025506505.1. Lineage (NCBI taxonomy): Eukaryota > Viridiplantae > Streptophyta > Magnoliopsida > Asterales > Asteraceae > Flaveria > Flaveria sonorensis. The sequence goes on along the minus strand of CM046423.1, from coordinate 14,889,367 downwards.
GGATAATAAATCAACCGCCAGCACCACAATTCCTTTAGGTTTCTTTTTTTCTTGTACTTTGTTTCGGGCAACGTTAATGTTTTAAAAGTTTGTAACATTTTATGATGAGCATATTATGATTAATTGTACTTAGTATTCAACTTATATGTTTGTGATTTTAAAATCATCAAAACTAACATTTAATAGGACATCTATGCACCATCTCAACCGTCAATAACATGTCTTGTGGTTTCCATGAATAAGTTGTGTTTCAAAGTGTTCATGTTAACCACATCCTCCATATATTTAGTCATATTTGGTTGAAACAACAATTTCTTCGTACCTATCAAGAAGCCTCAATTGTCAGTCCATTTTTGCTCTTTGATCAAAGAGTAGAGTGACTAAACTTGAAATACGACCACCGGCAATGGCCTAGTGTCAAAGGTGCATACACCTTACTCAAATAGGATTCAACAGGCCAAGGCCTACGTAGTCAACCAAACACGTGCATGTGCATAACACAAATGTTCCAAAACATAATGACAGATGCGTGTTCATGCTCATTCGTATAACTAAATGAATTAAAAAAAACATTTATGTATTTTTCAGGAAAAAAAATGAATCAGTATGCAAGAACTTTCATGTATGTTTTTTTTTTTTAAATATATGATTAATATGCAAGAACTTGTGCAGATCAGCTCACTGAAAGTAGTATTCCTAGATATAAGTATTTATATGATCTGATGTCCCTACACCCTAAAGACGTATACTTATATAATCGTGTTATAAATACTTGTGGGTTCGATAATGTAGTAAGAACATAAGAATGCTAAAGTGTTGCTATAACTGGTTGGTAAAACTAAACAGTTGCATTGAAATATTTTGATACAAGTGAAGCAGCAGAAACAGACCAAATTTTGAATCTAAATACCAATAACTAAAACCAATACTAGATACTTAAATATTCAATTAGATGCATAACAATTGATTTATTTAGGGCCACAAACCACATTTTATTCTGTTCAATTCCTGCATACGCATAGAACCAACAGCTCTCTACATCCGATCTTCTTCCTTCATCAGTTCACCTACAAAAAAAACAACTGGTTCTAAGTAAATGTGGTAATGTATACAGAATGTGACCCATAGTGTATTATAGGTTTACAATCACTTAGATATCTTTATTTCATATAAATTTTTATCACACCTACAATGTTGATTATCTATAGATTTCTGCGAAAAAGGAACAAAGAGAAATCACCCCTTCTTACCCAAGTCCGTTTAACCCAAACCCTTGTTTTGTCAACCCTAGTTCTTTCCTATGGGAGAAAGAAGAAAAGGAATAAAATAATACATGGTCCGAAATTGACATTGCACTTCTCAGGAAGTTGCATGGCCATGCTACGATCAACACCAGAGATGGGTGGGCCGTTGACCAGCACACACAAACAGGGTTGGCCCAAGACCCTGATAGCTGTACAACAAGAATCATTTGGAGGAATTGGGCTAAAAGGTGCGACCGATGCCCTACATGGAATCAGTTGGACCAATGCTGAAAAAAACGTGCTCCCACAGGGAAACCCCATGCTTCCCTGCACCATCACTCCCAACACCACCACCATAACTACCATCTTTCTAATTTCTTTCTTTTCCATTTTTTGAATCAAAAATAGCTAGTTGCTTATTTTGAAAAAACTGTTTGTGCACATTTATAGATAGAAGCCTTGTGTATCACACATTATACATGTCATTCCTAAGCCTCACCATAACTCAGCATTGTTGGCCTGCTTTAAGAAAACAGTTGCTAAACTAGTATGTCATGATATGATGTATGAGACCGTTTTCATTGATATAAACATTTAATAATTCAGCTACAATTTCTTAACTTTTTTTCAGCATGTACCTTTTTTCCATTAAAAGACTTATTAAAGCTCTCCTCTGTTTCCTTTAAGGTTAATGACAGCAAGCTCTTTTTCTACAAATTCTCCAGCACAAATGGGTGGATAACTGTCAGCAAGAGGCGATTGTGCAAAATGGCCTAGGGGTTTCAGCACAGCATCCGATGCTATATGGGAAAATAACTGGCATGACAAAGAAAAAAAAAAGTTAATATATTTCATTTTCATATGTTGATGTGTAAATGGCGGGCTAAAGATGATTAATGCGCTCACCGTTGAGGATACTCTCCAAAGGCTTCGATTTTCTTGTGATGCTGCTTTAATTGCATCAAGTGTTCTCTTATTCACCACAACTTCATGCATACCAGCTATACACTCTCCAGCAGTCAACCATTCTATCTGCAAAAGAAAACTACTATCGAGATGAAACTCAAATTTATATGCATTTCATAACAAAAAAAAACCAAAAACTAATGAACATATAGCATTTAGATTCCCACTTCAGTGCATATGGAAGTGACCCGAAAGCAGGTTCATAGTACAACCACTATACTTGATTGAGAATCCAAGCTATACCCTTGTGGTGCTAAAGTTAAAGTAACATAATCTAGAATAAGATTTCAGCATCTCGAACAGAAATCAGAAATAATTAATACCTGCTTTCCAGTCTGAATCAGTAGACACCCAACTGGAACTTTCACTTCTACTTTTTTCCCATTCCTTAGCCAAATACTTAGACCCGGGAATCTACTTCTGCCATGAATTGTTAGAAAGTTAAGATCGTAATGGTATCCTGCAAAGACCGTGCCCTCTTTGCCATGACGTTTAAGGTCACTCCCAGTTGGAGCAAGAAGATGCGGGCCCTGCAAATCAGAAAATTGTTGTATAATTGCTAAGGTTATAAAGTAAATGATCCTTGACCATATGAGTATTGCAGGTTGTACCAATCTATAAACTTCACACAAATAGAGATTTTTATTTCTGGTTATTACCACAGAAGAACATCAAGAACAAAAGGAAAACACTCACTTGCTTCATTAGACTAGTAAATGCATCAATTTGCAGGCCAAACCCAATTGCTGCCATTTCAGCAACAGCCTGAACAAAATAGGATATAACTTGTAACAAAAACTCAAAAGATGATCATAGCAGAATGTACAAAATCATTGCCAATGACACACCTCTATAGCAGCTACCATCTTAGAACCCCATGAATCCATAGTCTCTTTCCATTCAGGAAAACCTTCAGGTATAACCGGCTCAGAGTTCAGCTCCTAAACAAGAAAATGCAAATCAACAACCGTAACCAACGAACCTAACAATCACGATACACTGAGAGAGAATTAAGCAAAAACCTGAAACTTGGTAGCTGATGGTCGAGGACCAACTCGCCACATGTACCGCCACTTAGGATCCGGACCCGCTGGTGTCAGTGGCCGACACTCTTCCGGCAATGATTTCAGCTTCTTTTGCATTTCCTCATCAACCAAACTACGAGGAACTTCAACTCCTTCGGGTGTCACACCAACCTGTGCTTTCCCCAAATACAATTACACAACAATAATCATGAACATCACTTTTCAGATCCAAAACAAAAACACCCAAATCTAAATACATTCCAAAACCAAAGTTTCCCCAATCGCATTTTAATTTAACCAACAATGAAACAAAAAGCTTAACGTCACGAACTCAATACACCAACCCTCGCAATCCATGAACAATCAAGCTAATAACTTGTTCCATTGCGTTGAACCCTACACGATTTACAACTCTCTCGTATTCATCGATCAATCTAAGAATCCCCAAACGCAATTCAACCACACAAACACAATCATCCAAATTAACCTGATAATGGAGGTTGGGACGTTCTTGAAGGCGCTTAAAGTCATCAGGCTGTTGGAAATACCTCTCCATCATATCAATAAAGCGATCGTTATCGTGAGCAGAACATCGGGGGTCTTTGACGAGCAGTGCTCCGGTTTCTCTTAGGGTTCGGCTGACGTCGGAGCAAACGGCCTTCAGTTGGGGATCTAATGCGGAATGGTTGCCGGAGGCTACATCGAGGTATGGTTTCAGATCGATCACCGGCAACTCCATTGATCAGTGATTGATTTTAGGTTTGCTTTTTTCGAGGAAAAGGGGGATTGTGTTAAAGTGGGGTTTTGGATGATGGCGGGAGAATTTATTTTCACGGCATCTGTTGCGTACCGGCCCACTTCATCTCATCTTTGACTTTTCGCCGTTTCTGCCGGGAAGGAATATAACGTGAACAGCCCTATCCCCAATACAGTTTTCAATTTGTCGAGGTGTGATCGGTACATCCCGGTGAAAGTCTGCCGGGTAGTAGCATATTGGAACAGGGGGTGCGGTGTTCCCGGCCGGCCCCGGCATTTCCCAGTTAACTCCCGACTTCTTCACATATCGACTTTGTTTGCTCTTAGAGGAGAAGTTGATACGTCGCATCAGTTAAAAGCATTCTGGTGGTAAAATGTCTTCTGTGTATATAAAATATTAAGGTTTACATCTTATAAGGTGTTGGTGTATATGATTAATATATGTATGGAAAATTGATATGTTAGCCTTGTCAACAAAATGAAATAGAGATGGGTTATGGAGAAACTTTTTGGTTATAGGAAGTCTTTTGATCTCTTTGCATTTCCTTATTTAAGGCTCTTGCACATGTGATTGATGAATTTTGGATAGAAGGGAGTTTTTGTGTGGAGGTTGTGAACTTAACTCGAAAGTTTTTAGGTAGAATGGGAGAAGGTATTGGCCTCTAAAAGTTTGGGAGGCATTGAGGTTGGATGTCTCAACGCGACGCGACCAACCTATTTCTCCTTGCAAAGTGGTGGTGGTGACGGCTTTTGTAAAGTGGATAGTTTATACACATGTGGCAAAATGATTACATCAATAGAAAGAAGTAATAAAGTATGCAAATATATAGTGGTAAAATGTAGTATTTGCTAACACTTGAAAAAACATGGTAAGAATTAGTTTTGCAAGCGGGAAGTGTAGCTATCGACATCAAAGAACTTTTGAATGTATAAGTGGGCTGCGGAGTTCCATTTCCTTCTACTTCGATAAATGGATGGATCAAGGTAGACTAAACGATTTTATTTCCATCCATGTTGGCTCTAGAAACGAGTGAAATCAGGCAAAATGTTGACAAATAGTAGAAAACAAGGAAGCTCTATTGTTTTGGATTGGTGTTGTATGAGAGAGTTGAACAATGGAGAAAACGTTTGGAGTTACAACACTGCTACCTTTTTTCTAAATAAGCGGATAAAAACAAATGTAATAATAAATGGGTGCGGTTGGATGATGAATCGGTTGTGCTTAATGTTTATAGTTCATTCTCTATGTCGGACGATTGAAAAAGAAACATATAATGAAGAGAGTCATATACATTGGGTTAACTGGTTGCTGTTAAGAGTCAAATGTGTTTAATTGAAAACCATTTTAAACAGAATATCTACAATGGAGGAGTTGTAAAAGCGAGGAGTAACCACACATTAATTTAGACTTTTTTGTTATTTGTAGGGAAACAAATGAGTGTGCTAATCACCTCTTAATTTTGTGTTGTTTTGCTATGCGTTCCCGAGTTTAATAAACGAAAGAAAAAAAAAAGAAAAAAAAAAGTGAATGAAAATTAACGAGAAAAAAAAATGATGAGAAAGAAAATTAAGAAGAGAAAAGAAATTGAGAGAAAAGAAAAGACATATTAAATTTCTCTGTTTTAGAGTTCGAAAAAAATAAAAAGAAATTAATAATTTTATGTATTTTATTTTTTTCCTTTTTATTTCCTTCCATTTTGGAAGGAAAAGTTAGAAGGGAAAATTATTAAAAAAAATTCTTTTATTTCTTTTTATTTTCTTCCTTTAAAAAACTCGGAAGCATAAAGTTTTTATTTCTTTCCATTTTTCTTTTTAAAAAAACTCAGGAATGCAATTCTTTTTTACTTTTTGTTTATTTCTTTTCGTTTATTTCTTAAAACAAACTCGGGAACACAGGGTAAATGCTTATGGTTCCAATTTTGTGCAAGATCCCTATATTTTCTTGTAGTTCAGTAGGAGAGGTACGATCCAAAAAATTAGTTAAAACTGTCCCATATAAGAAGCATGTCAATTTCTTAAACGTTAAGGTTGGAAGTGTTTTAGGAAACAAATTGGTCAATATTTTGTTAGAAAAAATATGTTAAACAATAATATTGTTAGTTTTTTTGCAAAGTATGTGTGAAAAGTAACTTTGGTAAGTAGATATATGTGTTGGTTTTGGTGTATTAATATCTGTAATTTAGGGCCATGATGCATTGTCTTTAATATAATATTGTCGGTGTCTTTCTTTCATAAGGAACTACTATAAGATGCATGAACTTTTACATAATATTCCTTAACGAAACACATTTGTAAGAATAGATGAAGTTGCAAATGCTATGAAACTACAATACCTATATATTTGAATAAATATTTAGTTTGAAAATAATCAATATGAAGACTTGTCGATTACGAACTATACCTTACTAACAAACTTTGATTACAAATGCGGCCCTCAAGAGAGAGTAGTGTAAAAAAGTATCAAACGCCAGATTATACCTAATTATCCAGTCTAGACTCTAGAGTCGCAGCGTGTACACATAATAGTATTTAGAATATTCGCCTCCTCAGTTTATATTGAAAATAGTAACCATTGGATGTTTTTACTTACAAACTTATTTTCGTTCTATCATGTTTCTTGTGGGACAATGTTTTAAGTTGTCTCTCTTTTTCGAAGACATAACCCAAAATATACATGCGTTTATACATGCGTTTTGTCTTATTTTTTTAAATTATATATAATACTGATTATCAAGTGGTTTATATATAGGGGTGTGGTACATCATGTTTATCAATTAATTTAGGCATGAGAGTGTTGTATTTGGTGCATCATGGGTTGTATTATGTGCCTTTTGTTTTTTAAATCTTCAACTTTTTTTATTTTAACTAAATACTTTAACATCTTTTAGAATTTAGCCACAATACTTTTTACTTTCAACTTTGATCCCCTATACTTTTAATAAATTTTTATTTTACGTTTCGATCTAAATTTTGCGATTTAAAATGCTGCAGCGTGTGTGTTGTTCAACATTTTTACGCTTATTTTTTTCCCATTAAACGGCTCCGTCGCAAGGCATTGGTTCTAGTTAGCTTACTTATTGTTTTATATGTTTTACGTTTTGCCTGCGTGGTTCAACGCTTTTATATTTACTTTTCATTCGGTTTTTATTTTTTTCGTTTTTTGTTTCTTTTCTAATACGAACTTTTTCGGTGTTTGTGGTCACTGACGGCGGTGTGTCATTGGTGTTACTTTACATGGGTTTACGACTCCCGCTGCAACGCGGGGGGCTTAATTCTAATTAATTCTAATTATTTGCTAACATTTATGATTTACCAGATCAACATTTATAAAATATAACAACATACCTTATAGAATATCACTTGAGAAACAGAGACTAAGGTTAAGATAAGGACAAACCTTATCTTGCGGTATAAAAAGTCTGCTTCTAGAAGCTTCGACACTCTTTAGGTGTTAACAAAAAAAACGGGAGGAGCAATTGATAAAAAGGTTTACCAAGTACTTCATAACACGAAGAGTATTGTGTCGATGTAATATTATTTCGTTAAGTTAATAGTTAATAGATAATCACCTCCCGTAAACATAAGAATAAATTGATGAAAACATTTCTTGCGTTTTTTCAATTAAAAATATGTATTTGATATTTTTTTATTTGTAAATATAAAAACAAGATTATGAAAAAATACAATGAACGCTTTATTAATCATCATATATGTTTATATAATCCTTTTATCTTATGCGTCCAAATTTCTAGAAAAATATAATCCACTCAAATTGAAATAACAAATGCGTAAGAAAATAAATAGAGAAAGAATAAAATAATTAGAAACACATATTAAGTTTGTTTTCGAATCATACAAGTTATCCTTAAACCAAGCGTGTGTAGTTGTACAAGTTATTCCCCCAAGGATCTTATTGAAGAAACGTAAATGAATAAATATATGAAGAGATAAAATATAAATTCTGAAGGGGAAAGTTGTGCAAAGAGTATGAAGATATAACGTAGCAGCATCTTTGAGAGTGTTTAGGCTGAACGTCACTTACAACCTATGTTTTAGAAGGGCTCAATATTATTTTTTCTTTGTTTAGATATCGTAGGTTAATTAACATATTTAAAAATATCATACATTTATTGGTAATTACATGTTTTATAGCGTGTCTGATTAGTGAATAAACATATTAGTACCTAATAGCAGTTTTAAACAAATATTTGGTTTTTGTTTCTTAAAAAGTTGAAAAAATTAAAGATGAAGACTTTAAGGTGTGTTATAATGTTCTAGAAGCTGCACTTAAGTATGATGAAGGATTAGATATTGATACTAATGAAATATGTATGAAGTTAAAGTTGTTTTAGAATATTTGAAAAAAAAAACATGTGTTTTTCTGATGTAGTAATTGCATATAGTATTGTTGATCATTCTAGTAAGAACGACATCTTGCATGAATAAGATTTCAAAACTAAAGGTTTTGAAGTCCTTACGATCCATAATGTTACAACAAAGGATTAATGAGTTGGTAATATGTAACACCTGAAAACTTCAAAAAAAAAGAAAGAAAAGTAAAAGAGCAAATGGGGTATTATTTTAAAAAGCAATAGGTAAAAGTGTGCAAGGGTCAAACCGGCCCATAATGGGATTTAAAACGAGGATGGCTGCCCATACCCTCTCCCCATGCACTTACGGCTAGTGAGAGAAAGAAGCTCCTATCCGGTTCTAGAGAGAGAAAGTGAAAAGTTCTTCAAGAAGGTAAGATTTTAAAGTGTTTTCTTCTCAGATTTAGTCGGGTTTAAGCTTCTAGACAGTTTTCTATGTGTTTCTACATGTCTAGTTTGTTTTTTACGTGTGTTTAGGTGTTAGAACTCCAGGTTTGCTCTCGGGTTTGTAGTGTTTGCTCGAAAGTTGGTTGAGGTGAGTTCTAGATCCCCTTTTTACATGTTTTCTACTTGTTTGGGGTTGACATGTGTATTAAGAAGGTATTTCTTAACAAAACTATGTTTTTCAAGAAAATGATGATTTCATCTGAATATTGTATGCTTACAAAGATTTCTATGATGTTGTTTGGATGCTAAGTGTTAATCTGGTAGATCTATGCTAAGTATACGTTTAAAGACGTGGTATGGGACTAGAATTCGCATATGCGGGACATAAATGTTTAAACAATTATCCGTTGTGGGCTTGGACGTCTGCTGTGGACACTTAGGAAGGTTTTAATGCATGTCAGCTATGGACACTTAAACATTCATGGATGTCCCCTGTGGACACTTAAATATTCATGCATATCCGCTGTGGACACTTAAACATTCATGCATGTCCGCTGTGGACACTAAAACATTCATACATGTCCGCTGTGGACACTAAAACATTCATACATGTCCGCTGTGGACACTTAAACATTCATGCATGTTCGCTGTGGACATTTAAACATTCATGCATGTCCGTTGTAGGCACTTAAGTGCTAAATTCATCCGCTATGAATCTTAGTCATCCGCTGTGGACATTGTCTGTCCACTGTAAACTCTTAAGTGTTTAATTCATCCGCTATGGACTTTAGTCGTCCGCTGTGGACTTTGGCTGTCCGCTGAGGACTTTAGCTATCCGCTGTAGACACTTAGTGTTTAGGTCATCCGTTGTAGGATCATATGCATGCGCTTGGGAACACTTAGAATTATTCTGAATTTTGGAGAAAGGGATTTAAGCCTTTAGTACTTATGTTTCATGGGTGAATATGATTGTTTATGTTTTCTTGTTATGTTTTTTTCTTTTTATGAGCTACTATTATGAATAATTATAATTCATGTTATCTGATTATAAGACAATGGGTATTTTAAAAGTATTATTCATAATCAAGTAGACATAAAGGAATAAAAGAGAGACAGTGGAACTTAATGAATGTTAGCCTCGGGCCCTTATGATGAATGAAACGCCTTGCAAGCAAAATGAATAGAGGTGCACGACCATGTTGTCGTTAGCTCAACTGATGTGCGGTTGTTTCAGCCCATGAGGATACACATCTGGGGTCTAATCCTTGTGATTGACCAATGAATAAATGAACGGGACCTGCATTCATGAGCAGGCTTCGTACCTAGTAGTGTAGGTCAACTGTCCGGGGTTAGCTACCATGATAAACGTGTACTGGCAGGGGTTTGGTATTTGTTGCCAACCATATAATGTAGGCTCTTAGTTTGTGCAATCCTAGTTAATGAAAGTGAAAGATAATGGAATAAAGAAAGATAATGAAAGCCTTAATGAATGTTATCAGTCAATTTGACCCTTATGTACTATGGATGGGTGATCACTAAAGGAAGCTTTCAAAATGTATATTTTTATATATTATAAAAACTAGAACTCACTCAGCAACGCTGACTTTGTATATGCATATCAGTTAGCAGGTAATGAGGTTGTTGGGGATGGCACGAGAATGGAGCTACTTGGCAAATAAAGACTGGCATCCTCGTTTTGCAGAAACAATGTTTTTGTCTTGTAATACAACAAAAATGTCTTTTTGTACTTAATGACAATAATGTATTTCTTTGCAAAAATTATTACTAATGCAATGAAATGGATTTGTTAAATTATTCCGCTGTAATGTTTTTCACATTTCAATGTATTTTAATATGTATTGTGCTATGGATGACCAATTGTGAGGTTTCCCGGGATCGAGGCCTTACAAGTTGGTATCAGGGCCAAAGTTTAAGAGAATTGGGTAAATTTTTTTAAAATCTAAACTTAAACTGAAAATGGGACCAAAGGAAAGAATGCTAGCCCAAGTAGCTACATGCCATCAGGGAAATTTTCCTAAAGTTAACAGGTATTATGTGCTTGTGCTATCTGATTTATGTGCTTAGTAGATTTGAATACTGATGGGTGTCAGGATAGTGACTGCTTAGGACATGGGGGTAAGGTAAGTAGTTAATCATACTTGGACACTGTAATTAAGGACTTACCATACTTATCATGATCTGAGCAATTATCTTGAATGACATTGTTGGTGTTTGAATCTTATAGGAGGTAGAATTTATGGCGGGTAGAAAATCTGGGAAGGCAACCCGAGGAGGTGCTCGTGGCGGGCGTACTACTGGGCCACGTGTCACCAAGAGCAAAGCTAAGGCTCTCGAGACGGTTCACGAGGATACGGATCTCCATAGCCACCATAAGGGTGAAGGGTCAACTACCCTCAAGTCTACTGTGAAGGAGTCTATTGCTGATGAGGTCTATAATATTATGCAAAATGTCTTACTTTCGGTGGTGACTAAAGTACTTAGAGCTGTTAAGGATGGGGAGAAAGCTGAGGATAAAAGGAAGAAGGAGAAGAAGAAATCAAGAAAGTCCACTAAAGGGACTGAGGAATCTGAAGAGGAGCCATCTAACCCAAATGTGGTAGTTCATGATGATGACAGCGAGGATGAGTCAGAGAAGGAAACTGCTAGGGGGTGCAACTATGGGGCGCTTCAGAGATGCAAAACCCCGACCTTCGACGGTAATGGCAATGCTACTGCTGCTCACCGTTGGGTTCGAGAAATGGAAGCAGTCCTGGACATCAGTGAGTGTCTGGAAGATCAGAAGGTGAAGTTAGCCACCTATTATTTTGTAGACTCAACACTATGCTGGTGGGACAACATTGTCCAAGCCGAGGGAAAACGATCAATAACGAAAATGAAGTGGTCTGAATTGAAGGAGTTGGTGCTGGAGGAGTACTGTCCACATCGAGAGCTGGACAAAATTGACAAGGAGTTCTTGTATTGGAGGCCAAGAACATGACTCATCAAGAGTACACCTCCAAGTTCAATGAACTTGCAAGACTTATGCCAGATCTGGTAATGCCTGTGTCCAAGAAGATCAAAAGGTACATGCAAGGATTGCCAGTGGATATCAGAAAGAAAATGATCGTCGCTAGACCAAGCAAGTTCAGGTCGGTGGTGGATTTGGCAGGAAGGTTATATGATGAGAGAGAACCGGATCCAGTTCAGAAAAAGACTGAGAAGTGGAGTTGGAACAGGAATGATAATAGGAAGAGGTTCAGGAATGAAAACTACAGGATTGGGGAAAGAAGATGAGGGTCGATGACCGTCGCACAGAGCAGAGGAAGGGGAATGACCGAAGGGAGTGTAAGAAGTGTGGGAAGAGTCATATGGGTGAATGAAGAGTGGGTACGAATAGGTGCTTCAAATGTATGGGCAAAGGGCCATTATGCTAAGAAGTGTTGGATACTGAGATGTTACTAATGCGATGAGATAGGCCACTTGTGCCGGGATTGCAAGAAGGGTGGAGCAGGAAGCTCGGGAATCAAGGTGATGGGGGAAAAGGGAAGAGTGACAGCACAAAGGCGAAGGCAAGGGCATTCAACATGACCAGGGAGGAAGCCAGGGTGTATTTTCATGTACGTTTTTGGTAAACCAATTGTATGTTTCTGTGCTCTTCGATTCGGATGCTAGTAAGAGCTTTGAATCCACTACTTTTTGCCGTTTGATGCATGGTAAGAGTAGGAAGATAATGTGCCCTTCCATGTTGAGACGACAATAGGAAAATCTACTAAAGTGACTGATATGAATGATGATTGCCTCATAGAGTTAGACGGTCATAGGTTTCCTGCTAGATTGTATGTGATGGCCCTAGGAGGTTTTGATGTGGTGTTAGGAATGCATTGGTTGGCGACATACGAATCAAATATCGTGTGTCGAAAGAAGATGATTCGTTTGATTGCGCCCGACGGCAGTTTGGTTACGGTTCATGGCTACAAGGAATGCGTCATTCCGCAAGTGATATCTATGATCACGGCAAAAACGTTTATGAGGCGAGGGTGCGGTGCTTACTTGGCTTATGTGAAGGACGTAGATGCGACAGTGCGTCAACTGTCGGAAGCGTCGGTGGTATGTGATTTTGCCAATGTATTTCCAGAAGATCTGCCAGGGGTCCCACCCGAGAGAGAAATCGAATTTCAGATTGACTTAATAGCAGGAGCGCAACCCTTCGCCAAGGCACCATACCGGTTGGCTCCATCCGAGCTCAAGGAACTGATGTCGCAGCTGCAAGGTCTTTTGGATAAGGGTTTTATTCGACCAAGCATCTCTCTATGGGGTGCTCCGGTTTTATTCGTGAAGAAGAAGGACGGTAGTATGAGGATGTGCATCGACTATCGTGAGCTGAACAAGTTGACTGTGAAGAACCGATATCCGTTACCGAGAATTGACGACTTGTTCGATCAGCTCCAGGGTGCCAGCTGGTTCTCAAGGATAGACCTTCGATCGGGTTACCATCAACTGAAGGTGAAGGAGCAGGATATCCCTAAGACAGCCTTTCGCACGTGTTATGGACACTACGAGTTTCTAGTGATGTCTTTTGGTTTAACCAACGCGCTGGCTGCCTTTATAGACCTTATGAATCAGGTATGCCGACCGATGTTAGACAGATCGGTGATCGTATTCATTGATGATATTTTGATCTACTCCAAGAGCGAAGAGGAGCATGCCTGTCATCTCAAGGAAGTACTAGAGACACTTATAAACGAGAAGTTGTACGCGAAGTTCTCTAAGTGTGCATTTTGGCTACGAGAGGTCCAATTTCTTGGTCATGTGATTAATACCAAAGGAATAATGATGGACCCTGCAAAAGTCGAAGCTGTAATGTAATGGGAATCCCCAAGAACGCCAACAAAGATCCGTAGTATCTTGGGTTTGGTAGGTTACTACAAAAGATTTATTAAATATTTCTCTAAGGTGGCATCCCCGTTGACTAAGTTGACTCACAAGGATGTGAAGTTTGAATGGGGTTTAGACCAGGAGAGTGTCTTTCAAGAGTTGAAGATGAGGTTAACCCAAGCCCCAGTCTTGACATTACCTGAAGGGAATGAGGACTTGGTGGTATATTCGAATGCTTCGCAATCAGGCTTAGGTTGTGTGTTGATGCAACGAGGGAAGGTTATATCCTATGCGTCTCGGCAGTTGAAGATCCATGAGGTTAACTACCCTACTCATGATTTGGATTTGGCGGCTGTGGTCTTTACATTAAGGATTTAAAGGTACTACTTGTACGGGACGAAGTGTACCATCTTCACCGATCACAAGAGCCTAAAGTACTTCTTCGAACAAAAGGATCTTAACAAGAGGAAAAGAAGGTGGTTAGACCTTATCAAGGACTACGATTGAGAGATTCACTATCATCCAGGCAAAGCGAACATGGTTGTTGATGCCCTTAGTCGAAAGGAACGACCTGAAGCGATTCGAGTGAAGGCTTGTCAGCTGATTCTGACGCCTGATGTCATGGATCAGATCAGAAAATTCCAAGATAAGGAACTGAAGGATGATAGGGTCAACTCTGAGCGCATGAAAAGACAGATATCAGATTTGGGGGAGAACACTCTTGGTGTTAGAACCCGATTCGGGCGGATGTGGATTTCGTGCTACGGGGATCTAAGGGAAAGGATTATGGATGAAGCTCACAAAACTCTATATTCCATTCATCCTGGTGCTACAAAGATGTATCATGACCTGAAGAAGGATTATTGGTGGTCGGGGATGAAGCGCGACGTGGTGGAGTACGTGAGTAAGTGCTTGACTTTTTTGCAAGTGAAGGCAGAACATTAGAAACCATACGGAAAGACCCAACCCTTGGATATACCCGAATGGAAGTGGGAGCACATCACAATGGACTTCATCACAAAATTTCCCCGTACGGCGAGAGGATGTGATACTATTTAGGTGATCCTCGACCGCTTGACGAAAAGTGCCCACTTTTTGCCAATCTAAGAGACTTACTCTTCGGAAAGGTTGGCGGATCTATTCATCAAGGAGATTGTAGCTCGTCATGGTGTGCAGGTGTCCAGTGTTTCTTATAGGGACACCCGGTTCACATCCAAGTTCTGGAAGAAATTCCACGATTCAATGGGAACGAGGTTAGACATTAGCATAACTTACCACCCTTAGACAGATGGTCAATCAGAAAGAAAAATACAGACTTTGGAGGACATGCACCAGGCATGCATTATTGATTTTTGTGGAAGTTAGGATGAGCATCTACCATTGGCAGAGTTCACTGACAACAATAGTTATCATGCAAGAGTTCACTGAAATGCAAGTATAGGCATGCCACCTTGCAAAACCCCAATATGTTGGGGTGATATCGGTTCAAAGGAGTTGGGAAGTATCGAGATCATTGAGGCCACAACAGAAAAGTTAGAAAAGATCAAGGCCTTTATGAAAGAAGCAAAGGATCGGCAGAAGTCTTACGTTGATAAGAGAAGAAGGCTGATTGAGTTCCAAGTAGGAGATAAGGTGATGTTGAAGGTGTCTCCATGGAAAGGAATCATCCGTTTCCGAAAAAAAGAGAAATTGAGCCCAAGGTACATCGGGCCATTCAAAATCATTGCCAGAATTGGTGAGGTGGCATATAGGCTGGAACTTCCTGATGAGCTGCATGGGATTCATCCTACGTTCCATGTATCTCATTTACGGAAGTCCTTGGTGGAAGGTGATGTTGTTATCCCTTTCATGGACATCGAGGTTAATGAAAGGTTGAATTATGTGGAGCAACCAGTGGCTATTTTGGACCGGAAGGACAAACGGTTAAGGAATAAAAGATTAGTCAAGTCAAAGTGTAGTGGAAGCATCGTAAGGGATCTGAGGCCACTTGGGAATCGGAGGAAGAAATGAGATGGCACTACCCCGATCTCTTTAAAGAGTGACAGGCTTCGGGGACGAAATCTATATAAGGGGGGTGGACTTATAACACCCGAAAACTTCAAAAAAAAAAAGAAAGAAAAGTAAAGGAGCAAATGGGATATTATTTTAAAAAGAAATGGGTAAAAGTGTGTAAGTGCCAAACCAGCCCATAATGGGGTTTAAAAAGGGGATGGCCGCCCATACCTCTCCCCATGAACTTACAGCTAGTGAGAGAAAGAAGCTCCCATTTGGTTTTAGAGAGAGAAAGTGGAAAGTTCTTCAGGAAGGTAAGATTTAAGGTGTTTTCTTCTCAGATTTAGTCGGGTTTAAGCTTCTAGATAGCTTTCTATGTGTTTCTATGTGTTTAGTTTGTTTCTATACGTGTGTTTAGGTGTTAGAACTCTAGGTTTGCTCTCGGGTTTGTAGTGGTTTGTTTGAAAGCTGGTTAAGGTGAGTTCTAGATCCCCTCTTATACATGTTTTCTACTTGTTTGGGGCTGACATGTGTATTAAAAAGGTGTTTCTTAACAAAACTATGTTTTTCAAGAAAATGATGATTTCATACGAATATTGTATGCTTACAAAGATTTCTGTGATGTTGCTTGGGTGCTAAGTGTTAATCTGGTAGATCTATGCTAAGTATACGTTTAAAGACGTGGTATAGGACTAGAATTCACATATGCAGGACATAAATGTTTAAAACAATTGTCCGTTGTGGGCTTGGACGTCCGTTGTGGACACTTTAGAAGGTTTTAATGCATGTCTGCTATGGACACTTAAACATTAATAGATGTCCGCTGTGGACACTTAAACATTCATGCATGTCCGCTGTGGACACTTAAATTTCATGTTTGTCCGCTTTGGACACTTTAATATTCATGCATGTCCGTTGTGGGCACTTAAGTGTTAAAGTCATCCGCTATGAACCTTAGTCATCCGCTGTGGACATTGTCTTTCCGCTGTAGACTCTTAAGTGTTTAATTTATCCGCTGTGGACTTTAGTCGTCCGCTATGGACTTTGGCTGTCCGCTGTGGACTTTAGCTGTCCGCTGTAGACACTTAGTGTTTAGGGCATCCGCTTTAGGATCATATGCATGTGCTGTGAACACTTAGAATTATTCTGAATTTTAGAGAAAGGGATTTAAGCGTTTAGTCCTTATGTTTCATGGGTGAATATGATTGTTTATGTTTTCTTGTTATGTTATTTTCTTTTTATAGGCTACTGTTATGAATAATTATATTTCATGTTATGTGATTTTAAGACAATGGGTATTTTAAAAGTATTATTCATAATGAAGTGGACATAAAGGAATAAAAGAAAGACAGTGGAACTTAATGAATGTTACCCCCTGGCCCTTATGATGAATGAAAAGCCTTGCAAGCAAAATGAATGGAGATGAACGACCATGTTGTCGTTAGCTCAACTGGTGTGTGGTTGTTTCAGCCCATGAGGATGCACATCTGGGGTCTAATCCTTGTGATTGAGCAATGAATGAATGAATGGGACCTGTATTCATGAGCAGGCTTCATGCCTAGTAGTGTGGGTCAATTGTCAGGAGTTAGCTACCATGATAAACGTGTACTGGCAGGGGTTCGGAATTTGTTGCAAACCATATGATGTAGGCTCTTGCTTTGTGCAATCCTAGTTAATGAAAGTGAAAGATAATGGAAGAAAGAAAGATAATGAAAGCCTTAATGAATGCTATTAGTCAATTTGATCGTTATGTACTATGGATGGGTGATCACTAAAGAAAGCTTTCAAAATGTATATTTTTATATATTATTAAAACTATAACTCACTCAGCAACACTGACTTTTTATATGCATATCAGTTGGCAGGTAATAAGGTTGTTGGGGATGGCACAAGGATGGAGCTACTTGGCAAATAAAGACTGGCATCCATGTTTTTTGCAGAAACAATGTTTTTGTCTTATAGTACAACAGAAATGTCTTTTTGTACTTAATGAAAATGATGTATTTTTTGGCAAAAATTATTACTAATGCAATGAAATAGATTTGTTAAATTATTCCGCCGCAATGTTTTTCATATTTCAATGTATTTTAATATGTATTGTTCTATGGATAACCAACTGTAAGGTTTCCAGGGATCGGGGTCTTACACAATAATATGGCATTATTAAACTTGTCTATCTTAAGGAATAGAGTTGGAAATGAGGAGAACACTTCTTTTTTAGAATGATTGTTGATTGATATGTAAATTAGGTCATGCAGGTGTCTGGTGAGCAAAGACAGACCTAAAAGGTGGTTATGGGGGTCTTTTGCATCCCATAAAATATTTATTTTTTTGGTATATATATGATCTAATTCTAACCGACCACCAAAACATTTTGACATTGGCCACCATGAACAATCTCAAAGAATTCATGTCACCATCCAAACAATAAAGTTTTGACACCGACCCCATAAATTTTCACATTATCAAATGAACTAAAACACATTTTATAAAGTTCTTATATATAGTTAAACTCATTACTCCATAAATTCTTATAAATCCACTTACTCAAATATCCAATAACTAATTTAAAAAACTAAATCTTTACTTCATTATCTCAACTTTTAAATAAAAAACTTAAACTAATTAAGGGATTTTTACATATTTTTTACTTCATAACACCATAAATAACATACTTCCCCATGGCATAAAATCAATTACATATTTCTCTTTTCTAATACATATATCTATACTACTATATAAAGCATTTGAGGAGGACACAAGTGTAATTATACTCAAATTTTAAGACACTTAAAACAACCTTTTAAGCACAAGATACATTTGTTTTATGCAATGTTTCCTAAATTGCCCCTATTAAATAAACTTCTCCTAATTAATACATTATTTAATGCATATTGATTATTTAATTCATAAAATCAAGTATCTTCTTATTTATAATAATTTAAATTAAAATTTAATTTACATTTACTATTTATATTTTTATAACTACATATTATTTAAATTAAGTATTATTTTATTTAAAATAATAAGTAATTATTTACTACTAATACATTTAATAATAATAATAATAATAATAATAATAATAATAATAATAATAATCTATATCTATACTATTATATAAAACATTTGAGCGGGACACAAATATAACTTTGCCCAAATTTTAAAAAACCTAAAACAACCTTTTAAGCACAAGGTACATGTGTTTTATTCAATAGTTCCTAATTGCACCTATTAAATAAACTTCTCCTAATCAATACATTATTTAATACATATTGATTATATAATTCATAAAATTAAGTATCATCTTATTTATAATAATTTAAACTAAATTTAATTTACATTTACTATTTATATTTTTACAACTAAATATTATTTAAATTAAGTATTATTTTGTTTTAATAAATAAAGATATAACTACTAAATATTTACATAGTTATAATAATAATAATAAAGATAATAAAATAATAGTAATAATAATAATAATAATAACAACAACAACAATAACAATAATAATAACAATAACAATAAAAATAACAATAAAAATAACAATAACAATAACAATAATAATAATAATATCCATTACATTTACTATTTATATTTTCATAACTAAATATTACTTAAATTAAATATTTATTTTATTTAAATAAATAAGTATATAACTACTAAATATTTACATAATTATAATAATAAGAATAATAAAGATAATAAAATAATAGTAATAATAATAATAACAACAACAGCAACAACAAAAATAACAACAGCAACAACAACAGCAACAGCAACAGCAACAGCAGCAGCAGCGGCAGCGGCAGCGGCAGCAACAGCACCAGCAGCACCAGCAACACCAGTAACAACAGCAGCACCAGCACCAGCACCAGCACCAGCAGCACCAGCACCAGCACTAGCAACAGTAGCAGCAACAACAACAATAGCAGCAGCAATAGCAGTAGCAACAGCAACAGGAGCATCAACATCAGTATCAGCAACAACATCAACAGCAGTAGCAGCAAACAACAATGACAACAACAACGACAACAACAACGATAACAACAACGACAACAACAACGACAACAACAACGAAAACGACAACGACAACAATAATAATATCCATATATAATCAGTGTTTATAGCAGGTCAGTTGCATTACGATCTTCAAAAGAGACTCGATGACACCCGTCGCATCGCGTGGGTCAACCCACTAGTATTATCTATTTATCCATTTTGTTAAAATAAACCTATCAAATGACTAATTTACCTTGTTTTTACTAAAGGCTTTTTATGTATTGATGTTTTGTTATTATAATTGTTTAAAACTTGAACAATTATATTTTGTATTTGGATATATAACTTTGATTATCAGTGATTATTGTTTTAAAATGAAGTTTTAAACTTTTGTATTTGGAGTTGTAATTTAATTGCTTTTATTATATAAAAGAGTCGAACTTGAGAAAATATGTAACTGATGTTCTTCGGAAGGGAAAGGTGTGAAAATAACCAAGTAAAAATATGGATACAATAATCATTCAATAACTAACTTTAATAAAATGAGTAAATATGTCATATATGTGTTTTAGAAAGGTGAAATATGTAATTAATGTTTTAGCTTAGGTAAATATGTAATTAATTAGTTGAGGAAGGAGAAATATGTAAATAGCCTAATCATTAATAAAAGAAGTTCAAATACAATTTATAATACTACAATATTAGCAACAATTGAAGGCACAATTAGTTTGATTACAAATCTGATTCTAAATAGCTTGATTATCGTTATCGTCCTACGTCTCAACTATCTATTTTTTGCCAGAACCTTGTTGTAAGAGCCACCCACCACTTGTCACCCTTTTGTCCAAGGATACACCACCTCCTAAACCCAATTTTAAACCACTGGAAAACCTTAATTTAGTTATTTCTTTTTGAACGATTAACATGTCTTTATATGTGTTTGAAATCTAATTTGGTTTTATCTTTTTTTTATGTAACCCGAACTGAACCGGAAAAATATAAAAGTTTAGTAATATATAACCAACCCTAAAAAATTCCAACCCCCATGGAAAATATTCTGGGTCTGTGACTATTGGTGAGAAGTGGAATGGAATCAATTCAATTGTAAAATTTACTTCATGTTTTTTAAGAGTTCCAAAGGTTAAACAATCATGACGAGTGGATGTGAGATTTGGTCATGGATGATGATTTTAGTGTTATTATGGATCGGAAGCATGTAGATCGTCTATCCCTTCCAGATGGGCCTATTTTTACAAGTTGGAATTGTTACTTTCCAAAGAATGTTAATATTTTGCCTTTTGAGGGTTTTGTTAGATCGTAGAAGCATTCTTTTCTTTAATAGAAAATCAATTTGAGAAAAAAATAGATGTTTGTAGGACAGATAATGGTACCGAGTTTGTTAACTTTACTTTAAATTATTCTTTTCTTTTGAAAAAAGACATCTTTCATCAAATTTCATATGCTTACACTCCTCAGCAGAATGGGATTGTGGACAGAAAACATCGTCATTTGCTAAATATAGCTACGGCTTTAATGTTTCAGGGGGGATGACCAATGTCAATGTGGACCGAGAGCATTTGAACGGTTGCTTACCTTATTAATAGGACTCTGTCCTCTATTATTAGTGGTAGGTCTCCTTATGAACTTATGTTTAACGATAAGCCCTTTTACTCATCTCAGGAACTTTGGTTGTTTAGTATTTTGTACAAACTCAAATTCATCATATAAATTCAATTCAAGAGAAATAAAGTATGTCTTTTATTGTTTATTCAATTAATAAGAAAGGATACAAGTTGTGGGATCTAAAAAATAAAAATGTCCTATATTCTCGAGATGTGAAGTTTTATAAGTTACAAAAATTTTTAGAAAAGTTACATCATTCCTATGATAACATTTAATTTTTCCTTCAAAATAATAATGCTAAACAGTCAATACCAGATGATAATAAAAGAGTATCTCATTTTGGGCATGCTTCTCCTAAATCTACCACTAGTTCATCTGACAATGGTGGTCAGAGTGGTGATGATGTTGGTTATGATAAGAGCAGTAATTATAAGAACAAAATCGATAACCAAAACATTGTTGTTGGCCTTATTGATTCAGAGTGCAGCTAAAGTCAGTTTTATGGTTTTTGTTAAATAGATAATGCAGATGTTGAACCTTCTAAGGGTGATAAGAATGATATGGATCAGTTAAGAAGATCTACTAGAAAAATCTATATTTCTAGGAAGTAAGAGATTTTGTAGTTGAAGGCAAGGTTAAGTGTGACCTAGAAAAAGTTATGAATTATTCTAAATTGTCTTATGAGGCTTTTTGTTTCACTTCAACCCTTGATAAGAGTATAGTTCCAAGGAATTATAATGAGGATTCTTTAGAGCCTAACTGGGTTCTTAAAGTGAATGAGGAAATGAAAGCTTTAGTGAGAAATGGTATTTGGTTATTAAAATATCTGGTAGGTGGAAGAAAACTTGTTGGTAGTAAATAGCCTTATATGTTTTAAGTATAAGGCTGATGGTCAACTAGAGAGGTATAAGGCTAGGTTACTTGTTAAGGGCTATAGTCAACGAGAGGCTCTTGATTTTTTATGAAACATTTTCTCCTATTGTTAAGATGGTTACTATGCATTTTGTTATTAGTGTTAGTTGTTCAAATGATAGGCCCTTGTTTCACTTGGATGTAAATAATGTATTTTTCTAAGGGTCTTTGATTGATGTTGTCTAAATGACCCTACTAGAGGGTTATTGTGATAACTCTAAAACAAAAGTATGTAAACTGGTTAAATCATTTATGATCTAGAACAAGCTCAACAAGAGTGGAACGAAAATTGACTAGTCAGTTTTAAGCAAAGTATAAGTGACCATTTTTTGTTCGTGAGGTCTATTTCTGAGATCCTGCTTGTTTATATTGATGACATTGTAATTACCAGTAATAATATTGAAGTGATAAATAAAGTCAAGTCTTGGTTAAGTACAAAATTTTTAATTAAAGATCTTGGAAAGTTGAAACAATTTTTGGGTGTCGAAGTTGTTAAAACTAAACAGGGTGTCATGCTGCCTCAAAGGAAATATTATTTGAATTTGTAAGATGGGTACGACTTACTAATGACAAACACCGAATGAAAGAGTCAGTTGCCAAGTCGTAAAACTAGTTAACAAGTCTAAAGAAATATGACTAAAGCCGTTGAATGAAGAAATTTATATAAAGGAAAAGTAACACATTTAACTAGAGATCTCAAGGTACAAGGAATAAAAACCTTAATGGGATGTTAGAACGGGGAATAAAGTTACTATTATATTCCCTCACTAACCCATAACATGTAACTTTTTGTTGGGTTCAGTGGTATCTTGGTTAGTTTTATTTTATTAAAATAATTTTGATAACTTATTAATCATATTAATAATATATAACACAGCGGAGTAATATTAAAATAGTAGAGTGAACCGATAGGATCCGGTTACAAACAATACAAATACAAAATAATATTAACCTACTGATGAGATATAGTATACCTTGATGGTTAATAATTAACCGTTTGAGACACTAAGCATTCAACGATTGAATGCTAGAGTTAACGAACCAAACGAAAGACGAATCAATAACCGCAGCTAGAATGTAGGCTCGAGTAAGATCACGTGTTCTTGGATGGATGACCGCACGTATATGGCAACACAGCAATAGTTAGCGGCGGTGATGGGTGGTTGTTTGGCGGCAATAGCCGGCATGGAAAGCGCGGTGGCAGTTGTTTTTATGTGTTCGGCGGTCGAAAGAAAGCAATTAATATTTCTTATTGTTTTTGCGGCTATACATGGATCAATTGTGTGGTAAATCTCCAAAAAAAAAAAAAGAATCACCCCTTTTTTTATATTAGATCACGACCACAGTAAGCATATTCATCATTAATTAGGGTTATTACCTAATTGTTATGCTTATCTAATAATTAACTCTAGCAGACCCCGGGCCCAGTGGAATTAATTATTAGCCCGCAAATAAACCAAAATTGAACCAATAACGTTTAACGCTTAAACGTTTTAATCAAATAATTTATAACTTTTATAAATTATAAAAACCCAATAATTGTTTGTTGATTTACCAGTTAATCTAATTAAGTAGGTTTAAACTCATTGCCCAAGGTGTGACTCTTACGGGTCATAACTCGGTTGGCAACGTCAACCAATCGAACCCCTACATGTAATCCAACAAACTCCCACTTGGACGGCATTCGATTGAATCTTAACGTAGACAGACAGCGGCGCTCTAGTTACACATGGTTGCCCCCAACAATGTATGACATTTTAAAGTCATTAACCAAAACATCTTGTTTTGTAACACCTTACTATAACAAGATAATAGACTTATGGTAATCATCGTCATTTATTCTTTCTGTAAAATACATCAATTGAGTCATTGAGATTAATTCTTATTTGGAGCTCAATTATTATTGTTCTCGATCTAGATTCAAAATTGTCCAATCAAACACACAGTTAGTTTGGGTGAGGCCTCACACTTCACCAGTTTGAATCAACGAGGGCGCCACGATGTCTAACTGTTAAATATAATGTAATAGTACAGAATCCTTTAGTGACTACATACAACTCCCACTGAACTTTAGAATTATTCCCAACCAGAGCCTTTATAACTGACAGTTACGCGACAGCGGTTGACAGTGATCAAAGAATAACCCTTGGTAAACGGAAGTTCTGGTATGCATCTCAGGTCAAAGGATACTAAATGAGTATACAAATACCAAAGCATCTTATAATCAAGATGGTTTGTTGCGAGTTACATCTAACGTCATTCATAATGAAGTCTGTGAATTTAGAAGTCAACTCTTTGAGTTTAAATTCAGAGTAGTCTTAATTCAGAATTGTTCTCACAAGTCTGATCGACTACGGATAATTTAAAATACAATATTCATGGATTAAACGTATTAAAATCAAACACAATTATAAGATTCATAATTGCATTTAAATCAGTAAATCAAAATGAATTCAAAAGTATAATTGTTAAACGTTCGTACATCTAAATACTAAATCAAAACATATCACTAGCTAATCTAAGCCCGATCACATCTCTATGTTGATCATGCTTGTCTTGAGTCATGGGCTTAGTAAACGGTTCTGCTAGGTTTTGATCTGTGTCTATTTTGCTTATCACGATGTCTCCCTGTTTCACTATGTCCCGTATGTAATGAAACTTCTTCTGAATGTGCTTGGCCCTGTGATGAGGTCTAGGCTCTTTGGCTTAAGCAATAGCACTTGTGTTATCACAAAATATCTTGATTGGTTGCTGAATACTTGGAACCACATCGAGATCAGCTATGAACTTCTCCATCCAAGCAGCTTCCTTTGCAGCATCTGATGCCGTAATGTATTCAGATTCAGTAGTGGACTCTGCCACCACCCTCTGCTTGGAACTTTTCCAAGAGATGGCTCTACCATTGAGTGTGAATACAAAACCAGATTGTGAGCGAGACTCATCTCTGTCAGTTTGAAAACTAGCATCAGTGTAACACCTTACAGTGAGTTGTTCTTCAACTCCTCCAAATATTAAGAACATATCTTTAGTTCTTCTCAAGTACTTTATAATGTTCTTAACTGCAGTCTAGTAGGCAAACCCAGGGTTCTGCTGATAGGGCTAGTAATGCTTAAAGCATACGAGACGTTAGGTCTAGTGCACAGCATAGCATACATGATAGAACCAATCGCTGAAGCATATGGAACCTTTTCCATTTGCTTAATATCAATGTCCGTTGAAGGAGATTGTGATTTGTTCAACACTGTACCTTTAGTCATAGGTACTCCTCCTTTCTTGGAGTTTTCCATCTTAAAGCATGTCATCATTTTATCTATGTATGTGCTTTGACTAAGCCCTAGAAGTCGTTTAGATCTATCCCTATAAATCTTGATTCTTAGAATGTAACCAGCTTCTCCAAGATCTTTCATTGTGAAACAAGCTCCCAACCATTGTTTAACTTTGTTAAGCATAGGGATGTTGTTTCCAATGATCTATATCATCCACATACAATATGAGGAATGATATAATGCTCCCACTAGCCTTTCTATAAACACAAGACTCATCTTCACTTTTGACAAAACCGAATTCCACAATTCTCTGATCAAAATGAAGGGTCCAGCTACGAGATGGATGTTTAAGTCCATAAATGGACGTATTCAGTTTACACACTTTATTTTGATATTTTGGATCAACAAAACCATCATGCTAAACCAAATAGACGTCTTCAGAGAGATGTCCATTTAGAAAAACGGTTTTGACATCCATTTGCCATATCTTGTAATCATATTACGCGGTTATGGCAAGTAATATCCTAATTGATTTTATCATAGCAACGGGTGAGAAGGTTTCATCATAGTCAACACCTTGAGTTTGAGTGAAACCCTTTGTAACTAGCCGTGCTTTATAGATGTGTACATTTCCATGCATGTTGGTTTTTCTCTTGACAATCCACTTGCCCCCTACTGCCCGTGAACCGGGGGGTAGCTCAACCAAGTCCAAGACTTGATGGTCACTCATAGATTGCATCTCGGCGTTCTGGAATCTAGCCATTTTGTAGATTCCCAATATGAGATAGCAGACTTGTAGTTAGTAGGTTCATCACTAGAATCAGCTACTTTCAGAACCTCGGGACCCTCCAAATTCCAAAGATATCCATCAGGTTCTTTACGAGTTCTGCTACTTTTGCGAACGCTTGTGTGTATGTCTGAATTGGCAACAACTTCTTATTGTTTAGACGCACCGACTTCATCAGCATTTGTTTATGGTTCTCGAATTTCTTCAAGATCCACCATATTACTTCTAGTTCCTCGATCAAGAAACTCTTTCTCGAGGAAATGTGCCTTCCTTTTGATGGAAATCATATTTGCATCAGGATGGAAAAAGTAATATCTGCTTCTGTTATAGTATCCGATGAAAATAACTTTTTCACCTCGAGGATATATCTTGTCATCAGACTCGCTGGTGACATAAGCATCACATCGCCATACTTTAAGGTAAGACAAATTGGGTTTAAACCTATGCCATATCTCATATAAGGTTTTGTCTACCTTCTTAGTCGGTGCCAGATTGAAAAGACGGGCGGCAGTCATAAGAGCATAACTCCAAAAGGAGTGAGGTAAGTTAGTTCTACACGTCATCGATCGAACCATATTAAGTAGGGTTTGATTTCTCCTCTCGCTCATGCCATTGAGTTGGGGTGCGCTGGGTGGAGTGAACTGTGAAAAAATTCCAAGTTCCTTTAGATAATTAATGAACTCTTGGCTTAGGTACTCTCCATCTAGATCTTATCGAAGTATCTTGATAGTCTTACCAAGTTGGTTTTCTACTTCGTTTTGAAACTCTTTGAACTTTTCAAATGTTTCATGTCTATGCTTCATAAGGTAGATATAGGCGTATCGACTATAATAGACAATAAACGTAAGAAAGTATCTTTCATGATTTCTAGATATTGTTTTGAAAGTACCACATACATCCGAATGTATGAGTGCTAAAAGATCCTTGGCCCGTTCACCCAAATGGGTGAAAGGATCCTTTTGTGAGTTTTCCAGCTAAGCAAGATTCGTATTCATTAAAAGATTCTTATCCTGTGGATTCAAGAATCCCTTCGGACTAAAGCCTTTTCACGCGGGCCTTGCTTATGTGGCCAAGTCTACAATGCTATAGAAATGTATCATTAATTCCAGATTTGATACGCTTCGAAAGATTATATATGTTATTGTTTGTTTGAACATCACTCTTATAAATACGATTTCGAGGTTTAGCCTAAAAATAAAAGACATCACTCAAGTAGGCATAAATAAAAGCATCATTAAAGACATACTTGAATCCTCGTTCAAATAATAAAGAAACTGAAATAATGTTTCTGGTTAAACCAGGAGCAAATAAACAATTATCGAAAGTAATTTCAAGACCAGATGGACAAGAAAGATAATATGTTCTAGTTGCTAGAACTGGTACTCTTTTTCCATCACCAATGATGAGTTCCATATCGCCTTGTTTCAGTTTCTTCCACTTCTTAGGCTCCTGCAAGACATTAATGATGTGGTAACCACATCCAGTATCAAATACCCATGTGTTGCTAGAAATAGTGAAAAGTTCTATAACATAAATGAGAATACCTGAGAAGTGCCTTCACCATTGGCCTTCTTCGCCCTCAGCTTAGCTAGGTAGTCAGGACAGTTACGTTTCCAGTTCCCTATCTTATTGCATTCAAAGTAGTGGCACTCCTTAGGAGGGGGTGCTGCTTTGTTTTTAGTAGCCAACTGCTTGTTGTTGGTGGCAGGCTTGGTAGCAACAACCTTTTCCTTACCTTTGCTGATATAGCCTCTCTTCTTAGGATAAGGCTTTTTAACACCAGTAGATCTAACGATTAGCAATTGCTTAGTCTTACCTGGTATATTTTGCTTAGCAGTTTTGAGCATACCATGGAGTTCAGCCATAGTTTTTACCCATGCATTCATATTGAAGTTCATTACGAACTGATGGTAAGAACTTAGGAGTGAGTTCAAAATGAAGTCTACTGCCATTTCATCTTGCATGGGATAACCATGTTTGACCATTTGGTCGATGTACCCTTTCATCTTAAGCACATGAGCCGCACATGAGCACTAACAGATGAGCCCTCTTGCATTTTGTAAGATATCAGCTGCTTTATTGTATCATAGCGTTCTTGTCGGGCTTATTTCTAAAACATGCCTTTAAGTTGCTCAACCATATCAAATGCAGTCATGTCCTCCATGTTCTTCTGGAGATCAGGGACATGATGGCTAGCATAAGGCAGGCTACCTCATCGGCTTCCCAAGTTATACGGGCAGCAGCCGTATTATTTTCAGGCTTGTTAGGAACAGCGTTATCTAGAACATAGAGCTTTTTCTCCATCTTAAGTGTTGGTCCTCTTGATAGATATAACAGTGTAATTGATTAATAAACACAAACAAATCCTACCGAAAACACAAATATCAATGATATTTGTGTAAAATATAGATCAAACACAATAAAATATTGATGAACAATGATGAACACCTTAAGAACACTCAATAAACTCTTGTTTGATCTGAATTGATTGCTAAAGATATTACAAATATGAAAAGGCCCTCAATCAATGGCTCTTCCCAAGCTTAACAACACTCTAATGACTCTAGCTATATATAGTCTAATGACAATTAGACTTAATGACAAATAGCCACCTAGACTATCATTAAAACATAAAAAAGACTTAAACATAAATAAATATATTTTGTTGACACAAAATATAATTATTAACAATAAACTCCTAGTCATTTATATCTTCAACGTCTCGTCTCGGTTCTTCATCTCGAACGAGTCTGTTTGACTTTTCCGATGACTTTGACAGTGACGTTGACATTTGTTGACTTTGACTGTGTTGATAATATAGACTATCCTTTTCAGATCAAATGTCACACCCTCAAAATCCGCGAGCGGGGTTTTACCGCGAGGCGCGTGACATACCAGGATCTCAGTCATTAGTTACCAAGAACGACTCTATATGATAAATAAACAAAACCGGAGTTAACGTTTAAAATACTGCGGAAGCGTTTAAAATACTGCGGAAGCGTTTAAAATACTGCGGAAGCGTTTTTAAAATAGAAAAACCCAAAACAAGTAATATGTAAAGAGAATGCGCAAAACAAACGCGCCCCAAACACAAATGTATAAAATGAAAATAATCCCAATTTGTAAACAATGCAAATGTAGACAACTCAACAATGCTGACGTGCGTGCTCCTAGGCAACTGGCAACCTTAACCTGAGAATAGCATACTAAACAAGTCAACACATGGTTGGTGAGTTCAAGAGTTTGCGTTAAAATATAAACCAATCAATAGTTTTCAGAGCATAAGTAGTGTATTGCAATAGATAGCTAGTCTATTAACATAAAAATATTAATCATAGTGATCTCGCGATTGAAGCTGACTGTGATACGTTTGTTGCCTCCCGTCACGACTTACCAGGTCGTGACGAATATGTGATAGGACAAAATTGCACCCGTTTGACCTCGAGTCGCACAGGTGGGGCTCGTCAGACCCAGTAGTACTACCCAAAATTTCCCCGCTATTCAATATTAACAATCCGAAAGTGTGAGGACTTTCCATGGTAAACAACACTATATCAATATTATACACACTCATAAATAAAAGCGTTTGTAAACAGTATGCCATCTCCCCCAAAAGAGATTTATGTAAAAAGAGTGGGGCAAGAACTCACCTGGTATGCGCAAGAATTAACTTAGAGTTTAACTTGAAAGAAAGAAGGAAAGACAACCTTCAAAGGTCACCTAGAATACAAGAGTACATAAGTACGTGTGCACAAAAACAACACGAAACCCTAAGTGCTCTACAAACCAAGGAACTCAAGGTTTAAGAATACAAGACACATTTGACCCAGTTGACCCGTTGGACCCGTTGGTGACATTATAGGTGATAATTCATTAAACTAACACAACAGCATATCATACATGATCAACATACCACTTGATTACATATAGCACATCACCACCACATGTACTACCTAGATCATCATATAACTAGATATCATACAAATCATGCAAATCACAACAGGCCAAAACAGATAACAACCCAAATCAACATTCATACAACATAAACAACACATTTAGTCACCTTAGAACCCATCCATGAACACACTAGCATGATCCTAATATCCCAAACATGCTCAAATCATCCAATTCAAGGATTTGCACAATTAAAGTTTCCCTTTTGGGAAAGTTCATCCCAAATTCATCAAACTCACACAACATTCATGAATTCATCAATTATATACTATTTCAAGTCCATGACAACATCTAAACATGATCAACGACACCTAATCATCATGATTCATCAACTTTCATACCCAAAAGTTACTATCTTTAGTAAGGTATGAACTACAACATGCATTCTTGAATTCCTAACATTCATATCAACAATCTAGCATCTAATCATCATCACAAACACATCCATAACATTCATACATCAACCAATCACCAATTCATGCAAAATAAAGTTACTATTATTAGTAACCTATGAACAATGCACCCAAATCATGGTTTTCTTGTAAAATCGACGTTAACTAATATATATACAACACAACTAACATAATCACAACATCAAACAACCATTATTCAACATCCAATTTGATCCAAAATTGCCTCAAACTCACGGCCAAGATAACCCTATGAACAAACAACCAAAATCCAAACTTTCTTGCATAATCAACGTTAACTAGCATCAACACAACCTAACTAACATCATAACATCACCAAACGAACAAGAATTAACATCCAATTTGCAGATTTCGAACTAGGGTTTCGGCCAACACCAATAATGCATGAAAACACCAAAACTAACCTTTAATTCGCGAAAGAAAACAAGAATCGATGTTCCAATGTGTTGTGGAGCTTGAAATCGATCCAAAACCGATGCTTTGTGGGTGTTCTTGGCCGAAATCGCAAAGGGAGAGGGAGAGGGAGTGAGGTCGCGGCCGATGGGGTGGGATTAGGGTTGGGTTTTGTGTTTTAAAAATATAATTTTTGCATAATACCCTTTAAACCCTTGCATTTTGTATTTTATAAAAATTAAGCTTTTTGAATAGATTTTAAATAGTTTTTAACTACTAAACACAATTATTATTAATCACAAATAACAATCATGCATAATTCCCATTTATCACAAAACACACGAATAAATATGCACGTTTTCACGTTACGCGATAACATTACAGTTAACATTCAAATCACATAAGCATAACTTAATAATCACATTGTTAACCTAATTATCATCAATTTAACATTACTGATTATTGTTAAGTCACCAACGTTCAACGACAACTAGTGTGTGCTCCCGACACGTGTATACAAGACTTAACGGAACAAACGGAGTTTGGTAACGGAAAATTACCGGATGTCACATTATCCCCATGTTGAAAGAATTTTCGTCCCGAAAATTGCGTTACATGGTGAGTGTTCCATCACTGGTCTACTGCATTGGCACAAGGAAATCGAAATCGTGTGAGTTTTGGATGAGTTGTCACATCATCCCCATGTTGAAAGAATTTTCGTCCCGAAAATTGCGTTACATGGTGAGTGTTCCATCACTGGTCTACTGCATTGGCACAAGGAAATTGAAATCGTGTGAGTTTTGGATGAGTTGTCACATCATCCCCATGTTGAAAGAAATTTCGTCCCGAAATTTAATCAATACCTTCGCCGGCTGGCATCGTCCTTTCAAATAGCTGAGGATACTTAAGCTTCATTTGATCTTCACGTTCCCACGTGAATTCTGGTCCACGTCTCGAGTTCCAACGAACTTTGACGATGGGTATCTTGCTTTGCTTAAGCGTTTTCACCTCACGATCCATCACCTCGACCGGTTCCTCAATGAAGCGTAGTTGTTCATCTACTTGAACTTCTTCCAGTGGTACGACCATCGTTTCATCCGTTAAACATTTCTTTAGGTTTGAAACATGGAATACATCATGGATTCCACTCAATGAATCAGGTAAGGCTAGTCGATAAGCCACTGGACCAATTCTTTCCACTATCTCAAATGGTCCAACGTATCTCGGATTTAGCTTTCCTCGTTTACCAAACCGAACTACGCCTTTCCACGGTGAGACTTTCAATAAAACTTTGTCACCAACTTGAAATTCCAAGGGTTTTCGTCGTTTGTCAGCATAGCTTTTCTGTCTGTCTCGCGCTGCGGCCATGCGGTTTCTTATCTGAACAATCTTCTCAGTTGTCTCGTGTACTAACTCAGGACCCGTTAATTGACTATCACCAATTTCAGCCCAGCAAACTGGTGATCTACACTTTCTCCCATATAAAGCTTCAAAAGGTGCTGCCTTTATGCTAGTGTGATAACTGTTGTTGTAAGAAAATTCCACCAACGGTAGGTGAACTTCCCAGTTATTCCCGAAATCAATCACACAAGCACGTAACATGTCCTCCAAAGTCTGTATAGTACGCTCGCTTTGACCATCAGTCTGTGGATGATAAGCAGTACTCATATCCAATCGTGTACCTAAAGCTTTCTGCAACGACTGCCAGAAGTGTGATGTGAAACGAGAATCGCGATCAGAAATAATTGAGATCGGTACTCCATGCCTCGAAACGATCTCCTTCAGATAAAGTCGGGTTAACTTCTCCATCTTATCTGTTTCCTTTATCGCTAGGAAATGAGCAGATTTTGTTAATCGATCCACGATAACCCATATTGTATCACAACCCGTAGAAGTGCGAGGTAACTTAGTAATAAAATCCATTGATATTTGATCCCACTTCCACATAGGGATCTCGGGTTGTTGTAGTAGACCAGATGGTTTCTGATACTCCACTTTAACCTTCGAGCAGGTCAGACACTTACTCACATAAGTAGCTACATCTGCTTTCATGTTAGGCCACCAATAGTGCGCCTTCAAATCGTGGTACATCTTGTCAGATCCAGGATGTATAGAATACTTGGACTTATGAGCCTCACTCATGACCAAATCTCTCAGATTTCCATGTAGAGGTACCCATAGTCTATCCATGAAGTAACGAATCCCATCCGCTTTTACTTCTAATTGCTTTTCCATTCCTCGTAACCCTCTAAACTCATGTTTTCTACCTTCAGAGCTTCAGTTTGAGCATCACGGATTTGTTCAGGTAATTGCGTACTAATCGTTAGTTGCAGAGCTCGCACACGTCGAGGTTTAGCAGTCTCTTTTCTACTCAACGCATCAGCAACTACATTTGCTTTCCCCGGGTGGTACTTAATAGCACAATCATAGTCGTTTAACAATTCCACCCAGCGTCTTTGTCTCATGTTCAACTCTTTTTGCTCAAAGATGTGCTGAAGACTCTTGTGATCGGTGTAGATGGTGCATTTGGTACCGTACAAGTAATGTCTCCAGATCTTTAAGGCAAAAACTACCGCACCCAGTTCCAAGTCATGGGTGGTATAGTTCTTCTCATGAATCTTCAATTGTCTAGAGGCGTAAGCTATCACTTTATCCCGCTGCATCAGGACGCATCCAAGTCCTTGAATAGACGCATCGCAGTAGACTACGAAATCGTCACTACCATCCGGTAACGCTAATATTGGTGCGCTACACAATTTATGTTTCAGCAACTGAAAAGCAGATTCCTGACTCTCACCCCATTTGTACGTCGTTCCTTTGTGAGTCAAAGCTGTGAGAGGTTGCGCAATCTTAGAGAATCCTTCAATGAATCGTCGATAATATCCCGCTAATCCAAGGAATTGTCGTATCTCACTCGGTGTCTTAGGAACAGACCAATTCTTTATCGCTTCAATCTTAGCAGGATCAACATGTATTCCCTTCTCGTTGACAATATGACCCAAGAATTGTACCTCACGTATCCAGAAATCACACTTAGAAAACTTTGCATACAGTTGTTCCTTTCTAAGTAATTCCAAGATTAAACGTAAGTGCTTCTCATGTTCTTCCTCGGTCTTTGAGTATATCAGTATGTCATCAATAAAGACGATAACAAACTGATCAAGATAGGGTTTGCACACGCGATTCATGAGGTCCATGAATACTGCTGGTGCATTCGTCAACCCAAATGGCATGACCAAAAATTCATAGTGACCATATCGTGTACGGAAAGCAGTCTTCGAGATGTCCTCTTCTCGAACTCTCAGCTGATGATACCCAGACCTCAGATCAATCTTAGAGTAATAGCTTGATCCTTGCAGTTGATCAAACAAATCATCGATACGAGGTAAGGGATATCTATTCTTGATAGTAACCTTGTTCAGTTCCCTATAGTCAATGCACATTCTAAATGTACCATCCTTCTTCTTCACAAATAGAACTGGCGCTCCCCAGGGCGACGAACTCGGTCGGATGAACCCTTTATCCAACAACTCTTGTAGTTGAGCGGATAATTCCTGCAGTTCGTTCGGAGCTAACCGGTACGGTGCTCTCGCAATTGGAGCGGCTCCTGGAGTCAACTCAATCTGGAATTCAACTTGACGATGAGGCGGTAATCCAGGAAGGTCTTCCGGAAACACCTCGAGAAACTCACGAACTACGGGGATATCCTCTATCTTCTTTTCCTCAGTCTGTTTATCTGTGACGAGTGCTAATATGGCTAGTCGACCCTTTCGTAACAACTTTTGTGCCTTCATAAACGAGATGATGCCTATCACCGCACCACTCCTATCACCTCTGACCGTAAGGACTTCTTCACCAATGGGAATCCGTATGATCTTCTCGTGGCATATGACTTCCGCTTGCTTATCGGAAAGCCAATCCATGCCTACTACCACATCGAAACTTCCTAGTGTAACAGGCATGAGATCTATGGTGAACGTATGACCAGCAAGCTCTATCTTGCAGTCTCTAAGAATATGCGTTACGTGAATCTGTGTGCCGTTAGCTAACTCCACGGTGTATTTAGATTCTAAGGCTGAGGGCATATCACTTAAAAGACTACAGAACCTAGTGGACACGAAACTTCTATCGGCTCCGGTATCGAATAATACAGTAGCAAAACAACCATTAACCGAAAATTTACCAGTTACTGTTGTAGGATCGTTTAGAGCCTCACCTGAGCCAATGACGAAGGCTCTTCCTTTGGCTCCATTGTTGTTATTGCCTCCATTGTTGTTGCCATTACCATTGTTGTTGTTATTGTTATTGCCATTGTTATTATTGTTGTTGTTCCCATTGTTGTTGTTACCATTACCATTCCTCTTAAGCTGGGGACAGTTGCGTTTGTAATGGCCTTCTTTCCCGCATTCAAAACAACCCTTCGGAGTTTCTTGTGATTGTTGTGGCTTTCTCATCAGTTCACCCCGACAGTCTTTGGCTGCGTGACCAATCTTCCCACAACGTTGACACTTGAAGTTATCACACCGACCCACATGGTGGTAGTTACACCGGTTGCACTTCGGCAGTCTTCCACCATACCCGCCGGGTCCTTGATTTGAGTGCGCCTGGTTGAAGCTTCGGTTGTTATCAAACTTCCGTTGCTGTTGCTGACTTTGCTGCTGTTGTTGAGGTTGAGATTGGCTACTGGATGACGATCCCTTGTTGCTTGAACCATCCCACTTGCGTTTCTGGTCGGGCACGCTTGCCACCGCACCCCGTTTGGGTAATCGTCCTTGCTCAACTGCCTGATCAGTCAGCCTGTGGGCTGTTCGGATTGCTTGTTGTATGGTAGTGGGGTTAGAAGCAGTTACCATACTTTGAATTTCGGGCACCAATCCCCGTATATAATGCTCCACCCTCTTGTGCATTTCATTCACCATCCCTGGGCATAAAGTGGCTAACTCATGAGTACGAGTCGTGTAGGCTTCAATTTCTGAGCCTTGCATTTTGAGTTGCCAGAACTCAATCTCCAGTTTCTGCACTTCATTCCGGGGGCAATATTCTTCAGTCATGATTTCTTTGAATTCATCCCAAGGTAGTTCATTGGCCATGGCTTGACCCAACATTTGTACCTGGGCATTCCACCAAGAGAGTGCTGCGCCTTCCAACGTCCCTGTGGCATACTTCACCTGATCAGCAGGCGGGCAGTTGCATTTCGCGAAGACAGACTCTGTCTTCTCAAACCACCTTACAAGCCCTACAGCTCCTTCCGTCCCGCTGTAGGTATGGGGTTTACAGTCCATGAAGGACTTGTAGGTACATGGTGGTGGTCCTGTTTTGACAATCCCAACATTAGTCAGATATCCTAGACAAATAACTAGGATAATCAGTTTAACCTCTTGCTATCATTTACCTGCTGGTTGTCCAGGTTGGGCAGCAGCCACTGCCGCCTGAACGTGTTCATTAATCAATGCCGCCAATTCCGCAGGCGTCATGTTTATGGCTCCGGCTCCACGGCCTCCGGCGCCACGTCCACGACCACGCCCACGTCCTCTTCCACGTGCGTCCATATTTCACTTTAAAATTCACAATTACAATAATGAGTAACATCCAACACATTAATCTCATCAAAGTACAGTAAACAATAAGAAATAACGAATTTACCACAACCACAACGTTTATAACAGAAATAATAATCAAAGATAAATAAATTGTAATTGAGTCACAAAATATTCCATCAATGTCAAAATTTAAGTTTGTCAGTTGGGTGGGAAACAACCCTTCCCACATAGGTTTCAAAGAAAAGAAACACTACATAGTCTAAGTCATTTAAAAGGTAGGATCAGTCCAGTACGTCAGATCCGTCACTGTCCTCATCCATCTCTACTGGTTCTTCTTCGGGGGCTTCCTCGGGTTCTTCTTCTGGGTCTTCCTCATCAGGGTCCACCAAAGGTGCAGGAGCTTCAGCAATCTGAAGTGCTGCTAGCTGTGCCTCTAAACCAACGAACCTATTATCAATCTCCATGTTATGGTGATCCTGTGCATCCATGCGCTCACCAAGTGCTACCACGTTACCTGCCAGAGTATGATGTCCACCAATGGCCATCGAAAGTCGCTCCTGAAGCGTATCTACTTGGTAACGCAGCTGACGCATCTCAGATCGTATCGCAGAGTTCTCGTCAGTGAGTCCTCTAATCCGCTGTCGCTCTGTGTCCAGTGTGGCTACAGGGCTGCAAATGCCTGCTCCAGAGGGATGCTCAAGGTAGGAAGTGTAGGCAAAGTAGAGGCGGTTGATGACCTAGTCCTAGGTCGTGTAGGTGCTACAGGTGGTACGCGTTCTCTATAAGCCATACGGTTAATGTAAGTGGGGTAGAAATCCCAGTTACGCGGAGGATCGAGCTCAGGAGGTACGAAAGGCTGATCCCAGTCTATCTCGCCGCGAGGATAAGGATGTCGTGGCCAGTTAGATCCCCTATCAGGTACGGGAGATGTAGGAGGTGATTCAGATCGTGCAGGTCTCTTGCCTAAATTCCTGGACGACGATGCCATGCTGCGAAGTACGTGTTGCGTATGCCAATGAGTATACAGTAAGGAGAGTAAGCGATAAGTAACTAACAACTGTGCGGTTATAGTCTAGTGTGTGTATGCAACCTAGTTCCCTATAACCAATGGCTCTGATACCAATCTGTCACACCCTCAAAATCCGCGAGCGGGGTTTTACCGCGAGGCGCGTGACATACCAGGATCTCAGTCATTAGTTACCAAGAACGACTCTATATGATAAATAAACAAAACCGGAGTTAACGTTTAAAATACTGCGGAAGCGTTTAAAATACTGCGGAAGCGTTTAAAATACTGCGGAAGCGTTTTTAAAATAGAAAAACCCAAAACAAGTAATATGTAAAGAGAATGCGCAAAACAAACGCGCCCCAAACACAAATGTATAAAATGAAAATAATCCCAATTTGTAAACAATGCAAATGTAGACAACTCAACAATGCTGACGTGCGTGCTCCTAGGCAACTGGCAACCTTAACCTGAGAATAGCATACTAAACAAGTCAACACATGGTTGGTGAGTTCAAGAGTTTGCGTTAAAATATAAACCAATCAATAGTTTTCAGAGCATAAGTAGTGTATTGCAATAGATAGCTAGTCTATTAACATAAAAATATTAATCATAGTGATCTCGCGATTGAAGCTGACTGTGATACGTTTGTTGCCTCCCGTCACGACTTACCAGGTCGTGACGAATATGTGATAGGACAAAATTGCACCCGTTTGACCTCGAGTCGCACAGGTGGGGCTCGTCAGACCCAGTAGTACTACCCAAAATTTCCCCGCTATTCAATATTAACAATCCGAAAGTGTGAGGACTTTCCATGGTAAACAACACTATATCAATATTATACACACTCATAAATAAAAGCGTTTGTAAACAGTATGCCATCTCCCCCAAAAGAGATTTATGTAAAAAGAGTGGGGCAAGAACTCACCTGGTATGCGCAAGAATTAACTTAGAGTTTAACTTGAAAGAAAGAAGGAAAGACAACCTTCAAAGGTCACCTAGAATACAAGAGTACATAAGTACGTGTGCACAAAAACAACACGAAACCCTAAGTGCTCTACAAACCAAGGAACTCAAGGTTTAAGAATACAAGACACATTTGACCCAGTTGACCCGTTGGACCCGTTGGTGACATTATAGGTGATAATTCATTAAACTAACACAACAGCATATCATACATGATCAACATACCACTTGATTACATATAGCACATCACCACCACATGTACTACCTAGATCATCATATAACTAGATATCATACAAATCATGCAAATCACAACAGGCCAAAACAGATAACAACCCAAATCAACATTCATACAACATAAACAACACATTTAGTCACCTTAGAACCCATCCATGAACACACTAGCATGATCCTAATATCCCAAACATGCTCAAATCATCCAATTCAAGGATTTGCACAATTAAAGTTTCCCTTTTGGGAAAGTTCATCCCAAATTCATCAAACTCACACAACATTCATGAATTCATCAATTATATACTATTTCAAGTCCATGACAACATCTAAACATGATCAACGACACCTAATCATCATGATTCATCAACTTTCATACCCAAAAGTTACTATCTTTAGTAAGGTATGAACTACAACATGCATTCTTGAATTCCTAACATTCATATCAACAATCTAGCATCTAATCATCATCACAAACACATCCATAACATTCATACATCAACCAATCACCAATTCATGCAAAATAAAGTTACTATTATTAGTAACCTATGAACAATGCACCCAAATCATGGTTTTCTTGTAAAATCGACGTTAACTAATATATATACAACACAACTAACATAATCACAACATCAAACAACCATTATTCAACATCCAATTTGATCCAAAATTGCCTCAAACTCACGGCCAAGATAACCCTATGAACAAACAACCAAAATCCAAACTTTCTTGCATAATCAACGTTAACTAGCATCAACACAACCTAACTAACATCATAACATCACCAAACGAACAAGAATTAACATCCAATTTGCAGATTTCGAACTAGGGTTTCGGCCAACACCAATAATGCATGAAAACACCAAAACTAACCTTTAATTCGCGAAAGAAAACAAGAATCGATGTTCCAATGTGTTGTGGAGCTTGAAATCGATCCAAAACCGATGCTTTGTGGGTGTTCTTGGCCGAAATCGCAAAGGGAGAGGGAGAGGGAGTGAGGTCGCGGCCGATGGGGTGGGATTAGGGTTGGGTTTTGTGTTTTAAAAATATAATTTTTGCATAATACCCTTTAAACCCTTGCATTTTGTATTTTATAAAAATTAAGCTTTTTGAATAGATTTTAAATAGTTTTTAACTACTAAACACAATTATTATTAATCACAAATAACAATCATGCATAATTCCCATTTATCACAAAACACACGAATAAATATGCACGTTTTCACGTTACGCGATAACATTACAGTTAACATTCAAATCACATAAGCATAACTTAATAATCACATTGTTAACCTAATTATCATCAATTTAACATTACTGATTATTGTTAAGTCACCAACGTTCAACGACAACTAGTGTGTGCTCCCGACACGTGTATACAAGACTTAACGGAACAAACGGAGTTTGGTAACGGAAAATTACCGGATGTCACACCAAACAATACTCCCCCTTAGTCTATTATTATCAACGTCTTTCATCGTGATCAGCACCGATAAGTCAACTATATAATGATCTTCAATCTCCCCCTAGATTGATGATCTGGTACCGACAATCTTTCATCTTATAGGCTCCCCCTTTTTGAATACTCCCTCCTTTTGTGTGCATCATGAGAATGATCAGGAACAGCATCTCCAACTCTTTATTCTTGAGTGCTTCAGAAGATGTAGGAGAAGGAATCCTAGCTTGGTATCCTCTGCAAACTTGAGGAACAGGTTCTCTGGTATGGTACTTTGCTCAGTTGATGATCGGCCATCAATTGCAGCAAGAATCTGTAACACAATTACAAACACATTCTACACAATTCTCGTTAGATCATTTCAACAATACAAATAAACCCGTGTTTATCTGAATGTGCAATTTCCCGTGAAATGCATGTGAAAATGATAACATTTTAATAGCATAATATGGAAGACTTGAAAAATGATTTGAAATGAATATTTTATTTTATTTTGTTTTATCATATTACACCAAGAACTAATTTGATCATGAGATCACATCCTCAAGATATACGAAAGCACAAAGATGTATTTGAACATCGACAAGTTAGTGAGATCACACTAATACAAAGTCTGGTTACAATTTTAAGTTTTTGAAAGCCAAAAACAGTTCAAAAATAATTGTTGGTATATTTGTCCATTAAAACCCATGCCTTATCCTTTTCAGCAGGGGATCTGCAACTGATTTTATCATGTTTTAGATTTAATTAGAGAAGCTCAGGTGATTTGGTTCCCATAGACATCCGGCAAAGAACTTATCCCATCATCAGGGCTTATTGAGTAATATGATTAACTCTGCTTGATTTTCTTTTAAGTTTTCAACAATGATCTTAATTTAAGAATCACTGTGCTTTATTTGGGGAACAGATAATGAGAGCTCTAGGTCTATACTTACGTATAATAGAGGAGATGATCATCTGAGCGTGCTGATGAGAGCTTCAGGTCTATACTCACGTATAACAGAGAAGATCATCACTCCAGGTCAATACTTCCGCATAGCAGAGGAGATAAGCACGAAAAGGATTCTGAAGAGCTTACAAGAAGCATCAATTCAGAAGCAAGGGTGAGGGAATTTGGGAATCGAAGTAATCAAGGTAGAAGTCAGATACTCTCAACCTATTTTTGACGAGACTTATAAATTTGTGCAGGCCGAAATGTCAGGAGAATAAATCTTATCATCGAGTTCTAAAGCTTTAGTTAGGCTACAGAATCACTGTTTACTTCGTTTTCAGGCTGAGCCTACCAAGCATATCATATAATGAAACTGTCATTTTCAGATTTTAGAATATTAAGTGATACAGACATCTACATCAGTTACTATCATTTCTCACAAAGTACAAGTCATGCAAATAAGCATACCAAGAAGACATACTATCATTTCTCAGTCATCCCAAATCAAGTTCTTAGTTCTAGTGAAATTTTTTATTCTCCCCTGAAATTTCTTTAACTGCCATGAAACAAAAAAAAAAAGAAATTTCCCCTTTTTTTATTTTTATTTTTTTTAAGTATATAATAAACGGAATTAAAAAAAGAATTTTACTAAAGAAAGTCTTCCAAATTATACTAGCAAAACATGAGAAATGAAGTAACAAGACAAATGCAGTGATTGTGAATGGTAGACAAGAATCCAAAATATGGATGAGATACCATAACCTGTCTGTTCCGCCTCAAATTTGAATTAGGAACAATCCCAGTCAGTAAACCGGATTACTGATAGGCCTCCTGAATTGTTCCTGCACTCATAAACAGATTAGTTAGAGAGGGGGACCCAGGCCATCGTGGTCCTGGGAGTTCCTTTTTCATCAGTGTATGTAACCTGTTTAAGCACACACTCTTTTGAAAAATCATTTATTTCTTTATTCTTTTCTTTTTGTTTTACTTTCCAAATTTGTTTCTGTTCAATTACTTTTAATTTGAAAGAATTAAATTTGGAAATCATTTTCTGTTTAAGACCCGAAGGAAGAGATTTTAATTTTGAAACATTGGTCTTTTTCATCTTTGAATCATGTGAAACCGGCTTCACATGAGAAGGTTTGGATAGATTGTTCTTTATCCAACCATTCAAAGATATGTGTTTTTTACCTTTTGAACCCGAGAAGCAACCAGTGTTATCTTTACCTCCCAAAGCTTACCTTTGAACCTGAGGGCACTTCTTTAGCACATGACCTTCTTTTTCACATCTAAAGCAATCCTTGAAAGGCTTTTGGTTTTTTGAAGTCCCGTGGATAATAGGAGAGGGTGGAGCCTGCTTTGAGGTTGTTGCAGCTTTTTGACAACCTTGAAGCTTCTTCTTTTGGATATTAGGAAATTGAACTTTCTGAGGCTTTGTCAATGTGGATTTTGAACTGGGCTGTGTTTTGATGTGTGATGTTCTGGAAGCTGAGATCTGAACATTCTTTTGAGAATCCTTTTGTCTGATAGGTGACATGTTAGACTTGGAAGCAAATTTTTGAGGGTCATGATGGATAGCAGATGAAGATGGTGAGTGCTTCTGCTGAGTTTTGGAGCAACTGCTGATTTGTTTAGCAGTTGGAGATGAGATCCGTATAGGTCTTGATTCAATTATTAGAAGCTTTTGACACTTGATAACTTTAGGTGACTTGATGATCTCTTGTTCATCATCAGAACTTGTCCAGTCCTGTATGCACAAGTCAGCTTCCAATGGATCTTGATTGATGACTCTTGTAGTGTCGGTTTGTGTTGTTGAGTTCTGATTGCTTGACGATTCCACAGTTGTTCCTTCTTTGACAAACTTGACAGGAACAAATGAAGGGATGTTACCTATCTTGAATTTGTTAAAAAAGTT
This sequence comes from Flaveria sonorensis, assembly GCA_025506505.1. Taxonomy (NCBI): domain Eukaryota; kingdom Viridiplantae; phylum Streptophyta; class Magnoliopsida; order Asterales; family Asteraceae; genus Flaveria; species Flaveria sonorensis. Next base: position 14,846,342 of record CM046423.1, on the reverse strand, counting down.
ACTGGAAACAACTGATACTGGTTTTGAAGCATCAGAGGTGGAGTTATCATTTTGCAGATCAGATCGTTGCTTGATGAGCCCCAAACCTGCAGGAGAATCATATTCATCTCGAACCTCTTTGTGATTAACGCTGCTTAAACCTGCATGCAAACTATTAGTATCTGCAGCTTTAATTAAATCATTAGATGGATGAGGTTGAGGCATAGGAAAGTAACAGTAAGTGCTAGGAGGAGGATAAACATATGAAGTTTCACCACATCCCACATCCGTTTTGATTCTAGCTCCCCTTTGCTTAGAGAATAGTTCTTCCTGTTTCATCCTTGATATCGTCCATTTATCAAGTTTAGTTTTAAGCTTGCTAGTCTCAAATTCTGCTAATGTGACTCGTTCGCTCAAAACATTAATCTTGACATTCTTTTCTGAAAGATTTCTTTTTAAAAGATCATTTTCTTTTAAAGCTTCTCTTAGTTTAATAAAATATTTAGGCTCATTGATTTTAAGTTCATTGTTTATTCGTTTTAATTCTTTTTCGTTTTTGAACAATAATCTGTTAGCTTTATAAACCCCGAAAAAAGGAATTTTGCAAGGAGGAGAACACATGTCTTGAACAACCTCATAAGGAAGCCTCATAACTATCTTTTCAGCAGCAAGGGTTTTTTCACATTGACAGACAGGAGTGTTCTTTTTGTATTCATCCTCCTCGACAGCTCTTTTCTTAGCTTCTTCAGCTTCACCTTCCTCTTGCTTTTCTTCATCCTGAACTTTACACCGGCTTTCACAATCACCAACATAACACTCTCACCTTGAGTGTCACACCTGAATTCTTTGAAAGGATCAAAACCCTCAATAGAATCCTCATCACTGTTTACTACCTCAGCCATCAATGCATGGTTGACTTCTTCTTTAGTTTCTTTGATCTCAACACTTGCAGATACACCACCAAACATGAATTGACTGTACTCTTTTCTTTTCATATCCAAATCAAATGACTTTAACTTGTTGATAACATCCATGAGTTTGTAGTCAGCAAAATTTCTTTCGTGTTTTAACAACCTAACTTGTGGACTCCACTGTGGAGGAAGAGAGTCCAAAAGTTTTGTGACTTGTTCATGGTTTCTCAGCTGGTCATCATACTTCTTAAGGTTGTTTGCCACCATCAGAAATCGATCAACAACTTCAGATATCTTTTCATCTTTCATGGCTGCAAAAGAATCAAACCGACTTTGTGCCATTTTGGCGTTGTCTGATTTGAAATCGGCAGAAAACGACATTTTCATTTAAAAATATTAAAATTCACTTTAACACCCAAAACTAAAAGTATTTTTCCAAAAATTGTTGAATAATATTTTCTCCCCCCGGAAAAATACTTTTAATGTCAACAAAAATAGATACGTTATAATTTCCACATCAAACACCACGATTCAACCTACATATAAAAACATGGTATTTTATTTTATTATTTTTTTATTGTTATTTTTTTTAAATCATCCACTTTTCCCAATCCTCAAGCCCTAAAACACTCAAATCTCTCTTTTTTATTTTTTTTTAAAAAAAAAAACCCTTGTTTGATCTGAATTGATTGCTAAAGATATTACAAATGTGAAAAGACCCTCAATCAATGGCTCATTCAAGCTTTTTAAACACACTAATGACTCTAGCTATATATAGTCTAATGACAATTAGACTTAATGACAATTAGCTCTGATACCAAATTGTTGGTCCTCTTGATCGATATAATAGTGCAATTGATTAATAAACATAAACAAATGCCACTGAAAACACAAATATCAATGATATTTGTGTAAAATATAGATCAAACACAATAAAATATTGATGAACAATGATGAACACTTTAAGAACACTCAATAAACCCTTGTTTGATCTGAATTGATTGCTAAAGATATTACAAATGTGAAAAGGCCCTCAATCAATGGCTCTTCCCTAGCTTAACAACACTCTAATGACTCTAGCTATATATAGTTTAATGACAATTAGACTTAATGACAAATAGCCCCCTAGACTATCATTAAAATATAAAAAAGACTTAAACATAAATAAATATATTTTGTTGACACAAAATATATTTATTAACAATAAACTCCTAGTCATTTATATCTTCAACGTCTCGTCTTGGTTCTTCATCTCGAACGAGTCTGCTTGACTTTTCCGATGACTTTGACAGTGACGTTGACATTTGTTGACTTTGACTGTGTTGATAATATAGACTATCCTTTTCAGACCCAACATTAAGAACAATTCTTAGATTGTGGTGCCATACAAGAAAGTTAGTGTTATCAAGTTTCTCTTTCTCAAGGATAGACTTGGGAATGAAGGAGTTATTAGTTTCTGAAGACATCTGTTTAAATAAGCAAAAATAAATTAATTATTATTTTCTACGTATTATCTCCTTATTTTAATTAATGTCCCATTTACAATAATTCTGAATAAGGAATGAAAACATGGCTTGGTCAGTTACTAAAGGCAGTAGGGTGTCACGACCCGTCAATAATACAGATCGTAACCCCTTACTTTTCAACGATTAGGGGCCCTTTCAAAGCATACAAGGCTGCCCGGAAGACTCTAGAACAGCCCACACGATTCTGCAGCAACATGGCAGCATTGGATGACTCTAGAACGTCTCGCGCAACTCTAGAAAATGTCGTTCAAAGGGCTGCTATGAAAAGGCAACTTGTGTAGCCCCAAAAGATCTCAGAAGTCTCTAGAAAACACTACAATGTTCAGCATGGAGAGATCATGAAGGAAGCTAGATAGTTCCATGGAAACATCTAGTGCTAGATATTTCTAGTACACATATAAAATATTGTATACATACATCTAGATATAGAATAATCTAGAATCCATGTAACTACTATAAATAGGATGGTGGTACCTCATTTGCACACACCCAAGTTCTTTGTAACTCAAAGCATTATACTTGTGTTCATAGTAATAGAAGCAATCTACTTGTGTTGTAATCACACATCACAAGCCTTTCACTTGCGCACTACAAATCTAGTGTTTCCTTACAAAGAGTTTCGTTGCATAAACCATCCATTTAAGATCAAGAAGGCTGACTTAGAACGGATCTAAATGCCGCACGGGAGCTGAACAGATCAGTCCGTGACATGGGGCACGCAACATTAGTAAGTGATTAGACAGACTGACAACGTTTATCAATTGTGAATACTGTACAACTCTTGGGTATTAGGCCGCAATGACAACATTTGTCAATGCATTGATATGTTTAGCCTCATCTACGCCTACTTTTCTCTAAGAGAGAGAAAAGTAATAGTCATCCTAAAATAGGTACGTGTGGAAGGGTCGGATGTGTCAACGAAACCCTTGCACCTCGAAAGAATAAACTACACATCAAGTGCGATGTTATGGCTCCAAACACTGATGTTTCGCTTAATATTCAATGTGTTCCTAATAATAGGGTGGCATAGACTATTGATTTTTTATCTATGGGATCCAATTTTAATGTTTACCGAATAGGGTCAAACACAACGAATGATTAAGTCATTTGTGTGTTGTAAAATCCAATTTTACAATATTTAGTTCATGACAACAAGTGACGAACCCTTTTATCTCTCGAGACACTAAATTTTAATACCCTATTAAAACTTAGTTAATCTCGAGATAGACAATCAATTTTTAAGTTAATAATTTTAAATTATCATGATTCAAGTTTTGAAATTTAAATTAATTTTAAATTTGGAAACGTATCTGTTTATCTTTTTAAAATGAGTTGATACTTTTAAATTATCAAGTTTCAAGTTTTGAAATTTAAATTAATTTTAAATTTAAAAACTTATCTAGTTATCTTTTAAATAGATAACCAATTTTATTTCAAAATTATCAAGTTTTAAAATTTAAATTTAAATTAATATTAAATTTGAAAACTTAATTGGTTATCTTTTTATAAAACAAACTATTTGTTTTAATATTTTAACAAGTTGTAAAAATAGGTTTAGAACTTGTTATTTATTTTGATTGTAAAAAATATTTTAATTAGTTTGGTATTATGTTGACATGTATAACAATTATAAGATTAAAGCAATCACAATAGCAAAGTAAATATGTAAATCTCATGGCTATGATTGTTTAATCTTGCTAGAGCCAAATAGCAAGATCAAACTAGGTCACGAGGTCACATCACAAAACAACCACAAGGATGAACCTAAGTGCATCTAGATGTCTTGATCGGCTCCCACTGACTCTCTGATTCGTCTCGTCTATAGTTTTAACTTTGGGTCTTCAAATATTACATTATTTATAAGAAAAAATACATAATAAAAGACAACCCTAATCTATTACAACTTTGAGCCATCAAATGAGCCAAAACCATAAAACCAAAATTAAACAATAACAAACCATAACAAAAAGCATAAGGTGTAGCCAGATTTACATATCAAACACAATCAAAATAAATCGAGCAATTATTTGGTCAATAATATTTAAACAAAAAAAGTAAGTTGCTCTAAATACTATTAATCAGAAACTTTAAACAATTTTAAAGTTTGTGATTTGTAACTGGTTAAAAAACCGGATCTGATTTGCATGTTGTAAGCGTGGCTCTGATACCATTGTTGGGTTCAGTGGTATCTTGGTTAGCTTTATTTTATCAAAACAATTTTGATAACTTATTAATCATAATAATAATATATAACGCAGCGAAGTAATAATAAAATAGCAAAGTAAACACGACAGGATCCGGTTACAAACAATACAAATACAGAATAATATTAACCTACTGATGAGATATAGTATAACTTGATAGTGTTAATAATTAACCGTTTGAGACACTGAGCATTCAACGATTTAATGCCAGAGTTAACGAACCAAACGGAAGACGAATCAATAACCGCAGCTAGAATGAAGGCGCGAGTAAGATCACGTGTTCTTGGATGGATGACAGCACGTATATGGCAACACAGCAACAGTTAGCAGCGGCGATGGGTGGTTGTTTGGCGGCAATAGCCGGCAAGGCAAGCGCGGTGGCGGTGGTTTTTATGTGTTCGGCGGTCAAAAGAAAGCAATTAATCTTTCTTATTGTTTTTGCGGCTCTACATGGATCAATTGTGTGGTGTATCTCAATAAAAAGAATCACCCCTTTTTTATATTAGATTACGACCACAGTATGCATATTCATCATTAATTAGGGTTATTCCCTAATTGTTATGTTTATCTAATAATTAACTCTAGCAGACCCCGGGCCCAGTGGAATTAATTATTAGCCCGCAAATAAACCGAAACTTGAACCAATAACGTTTAACACTTAAACGTTTTAATCAAATGATTTATAACTTTTATAAATTATAAAAACCCAATAATTATTCGTTGATTTACCAGTTAATTCAATTAATTGGGTTTGAACTCGTTACCTAATGTGTAACTCTTACAGGTCATAACTCTGTTGGCAACGCCAACCAATCAAACCCGTACATGTAATCCAACACTTTTAATGATTTATATAAAATGTACTTATGAGTAACAAGTGAAATCTCTTCAAAAAACATGGGATGCAACTCCTAAGAGCAAAACACGGGTGTAGTTATAAAAGTTTCTAATCTATATCCGACTACTATTACTGTAGATGTTATAACCTAAAAAATGGTTGCTAATAACACGAAATATAATTTAAGATCAACGTTACATTGTAGATAAAAACACTGTTCAATCCAAAAACTTCGTGATGTTTTACATGCCCCAAATTACAAGTAAAGAGAGCGACAAAACTAGAAAAACACTATGGTTTTATGGCCAACAATTATTAAAAAAAATAATGAAGTCCTTCTCAAACCCTTTTGAAATCCTGACGATCTTATCATTCATCAGGGGTGCACCCACACGATCAAACTCACAATCCCAGGAATAAAAAGCCCGGGCCACTCGCTAGTTTTAGTAAACGTTAGAAATTCTAAAACTGAAATTATTTCACGTTCTGCTTCTGCTTCTGGTTCTGTTTCTTTGGGTCCAATGCGGCTAACCCTGCACCTAACCCAACTGGTGCTTGACCTTGTTCTGCTTTGGTTGGCTCCTCGGGGTTTTGGGCTCCGTTGGCATCTTCACTGGTGGTGTTTTCTGGTGTCATGCCTGAGTTTATTATGTTAAGAAGTTGGGTGAGTGGCGGTAGAGCCTGAACAGGAACACCGTGTGGCCGGATTAATAGACCCCTGGCTGCAGCTTTTTTCCTTGCCTCTGCTACAGCACGAGCAGATCTCTCATCGACTCCCCTACCACCTCGAGCAAAGTTTTCACCACCAACGGTGCTACTGCCGCCGCTCCCTGAAGCTCCACCGCCAGATGCCGCCTGGAATGCTTGTATCAAATCAGGGTGAGCCTGCATAGACAATACAGTTAGTTTGATTAAACAATATGCTAAAAGTTTTTACTTTAAATTAATCAGCCTTGACATACCTTTAAGAGATCAATAGCTGCTTGAGCAGAAACCGCATTTACAGCTTGCCCTTTCTGCTTTTGTGCATTCATCTATCGTCACATTATCACAAAACAAATCTTATAAAAATAATAATATTATATATATAAATTCCATTAAAAAACACTGAAAAACAGACGTTTACCTGCGCTTCCCGCGCTTTAAAGGTTTTCATCCAATTCTCCGAGTCCCGAGTCCTCGAGTCATCCTCTCCAAGTTGCTTGACAAGTATGTCATACGTCTTTTTTTCATGCTGTTGAACTACAAATCGTTAGCCACTGATAATATAATAATTATATAACATTTTATATTAACGTTTAGAGATGATTAAAGCCCGTGCCTGATGAGAGAGCTTGTAAGCACCGACGCAGTTAAATGCTATAGCAAGTGCGTGATAGCAGACAGCGGTTTGAATATGTTCTTCACCCAAAAGCCTCTCGTTCTTTTTAGTGCTTCTTGTAAATAACGAAGAGCCGTGTTCATTTTTCCAATATCTTGATACATCATTGCAACATTAATATAAGTTGCAGCGACATCAGGATGATCTGGGCCGGAGGATAAGCTTAATAGGAGCAGAGCACGGGACATATGTCTTAATGCAAGCTCTGATTGGTTGAGCCCGTGATAAAATAGAGCCATGTTTCCATAGCTGCAAAAGATTGCAAAGTAGATTTGTAGTCACATGGCAAGCATATGCTCTTGTAATAATAAAAAAAGTGATGAACTTAAGCTTTGACGTAAAACGCTATGAAAACTGGAGGTGGCACCTGTGAGCTGTGTCGGGGTGGTCGAGACCAAGGCACCGTTCATTTATAATAAGTTCTTTGTGTTGTTGCATGATGGCTGCAGCCATGTCTCCAGCATGATAAAGAACCATGGCAAGGTAACTGTTAAAAAAAGAGAGTAAATCTTATTATCACATAGAATATCAACAATTTTTTTTATAAAAAGATTGACTAGAACAAGAAACACTATAAAAACTAGAGGTGACAATATGGACTGTTTGGATAATGGTTCAAACAGAGTTGGTCAAATAGGTAAACTTAGTATGGGTCGAGTTGCATTGACCCACACACTTTTTTGTCCACAAGCGGTTTGTTATTCATATGAGAACTATGAATACTAAAACTAAAATTTAACAAAATTCTTCTGATTTTGTAAATAAAGCGGTTTTGGAGGTTATATGCATAAGGTGACTTTCGAACTTTAGAATTAGCTTTTTTTTAATTTACCCATTTAACCCGCTACCAAAATCGACCTGTGAGTTGGTAAATGAGCTGAAACTACCACTTTTACTGAAAACTATCACAAGATTTCTTAAACACTTTCAGCATAAAACCATACCGGCAGCAGTTAGCGACCTCACGATGCATAGGACCTGTGACCTGTATTTAATAATTAAATAAAGATACAAAAATTTTAAAAGAAATTAAAACTAATCTTCCAACTGCACACCAAGTAAGACAAAAAAGATCGCAACACATACCTGCTGAAGTATTGTAAATGCTTCCGTAAATAAAGTGTACGCTTCATTAAGCATTCCCTGCAAGTATGCGACAGCAGATTATACAATAAATAGTCATTCACATGATCTAAAACATATAAGCATCATATCATAATACTTCTAGTTTCCTTAAGAACTGAACAAATCATGATTAATTGTCATATCACAGTAATGGACTTTTACAAACCTCTGCCAGCTGGACCTTCCCAGTTTCCACCAGCTCCTTTGCTTCTTGACATACAGGTATTGAATGCTTTACTACAGGTTGAAGATTCAATATATCTGATGTTTGGAAAGGAGATCCTGCACTAAGATCGTATTTTTTGGCAGCTATGGCTACCCCCACCTGTGAAAAACAATTAACAAATAAATTTCATGATTGCTATTACTTAGTAATAATAATAATAGCACAGGATAAGTATAGTAATTACCTTCAGGCAAAGGTTACGAATAACTGAAATCTTTTTCACATGTGACCTGGCGTCCTCTGGCAATTCAAACTGCAAATGGAGAGCTTGGATTAAAAAAGGAATATTGTGAAAATCGATTGATTGATTAGTGTCAGAAAAGGCAAGTTCATGTTACCTGGTATTTAACTTTTGCAAATTCAAGGATGTTAGCCCACAAACTTTCGGAAGTGAGATTCATGCAAGATGCTTGTTTTCTAGTAGCAACACCGCCAACCTTTGACCTTGAGTGCCCCTTTGTCACTTTTCCCACCACAAGATCCTGTTTTGTTACAAGTTTCATGAATTAGAATTAGGATTTCAACTAACTCAGGTCATAAATCATGAAAAATTTCATTTCAGTGTATATTTTTATAGAGTTTGGGTCAAATTTAGGTTAGACCAACCAGGATGGGGTCCACAAAGCAGAGAATGAAGTAGAGCATAACTTAATAGATCACTAAATGAAGTGCTATTTGCATATTTCAATTTCCAGAAAGCTAGGAAGGATTAATTGTTGACCTTTTTCTGATTTTTCGGCTGCGTATTGTTATTACCAACACCTTTTCCTGAAGCTGTTTGGCAATCTCCAAATAGACAATTGAAGAAATGAGCAATTGCATGCCCAATATCATGATCTGCTGTATCTCTCAAGACATCCTATATAACAAAAGAGAAACTTACACTGTTCAAAAGACCAATAAATAAAGGCAAAAGAAATTTAATATATATTAAGAACATTAGAATGACCTTGAGGATGTGTTTTGCACATCTAACTATTATCTCATTAGAGCAAAGATCCCATAAATGAGGCAAATGCTTCGTACCATCAGCTACCTGGGAATATTCCAAAAAACTCATCAGAAACTGGTGAAGAAGATAATAACAATAATAATTTTATTAATCTTAAAACTCTATTAAATTATCTTACTTTGCCAATATAACGAACATTAATTCCATTGGCATGTAGTGCTTCAGTGAGTGTTTGGCCATCCATAGGTGAAACTTCAAGGGTGCAAAGATCTTGAATGAATTTTGGAAGCACTGTGTCTTTCAGATACAAACTCACCTTCCGTACACTTTCTTCATCAGCAGCAATCTCCTGTTAAAATATCAAGAGCGAGTCAGATTTGGTTACAAAAACATGAATACTGTTGTGTGGATATCATTATTAACAATAATACATTTAGAAAGTTGTATGAATTAAAGACATCCTGTTTGAAACTTTCGACCCCTTAGTGATAAAAATAATTTCACAAACAGAAATAGTTACCTCAGGACTCCCATCCAATTTGAACTCAGTAAATACATTCGGGTTAAACCGTATATCCTCAGACTTATCTGCCACATCAGCAGCCTTAGAACCAGACTCATCAACGACTGTCTTATCTTCTGATTCATTCTGCACAACAAAAAGTAGAATAAGCAACATTGAAGTTTTCATAAAAAATATTTGGGAGTAGCATAAGGTACCATTGTATAACATCAACATAATTGGACGGTCACTAGCCTTTTAAGCAAATAAAAAACTTTAAATTAAAATGTTGTAGGTTTAAAATGTGCTTTACCGGTTCAGCATCAGATGTTTCGGGTATTTTAGCAGGCTCAGCTTGATCTACTTGTTCCACATCATCCTCCTTTGAAGGATCTACAGATTCAGATGTTTCTACTGGCTCACATTTAGATTTTGAATTTTTCGCCGCTTCCCCCTTCTCACATAGACCACATACTAGTTACATATGTGCCAAATATATATAGTAACTTCTATAAAGTATACAAAATTATTACCTGGCAAAAGGCAGTAATTAATTCAGGTCTCAAAATGCAAAACTTGGAATTTGGTCCTGTGTAATTTGCATCACGAGGAGTGACTCGCATCAAGTCCAAGAGATAATGCCTGCGCATAACAGTTTTTTACCGACCAATATATTTAGTCCAAACAATATAGAATAGGAAATAAATACTACTGCAAGTATAGTTTTAAAAAATCACCTATCATCACTTCCAACAATGCCCTTGCATTCAACAGGTGCAGCTATTTGGAAAACATTTCCTGATCCATCAAGAACGGTGTGTTCCTTCACCCGCAAGCGTTTTGAAGCTTCAAGTACCTAATGTTAGATTTGATTTAGCAAGTCATAAAAAATCTAACAAAACTATCATTACTAAAAAAGTAAAGCTACTTCAATGCAAATAGATGAAAGATATTTTATTAGTCAAATTACATGTTTCCCTTTGAACGACAATAGCCATCCAAGATGTTACCTAGAGAAGGTTTGAACCTGGTTCTCTTGAGAAATCGTTCAACTGCCTTACCAATTTACATATATTAAAAATGATACACACACGCTGACACACACATACAACAAACCTTGGAGTGAAAATCTTGATTCCAGCAAATCTTCTTGCCATTGTCAACAGACCCGTATAGAAGTGAATCTGATTTATCCCCTTGCAAAATTCCTGGTAGAACACTCTGTTGTAAAAACAGGCACAAAAAAAATTAAAATGAAGGAAAAGAGCTTACAATAAGAAATAAGCAAATAAAAACCTCAAACCCCATTCATATAAATATAGTAAAAACAAAAGAAAAGTAAATACCTGTGCTACTACTCTATGACCTCTATAGTCAATAATGGCCATCGCAAGATTGTACAATCCAGGAACATCAGCTTCTTGGTAAGCTTTTGTGCCTTTCAGATCATTGTTGGAAGATGCATACGTGGCTTGCTCACTCTCTGCCAGCTGTACCTCTGAAGGTGCATCAGAAACCGATTCTACCACGCCATTGAGATCATGGTTCTCCATGGTTGGGGCATTAGATTTCTCCCCGGTGACCTTAGAGGATTTAGTCAACGTTTTATCAGAAGATTTTACATTTGAATCTGATGGTTGCTTTCTGGATAACTGCTCAAGATCCGCATCAACAGCAAAACTGAAGAATATGTTGTTGTGAACATACCTACAACCAAATACAAAAGAGATACAGTTCGATAAGACTTTAATGGTTATCAAGGGGTGTTAGAACTTGTGTTGTGTAAGGGATTATGATATGAGTATATAAATCAGATAATCAGCTTTAAATACTGAAAATAATTTCAATCTTCATCCTACTTACATGTGAAAACATTCTGGATCAGTTGGATTAATTGGCGGGATGCATCTGCTAATGACTCCAATAGCACCACTTATTGCAGCATCAACAAAATCAGAAGACACTTTATACAGAGCTCTATCTCTCAAGATCCTATATACAATTAACTCTGAATAAGAAACAATACTACCCAAACCACAAAAACATTGCAATTATACACAAACATAGAGTAAAACTTTAAAAAATAACTTAGAAGGGAAAGTGTCCAAAGTCATCCAAAGTTTTTATTAAAGCATGTTAATGAAAATGTACCTTTTTTGTGATCTTAGGCATGCTAATTATTTTTCAATATTCAAACTTTTAGAACAAAATGGGTTTAGGCCTTTAGGTTCAATCCTATACTTGTTGCCAACATGCACATTTTGCTACAACTAAAAGTAACACTAGAAAACACTATACACCTTTCTTGAGGGGTTGCATGGGGAAACTCTTTACAAGATTGTAGTTCCTCATTCCAGTCTCTTTGCATACCGATTAATTCACTCCCAAAAGACAAAGTAAGTGAATTTTCTGCTCTTGCAGCATCACGTCTATGATCTAATAATACAATTAAACACTAATTAATAACAATATCAAAAAGAACAACTAAAAGTGTATTGTAAAATGCAAATACAATTACCAGGAACAGGATACAATCCAAGCCACGAATTTGGAGGCAACAATGACTGGATGTTTTCAAATGGATGAGCAGAAGCCTTGCGTTCCAACATTTCACGAAAAGCTAAAGAAAATAAATCACAAGAAAGATGAAGAAATCATAGATTAAGTTGTTCCTGATATGACAGAATAAGATAAATAGCACATTCATATTCACCTTTCTTGAATTTGGAGCTGATCTTTTGCAAGAGTCCAATAAGGGTAGTTGCTTCAGAAGCAGCCTTTGTTGGTTTTGGGTCAAGGGTATTTCCAGAACTTGAGTTAACATAAAACGTAGTTGTGGTTCCAGTTATACAATATTTACTCCCTTCCAGTGTCACCACATCCAGATAAATTAGATCCCCAACAAGCCTGAACATAAAAATAAAATTAAAAAATAAAAAGTTGTTACTTAAAAATAGATCATTAAATTATTCTATGAAAAGACAAGGTAACAAACCTTCTGTAGCTTGGAGGAGGATTAAATGATGAAAAGACAATGCTTTCTACGCATTTAATTTCTTTGGAAGGAGATGACAACAAATTTGAAAGTGAACCAGAAACGTCCTCCATAAACCCTAAATTCTCAAGCTCCAAAACCTCAGTTTTTGTGGAATTATCTGTTTGATGTTTAGAAATTTTCAGTCAATGAACTTAAAAATAAATGAACAAAGGGAGTTTTTCTGAGTAATAAACCTCCTGATTTTGTAGTTGCACTCTGCCCCATTTCATGTTGCAATGCAAGTGACGTTGATAATGAGGAGTGCAGTGTTGATAGAGAAAGCAATTCTCGTGTACGATGGACGTGGGCCCTGATAGATCTATCATCATAAAGTGCTGCCAAATTTTCATTTATTAAGTCAAAAGATACAAAAAGAATATCAACTTATTGCTCTCAAAGGGAAATCAAAGGGTGTAATTGTACCTGCAATCATCTCTAAGGAACAGTCTCCAGAGGTTATGTCAGCAACCTCAGAAATTTCATGGTAATCTTCTAAATGATGAGTGGACCCGTCCTTAGTGTGCAATAATAAGTCGTAACAAGTAAAAAAGCACGTTTCGGGAGCATCAAGAAGGAATTGTCTCACATCCATAACAGAATCACTGGGACTTAACTGAAAATTTGATAGATTCTCAATCAAACAAAGAATGAAAATGATACCAAGGAAATTTAATACAAATCACAGTTAAAAAATGCCATACTTGCAGCTCTAGCTTTTCGCCAAATTGTGTTTTGACAGGAACAGGAAAAAGATGAATGTCACCTGCACAATAAAACACAAAATCCAATCCATGAGAAGTTTACAAAATATTCTTTAGTCACGGAACAAGGTATACAGCATTAACTATATTTAAACAAATGCATCCACAAATACAAGACTACGAGCAGATACATCTCGAGTGCCAAACGTTGCAGCTGCACAAAAAAGAACAAAAAACACATCTAGCATGGCATGCTAAGTTAAATTCATTGCCTTTTCCACAATTAAGCAGCATGTGTTTATTAGTTATTAATATTACTAGTCCTTCTATTTGTATGCAAACTTTTTACGTATCTAATAATGAAGCGATAAGCACGTGGACGTATGTGAAGCACTCGCGTTTGAACACCTATAACATGCATACATGTGTTTTGTTCCTTTAAATCACGATAACAAATTATGTCACTATTATCCCCCCCCCCCCCCTATTTTCAAAATAAAGTGGATAAAGGAGCAAATATCACCCAAGGCTCGGTTACTCCTAACATCAAAGATTCAAATGAATAATTACCACATCATATACATACCAACAGTTTCAACTCATAACAACATGAGTCAATGCACAAATGCCAAAGAAACTTCACCTTGCTTAACCTGATTCTCTGAACTTGCATTGTCAGCCTCCTTAACCTCCGGCTTAGTATCCTGTATCTCAGCCGAAGGTGGGACCCCATTAGCATCCACCTTTTGCTCTTCACTGGGCTTCAACTTATCATCCGAATGACCATTGGCCGAGACCAACGGTGCAGCGGCATTCGCAGCGGCGTGTGAGGCTTTCTTATTCCGCCCCCTGCTTGATTTCCCAGCCATATCTACTTCCCAATCACCTAAACCACAACACAAACAACATCAGTGCATCAAAGCAACAAACTTTAACCCACAACCACATAAAATTACAAAAACCAGTATCAAAAACCGTTATTATAATCCATAATAATTGGTTCAAACAGTAACTGCAACACAGAACTTGCTAAACGAAGACCCAAAACCATAAAATTCAATCAAAACAATTCCAAAATTGACATATCCAATTGACATACACACGAAACAACCATAAACTCCAGATACGAATTACGATTCCGCTATTAAACCCCAACAAATCATAACCAAAATCCTTGCGAATAAATGCTGCTACGAAGATAAAATCAAAATCAAGAAAGATTTTGAAGAAAACCCACCTGAATTTGAATATGAGCGATTGAAATCGGGGGAAAAACAGAGGGTATGAGAAGGGTTTAAGGGGGATTGAGGCAGTGGCGGCCGAAAACGAGCGTGTGGGTACTGAGAGAGAAAGGGGTTAGCGTCTCAAATGTGTGGGTTTTATTCACATCTTCAATGGGTCAATGTAACTTTGATTTGTTAACTTTTAGGTCATTTGCACATGCTCTCTACAAATTTAATTTAGTTTTTCAAAAATAGTACACTACTTTTTGTTTTTTAGATTATTTTGATTTAGAGTGTGTTTTGTTTATTTTTTAGCTGTAATTGATAAACTAGCATATATCTTTGCGTTATGCGGTTAGGATTTGATCGGTTTTCTCCTGTTAGCGGTTGATTTTAATTGTTATCAGTTTAGTTTATCATAAATCATAAAGTGAGTATTAATATGGGGTTATACCAATAGCGGCAACGATAATGTACGCTTACAATCGACTAGGTTCGTCATGGTACCACAATGCTAACCTCACTCGCCTACGATATCAAAAAATAACTCAGTTTTAAACACAACTCTATTTTTTTTAAGACAATAATAAATAAAAGTTATTATCTTGTTGTAACACCTTGAAAATTTTACAAATAAAATGATAAGTTAACAAGTTCAAGGTTAAAAATAAATTTGAAGAAATTAGAGTTTTGACCCTACTTGGAGGCCGCGATCAAAAAGCCTAACAAACCTTTTAGGATTGGATTAGGGTTTTGAGAATCCTCATGGCATAACGGACCGCTATGTCATCTTATGTAAACTCTTAACGGTCCGCTATGTACTCACCAAGTAAATTCCTCACGGATTGACACGTGACATGCTGATGATGGTTGAGAAAGTGTTACGTGTCATCCTGAAATGACAAAATCTGATTGGTGGAAAGTATTCTTAGCTGTCATGGCATAGTCGCTAATCGCGACCACTCTACTTAGTTCTCCACGATGATGGGCACAATCAATCTATAAAAGCCTGCATACGTTACGCAAAACTTTACGTGAAAATTTTGCTTTGCTTCCTTTACACTTTTAAGACCTTATACCCCTATTATAGCACACCTAAATTAGTATACTACCCCGTTATGCTTAAGATACATTTGTGGATGTGTTGTCAAGGTTCTAGAAGTATTAAGCCAAAATTATTGCTCGTCAACTAAGATGAACATGCTTACGAAACTTCATTTGCATGTGACTATCATATGTGTACAAATATTTATGAAGTATTTTCAAGTATGTTAATGAAATGTTATTTTCAAATGTTTATTTTTATACAAAACTAGCATGTGATTGTACACATCAGTCAAAACATAGGTTTAACCGATAATAACACTGTATATCGATCGAGGATACACGTATTGATGGTAACTGTGTTTATGCCACAATACGGCTGAATTCATTTCAACATGTACGGACTGGATGGTTTCGGTGTATATCAACTATCCGATATGGGTCTTGTCAACAAATGAGACAAGTAAAAAAAACTTATGATGATCATGTTGAAACTAATCATACTATTATAAAATGTGTGCTGACACGATTCACCAGCTTTATGTTAACATTTTTATTTTTAAAATGTTTTCAGGAAAATGAATTACATGTATTTAAACATGATTTACACGTTAAGCAGACCTTGTAGAGGCGAATATCCATTAGAAGATGTGAAGATTTCATAATTAGACATTGTGGCACTGGCCTACTTGAATTACATTTCAAAGTGAAATGTTTTGAAAACAATGCATCATAAATCCTTATTTTGAAATTATATGCAGTGACGGAGTTTGAACCACAGTTTATAGGGGGCGGGGGCGAAAGTAAACTATTTTATGGGGGCCAAACATTATATTTATTAAAAAATTTCCACTACCGGACCAAAACTTTACATTGCCGAGCCGAAAATTAACACTGGTGACGAAAAAAAAGGGGGGGCGGGCGCCCCCACCCCCCGGCCCTATGAAGCTTCGCCAGTGATTATATGAAATATATGAATCAACCGTAAGTGTTGAATTACCTAGCTTGTGAGGACTTGATGAATTGGTCAGTCGATAGTATTGATCTTCTCCTTCGAGTTATTAGATTTTTTGACATGTGAAATGGATCCAATCAACAATGTTGATTATTTGTGAGAATTAAAAAAGAAAGTCTAAATATTTTCATTAAATTTGAAACTCTGATTGATTTTCAATAATTAAATTTGAGTCCCTTTACATGATACCAACCAAGCAGACTCATACACCCTGGGTGTCCTAAATCCGAAGAGTGAAACCAGCGCTACAAGGGGCGAACCTAGCGGGAATGGATGGGGGTCAATTGACCCCATGAAATTTTCTATCTCTATACATTTATATAATCGAATTCTGAATAACACCCATGAAATTTTGCTTCAACACCCATGAAAACTTTTCTTTGTCAAGGATGCATAAGACTTTGAGTTGGAAGAAGTCATTTCTATATAGTGAGTTGCATGTTGGAATACAAAAAAAGAAGAGAGAGATAAGGAGAGATTGATAGGCAAACCTAATTAAAAGCTAAATTTCTAATTATTCATTAGCTTTTGTGTTAAAAAGACAAAATTACAGATAAAGTTGATGGGTGACGATGAAAATAATAAAACACAAATACACATACTTTTATAGTCGATTGGTATAATAATTGTTAATAATTTAATAAATGTAAGATAAAAATGTATTTTTCATCGATATAGTTTACAATTAAATAAACATAAAAGCACGGTAAGATTTTTTTTATTGTTGTATTTTTTCATTACATTTATCTTTTACTTTAGTTGATTACAAGAAATTAAGACCCGCGTGCTGCGGCGGGGTTCGTACGATTACATTAACGTGATTAAGCGCATCTTTGCGAACTTTGTTATGCGCATTGTGACGGTGACACGAACATGGTTAAAATGCATAAGAGAAACATACGATCATGCAGGGGATCGGTTTTAAGAATTGAAACATAGGTATAAGTTACGACCTAATAATAATAAAAAAGTAATTTAAACCAAATATTTATATACAAGAGAGTAAAAAGAAGGAAAGAAAAATTAAAACCAAAACGTGAAAGCTTTATTGTTGAACGATTTGAACTTGCAACACCTGCCACAGAAACCGAAGTTCTCACCATCTTCCCTAGTCACAACTTTGAGTTCACTTCAAAATCATACAAATTTTACATTAATCAGATTTCATAAGAAAGCAAAAAAACAATATTTTCTCAACAATCACAACGTGACACGTGACCGGTGGGAACTCTATTGACCTTGCTATTTGAGATATAGCAAATATGTATTATTTTATATAGTTTTTTATTATTTTTTAAAAGTTTTTTTCGAAGCTTTGTAGTAAGACGGTTTAATGAAAAATTAACCAATGTTAAGGATACCGAAAATTCTTTAAATCAGGCAACCAATGTTTGTATTAGAGTTAATTATATTAAAGGTCCATGTGGTTAGGTCTGTTTTCACTTTTGGTCCTCAGGTTTGAAAAACTATAAGGTCGGTCCAAACATTTGCCAAAACGTAACACAAATGGTCCCCGTCATGGATGACCGTTATCTTTTTTCGTTAAATTTTCTAAAATGACTAAAATACCCTTCTTTTTATAATAAACTCATTAAACTAGAATGTATTTAGGTGGGACCCACCACTACCCCTAAACCTCAGTTCTATACTTCTCCCTCACCACTGCCACCGTAGTACCACCACCGGCCGCACCTCCAATCACCATAGAAGTTAAGAATCCAATCTCTCACTACTACGATCTCTCTCTATCTCAGGGCTTTTACTCTCTTTATTTCCCCACAAAAATTGAACTTGTAAAGCACCTACTGTAAATTGATGGGGGTAGGGGTTGATTTGATGAAGGCAAGGTTGGTGGGTTGCATTGTTAAAGGAGGCGACGAGCGGTAGTGGGTTGTGGTGTTTGCGTCGACGACGGAGACGTGGTGGGTTGTTGTGTTTGGGTTCCGGTGTTTGAATCGACAACCAACAGTGGTGGGTTGTGGGTTTGAAATCGACGACAGGCGATGGTGGGTTGTTTTGAGTCGACGACCGGCGTTGGTGGGTTGTGGTGTTTGACTAGATGACTGGCGGAGGTTGGTGTGGTGTGTAAGTCAATGACCGGCGGTGGTAGGTTTGAGGTCCGGTGGGATTGGTGGTGGCTGGTGATCAACTTAGGGGGAAGAAGATAGTGGGTGGATCCCAATTTTTGTTCTACCATCTTCATCTTCAACCTTGAGCATTAACTTGAATGTTGAAACAGGTTTGATTTATTCATTTTTTTTGTTGTTGGTTTGATTCTCTGGTTTATTGTCCACTCATACGACATTGTGAACCCTTGAAAGCATGTTGAAAATGATGATGGGGAATCAGAGGTGGGGGTGCTTGTTTGGAGGTGGTGGGTCGGAGGTGAGCGGACGTGGTGGTGCTGGATCGGAGATGGTGGTGCTTGTGTAGTGGTGGTAGTGATTGTAGGATAATGGTGTGGGTCCCACATTCTATATTAATTTATTCGCTTATATAATTATTTAGTTTTATTGTTATGGGTATTTTGGTCAATTTACAAGGACTTAATGGAAAAAGATAACGAACATTCATGACGGAGACCTTTTGTGTTACGTTTTGGCAAACTTGTGAACCGACCTTGTAGTTTTTCAAACCTAATGACCGAAAATAAAAACAGACCTAACCACAGAAACCTTTTATGTAATTAACTCTTTGTATTATATTACTTTAATATATAGAGTGTTTTTAACACGCTGAATTACACACTGCGCGCTATGTGTTAAAACAGTCGTTTACCCTTGGCATTACACCACGTGAGTTTGGTTATTTTCCCCGGACACTACTTTTTGTGTTTTAAATTACTTTAATATATAGAGTTTGTTTTGTTTATATTTTAGATACTATTGATAAATTATTAACTCCAACTAAAACTACGAACTTCGTTGTGTATATAGCTAAAAACCTATACATTTATAATATAAAATTTTGAAGTTGGGTTAACCTTAATTTATCATTTGGTATGCATAAAGTACAACATCTTTGCTTTTTTCGTGATTTAACTCACAAGTCGCAATTGTTCACATCCGTCGACTAATGGAACCTGAAAACCCTCATTTTCTCCTCTCTCTCCTCTCTTTCTGTCATACCTTTCATCCGATTTCATGCTTCCTTCTCCTGCTATGATTTTGTGTTTCGCACCAACACCATCGTTCCATGAAACAACGACGGCATTCAGATCAACTGCCGATGGTTGCGTGTGATCACTACGATCGAATCAATGACAATTAGATCATACTATTTCTTGCACTCACGAAAGTTAAAGCCTCGTGATTTGAAGCCCTAACTCAGATAGCGTTTTTCTGTGGCTTTCGTATGTGTGAACGATATGTTTTATTATTTAGGGTTTGGATTTTCTGTGATGGCAATTTTGTTAGGAAATAAAAAAGATTGTTTTGGTTAGATTTCTTTTGGGAAAAATATTGATTAAAAATTTGTGATTTTGAAATGGAAAAAGAAATAAATTTAGACAAAAAGAAAAAGGTAATACAACAAAAACCACACTCACTGGGTTTTTGAATTAAATAAAAATAATAAATATGAGGTACCTTAATTAGTTATTAACAAAGAAATTTTGTGTTAATCTACAATGAGTATGATAATTTGTAAATGTAATTCAAGAATAGAAAGAAATGTAAAGAAAGAACATAGAAAAAATGAAAAAGAATTAAAGAAAACCAACAGAAGTGGACTTGGACTCATGGAATTTGTAATTCATGACTGCCTAGCTCATTGTATGCAACAAAAACCAAGAGATACATGACACACACGTGTTTGTGCATACATACATAAATTATCAAAAGATCAAGGCGAAAGATATTTATGTAACCTCAAGTATGTATTTTTTTGAACTGATAGAATTTGTAATTCATGACTGTCTAGCTCATTGTATGCAACAAAAACCAAGAGGTAAATGACACACATGTGTTTGTGCATGCATGGAAAGCACAACTGGGACCTATAATAAGAGCAGATAAACAGGAACCCACATCGGCAAAAACCTATTCAAAATCAGTACCAGCTCCTCTACGCAACAAACTTAAACAATGCCACAAAAGAATTTCAAAAGGTATACAAAGCGTAGGCAGAAAAAGACAAAACTTCACAGACATTACAAAATTAGTTAGAGTATAATATTAAAACAAGTGAATCAATAACAATAATATCTGTTGTACTTAAATTAATACAAGTAATTTATCTTCGAACGCAATTAATATAGTTTTAATAGTTGGACTATCTTCTCTAAAATGTTTTAACAAAAGTAAAACAACACTTATATAATAAGTTATAATATTTCAAAAAAGTTAAAAAAAAAAAATCAATACGTCTAAATCTTATGAATTATACAAGCAGGGTCGATTGCAGTCTGCACGCCGCGCATGAATTATACGAGTGGGGTCGATTGTAGTCTACACGTAGCGTACGACACCAACGCAACGCGCGGAGGGTTAAAAAAATCTAGTTCTATTGATTAACTTGATTTTAAGATACTTTTTTCACGATTGATATATTTTTTTACAATTTAATACATAGCCGCACGCATGTCTGAAAACTATAAAACCCGTGTAATACACAAGTTTATAGCCTAGTTATACATACACACATTTACCAAGTCTTATAAGTAATTTCTAAGACACCATTAGACATGCTTATTTTTAAATATTTTTTTGGGTGCAAGCTTTCAAAGCATAAGGGTAGAACCCATCAAAGCTACTATTATTATATATTTATGACTTCTTAAATATAATATTTTACAAAATTATAACGAATTCTGCTTTATTTATATTACGATTAATTATATTCAAGATGTTTTGGCTCATATATAACACGAGTGGGTGTAAATCGCGCTATGCAGCGAGGGCTATAAAAATTGAAAGATTTAATTCTGATGATTAATATGTTAGTACATACCACCCGAAAATATATTACGTGCGAAATGTTGATAAGAAAAGTGTAATAAAAAATACTTAAAAAAAATAAATACCAGAAAACAGAGAAAAGAAATAAAGAATGTGTAAATGGTGACTTTAATTAAGGAGCTCTATTGTAGATTGATTAAAAAAATTTTGACATAACTTGAAGGTTTAAGTATAAAACTTAGAATAAGTTCAGGTTATTAAATGTAAATTTGACATAACTTAAATGTTTAAATATAAAATTTTAAAAAAGATAAAATGAGTAGGAATCAATTTGAAAGAAAAAAAAAAGAGAGAAATTATTGTGGTTAGTTTCAAAAAAAATTCTTATATATTTAAATGTAAAATTGTAACAAAAAGTAGGTTTTTTATTAGTTTGGAGAAAAATAAATTTATTGTGACAATATTGAGAAAACTTGCAACTTCACTGCTCATAATTTTTGTATTTGTTATATATAATTATACAGCGGGCGTTATCAAGCCTCTTTTTTGATCTGTTTTAAAAGTTGATATATTTGGGTATTATTATTATAACTATGTAAATATTTAGTGATTATATACTTAAGTGTTTTAATTAAATAATACTTAAATCAAATAGTATTAATTTATAAAAACATAAATAATAAATGTATATATTTTAATATTACTATAAAATATTATAAATAAGATAATAGTTATAATAAATTTACATTAAATATGTATTAATTGGGAAAAATTATTAAGTATCATCCAATTAAAAATTATTGTATATAGCACTTGTATCTTATGTTTAAAAAATTATATTAGGTGTCTTAAATTGTGAGTAAATTACAAGTGTGTCCTTATCAAATGTTTTAGACCATTCGCAGTGGTTGTTTAGTTAAAATGTCACCTAATTGTTATGTACTTAAATATCATTTCATTAAAGCATAGTTTTAATCAAGCATAGTGGGTTAACTAGTTTTTAAAGCCCTATTGATGCAATAATTTAGGAAAATTTATGTTTGACTTCATTAAGGGTTTGAAGCCCCTTTTAATTATTTTGTAATGGTATTTGAAGTCCCACTTATATCCATGTCATTATGTTTGGAGTCCTCAAAATGTCAACTACGTATAGTGTTATATAATAGTATAGATAATATAGATACAAATTATTATCATTATTATAATAGAAGTATTTAGTAATTATATAGTTAAGTTTTTAAATAAGATAATACTTATTAATAAATATAAATGTTAATTTAAAGTATTATAAAAAATATATAATGTAATGAATTAAATGATGTCATATTATTAAATATTGTATTAATAATAGGAATTAATTAATGTATTAATTAGAAAAAATTAATTAAATGAGTGGCAATGTAGAAATGATTACATAAAATATTTGTACCTAATGTTTAAGACGTTATATTAGGTGTCTTGATTTTTTGTAAAATTGCACTTATGTTCTAAGGTTTTGCTTGATATAATAGTATAGATATAATTGTAAATTGGATTTAACAATTATCTATAGTATCAAAAACGTCATTCGTTAAATAAGATGTCCTTAAATAATAAAATAATTTGATTTATAATTATTATATAAGAATTAACATGCCATTCATTAAATAACAAAATCATATCATAAATATTAAAATTCTTAAATACAAAAAATGTCCCGATTAAATGTCTTAAACTTAAGTAAAATGTTAATTTAATTCATCTCAAATGTATCACATAATAGTATAGATAAATAGTAAATTAGAATTTTGATTTTGTGGTTTGAAAAAATAGTTTTTAACCCTTTCAGCTCATGGAGTTTACATTTTATTACATTTTTGTTCTCAAATCTAGCTTTGTTATAATCAACTCTAATTAATCAAAATAAGTTTTTATACTTGTCAGTCTTTAAGGGTTGTTTCACATTTATCAATCTCTCATAACATTTCTATTTTAAATCCTTTAATTTTTTAGTTTTGTAACTGTTTCAAGTTTTAATTTTTTTACAAACGTTTAATTTAAATGAATAAAATTTCTATATTAAAACAATTTTTGAATTTTATTCATCTTTTAATAAAGTTAGCTTTTAATTATGGAACAAATCTGTTAATTAATGTTAATTTTTTAAAATTTAATATTCGACATATTAAACTTGTTGTAATGACTTTTCATTTTGGATTGCTATGTGTAACAATATGAATTATATTAATGAAAAGTTTTTTTTATCATTTTATGCATTTTATTATTTTTCTTAGATACCCGTGTAACAACTTAGTCTACTTTAATAAAAAAAAATAACTATTAGCCGTATGGTCATTTTTAGCATGTTTACATTATCTCCACCTAATCTCCACCTAGGATTGTCCATGTGTCACCGTCACAATAAATTTACAATTTTGAAGAAATCTTAACTTTAAAAAAGTTTCCTTAATTAATCAAGATAATTTTTTTCTAGAAATAAATAACATTTTATTAAAATACTTTACTAAGACTTAATTTTTTTAAATATAGTTTAATTTGTGGCTAATCATTATTAAAACTAAAATATTTTAAAAAGATATCTAGAAAGGTTTATGTATATTTATGAATAATAAAATCTTATTTATACTATTATTTATATCTTAAATATATTTATTATATATAATAATTATATTGATATGTTATCTATAACATATCTTCTCTAATAAAACAAAATAACTATCAGCCACATGACTATTTTTAACATGTTCACGTTATCTCCACCTAGAATTGTCTTGTGTCACCACCACAATAAATTTACAATTTTGGTAAAATATTAACTTCAAAAAAGTTTTCTTAATTAATCAATATAATTTTTTTTCTAGAAATAAATAATATTTTATTAAAAATACTTAATAAGACTTAATTGTGTTAAAATATAGTTTAATTTATAGCTAATCATTATTAAAATTAAAAAGATATACAGAAAGGTTTATGTATATTTATGAATAAAAAATCTTTTTTATATAATTTTTTATTTAAACCCGTGTAACGCACATATATCTAACCTAGTCTACTTTAATAAAATAAAATGTTTATGTACCACATGACACTTTTTTACCCGCTCCACATAAGCTCCACCTAGGCATTGTACACGTGTCATTGCTAGGATAGTAGGATTAAGGTTAACTATTTAATTATACATTAAATACTAATTATGTTATATATATACTTTCCAAATTATGAAACAAATTTTTTGATAATCTAAAAACATGTTTCTTTTTGTTATAAAATCTATTTTTTAAAAACAAAGTTTTATGAAATTTGAAGTTTTTAATGCAAAGTTCTTTTAATAATATGACATTGTTTAGAAAAGTGTTTATAAAAAAATTTGGAGTGTTTAAAAAAGCAATTTTTTAAAGCAAAAGTTTTTTAAAGATGAAAGTTGGAAAAATATTATTATTGTTTATTACCTAAATTAACTATTATACGTAATTTTAATAATATTTTATTTCAAAAAAGTTAATTTTATTTTTAAATATTAATAAATAACTATTAATTTAATATTTTTATTTGACTCGTGTATTACACGGATTTGCAAAACTAGTTTTGTATTAATATGGTCACGACCCATGCTTCCATTTCTCATTACATGAAAAGCAATTGAGATATTTTCACTTGCAACTCCCTGTACGTGTATTACATGAATTTTAGAAACCATATATATGATCAGATTGCATTCCATGTAAAGAGTACATGACCATTGTTCATAGAAAATTATAATGAAATCAGGTTTAGTGACTAATATAAAATGTAGACGTCATGCACTGAAAGGGTTAAAAGTTTGTTTGGTAACATGTTAATGCTTATAAAATTTTAGAGTTAATTACACGAAAGGTTTCTGTGGTTAGATCTGTTTTCACTTTCGGTCCCTAGGTTAGGGAAATTACAAGGTCGGTCCAAACATTTGAAAAAACGTAACAAAAAAGGTCCCCGACTTGAACGGCCGTTATCTTTCTCCCGGAGCTTTTATCTTCCGAACAGATGCTGTTGTTGCTACTGTTGATCTTGAGGTGATTGGTGTCTTGTGTTGTTGTTCTTCTTTGAATCTTGCAACTACCATAGAATTGTGGTGTTTGAGTCAATGAACGGTGATATTGGGTTGTGGGTTTGAGTCGAGGTCCGGCGATGGTGGGCTGGGAGTTTGAGTCGTCGACCGACGATGGTGGGTTGTGGTGTTTGAGTCATCAAATAGCGATGGAGGGTGTGGTAGACTGGTGATTGAGGTCCGGTGGGTTGGTGTTAGCTTGTGGGTGATTGTCTTTGACGGTGTATCGACATGTTTCACATGGCGGTGGTTCGGTTTTGGTGGTCCGGTGGGGATGGTGACGTGGTCTGGCGGCGATGGTGAAGTGGTCTGTGGTGGTCTTGAAGTGGGCCGGTGGAGATGGTGAGGTGGTTTGGTGGCAATGGTGATTACTGAGATGGTGGTCCGGTGGTGATGGTGGTTTGAAGAACAAGAAAGAAGAAAGAGAGAGGGTGGGGTAGGCGTGGGGTGGGGGTTGGTTGTTTTTTTAATAATATATAAATATTAAATGTTTAAATAGTTAGGTGTATTTTGGTTATTTTACATGCATTTAACAAAAAAAGATAACGGCCGTTCATGTCGGGGACTTTTTTTGTTACGTTTTGTCAAACGTTTGGACCGACCTTGTAATTTTCCAAACCTAGGGACTAAAAGTGAAAACAGACCTAACCACAAGGACTTTCATGTAATTAACTCAAAATTTTATTAGCGAGACCTTAATTTCAATGTAAAAACAAATTCGAGATAGTAACGAGAAGAAAAGGTAATTTTGTTTTGAGGTCTTTTATTGTCACTTATGTTGTTTCCTCACATTGAATGTTTTAGTATTTTAATATTTTATTAATTTAATATAAAAATTAATTTTAAACATATTTTATTTTCTTCATAAGTTTTTAAAATATAATATTTTATAAAATTCTAAATATGTAGTTGTGACATGCTTACTAAACTGACCGGGTAAAATATAATTTATTTTTAATATTTTTTCATGGTAATGTTTATTAATTTTGAATGTATTGTTACAATGTACTGATTTTCACATTGTTTGAAGATATAATATATTTTTTTTTGCTTTTTTAAACCAACATAATATTTTTTTAATTTTTTTCCAACAACATGAAGTTCTCTTAAATTATGAATATACCGTTGCAGTATGGTTAATTTTGCTTACGTTTTGATAAAAAAATTGCTCAAAACTAAGCTCTGTATGGCCTGCTCAAAACTCATGGGTTAAATATTATATATTTTCAATTTTCTTCACATCAACGTTTTTATGTTTCGATTATACTGTTACAAAGTTTTTATTTCTATCCATGTTTTAAAAAAAAAATTATTTTATAAGTTTATAATTTTCTCATATTATTATTTTACAATAGTTTATGTTAATATAAAAATAAATAAATATATAATGTTAACATCTGTCTCCCTTTATACATTTAAAATCGTTTATCTAGGAGAATAAAGATCTACATTATCTCTTTATATTGATTATTTGAATTAAAACTGTTCTCATAAAACTTTTGTATAAGAGGTCTTAGAGATTTGCAGTAAAACCTTGGTGGGCAGGTACTAGCTTTTTGTGGGGGTCATCTTATTTTCAGTGTTTTAATACAAAGTGAGGTGAAACTTCGATTTGTCTTATCAAAATATTATAAGTTTGCTATTAACTAGTAAAAAAGGTATTTATATTTTTGAAAGTTTTATCGTTGAGTAGATAATTTCAAAAGTGTACATCATCATTAAACCATATATATCTATATTAAAATCACATATCGTTATCAATTAATTGATATTTACATCAACTTATATATAAAAGTTGATTGTTTATTAAAATTTTAATAAGTAAACTAACATACCGATAATCAAAATACCCTCCATTAAATAAATTTAACGTACCCCCTTATTTAGAACACATGCAGTTAATGATCTCAAACTTTGTTACTCATGAACCGATTGTAATCATAAAAGCAGATAATCATTATCCTAAAAATCAAATTATTTATGATATAAATTTTATACGTTTACAATTTACCGGTCTCAAATAATTATTTATGATAGTTCATTTTATATGAAATATTAAATATAAAAATAAATTAATATATAATCAAAATACCCTCCATTAAATAAATTTAACGTACCCCCTTATTTAGAACACATGCAGTTAATGATCTCAAACTTTGTTACTCATGAACCGATTGTAATCATAAAAGCAGATAATCATTATCCTAAAAATCAAATTATTTATGATATAAATTTTATACGTTTACAATTTACCGGTCTCAAATAATTATTTATGATAGTTCATTTTATATGAAATATTAAATATAAAAATAAACTAATATATAATCGTTAACATCCTTAACACTTATCATATCTAATTCAAAATCACATCTTTTTTGACTTTCAACTCATAGAAATTCTATATAAACAATGTGCATTGGATTGTAGATGGTTATTGGAGTATAGAATAACCATCCACGTTTAATACTCTCTTAATTTGGTATGTATTTTTTTTTTAATCATGAGCTTTTTTATGTTTTTGTTTATTTCATTCGTCCAATCTATATTCATTGTTTTCATTGGGTTCAAGCATTTGCAGAGTAAGCTAAGTTTTCCACAAACATGACTAAGCCAAAACTATTTTTCTGTTTGACGGTAATGTATTTGTTTACGACGGCACCTTTTTGTCATGCTGGCAGAAGTAGGCTTCTGAGTTCTCAAGCTGATGTTTCGAAACACTTAAACCGTTTAAATAAACGTTCGGTAAAATCCATAAAGGTAATGACTCTTTTTTTTCTTTCTTATTCTTATAATTCTTGTTGTTAGTTGATTATCTTAATTTACGAAATATTTGGATAGAGCCCTGACGGTGACATAATTGATTGTGTTCATATCTACAATCAACCCGCTTTTGATCATCCGCTTCTTAAAAACCATACTATCAAGGTTCAGTTTCTTTTCTTTCTGTATGTTTATATGTATTTTGATTTAACGAGTAATAATTATTGACTAATTACTTTTAATGCAGATGCAACCAAATTATTATCCAAACTGGATAAATACGTCAAAAATTGGGCATGGAGGACGTGTTCAATTGTGGCAAATAAACGGTAAATGCCCGAAAGACACCATTCCCATAAGAAGAACAAATAAAGATGATCTATACAAAATTGATTCTTTAAAGAAGAGTTTTTTAACCACACAACGAAACTCTTTTAATTCAGAACTCAATGATGCGAGCTATGGGCATGAGGTAAGCCTATTTGATGTGTATACTCAACCTGGTTTCATGTTTAGATTGCATAATATTAATTAATCTTTTTTTTAGTATGCAATTGTCACTACTCAAGGTCAATTTTATGGAGCAAAAGGAACATTTAATATTTGGAACCCTATGACTCAAACAAGTGATGATTTTAGTTTGGGTCAACTATGGATAACGGCAGGTCCTGATTCAGAAGTGAATACTATTGAAGCCGGTTGGCAGGTTTGTTTTTAAAAACATTATTAATGTTTATCATTAAAGTTGTATGATTTTAATTATGATTTTAAATGGCAGGTGAATTAATTATAATTTTAAACATTGTTAATGTTTATCATTATAATTTTATTATTATTAAAGTATCATCTTTTGAAGGCTACGAAACTATAAAAAAAAAAAGTAAATTTGTTTTTTCAAGAAAAAGTGGCGAGATAAAAAAAGGAAATATAAAATTATTATATATTAAACTGTATATTCTTAAAAATTGTCGAGATTTTCTTATCTAAAATTTCTTCTTGTTTCTTCTATAAATAAACGAGAATTTAGATGAATTTGTTTTTAAAAGTTATTATATTTTAAAATGCATATTCTTTAATAGTGGCAAGGTTTGTTTTAAATGAATTTTTTTTTTTAAGTGGCGAGATTTAAAAAAAAGGTTTTTAGGATAGGAAAAACCTGCGAGCTTTTAGATTTAATAAGAATTCTTATTTTAAATTTTATTATTAAAATTTACAAAAAGATATACAATCTAAATTTATTAATACTTTAAGTCTTATGACTTCAATTAGTATACTTCTAATTTGTTAAATAAGTATGACTTAAAACTAAATTTTACTATTACTACCAGTTCTTTTTAATAATATTTAAAATTTCAGTTTTTGAAAACAGCGAGCGATCTAAGTTAAATAATCTTTTGATTTTGATTAGTAATTTTAATTGTTAGTTTTTAATTATAATTTTAACAGTGGTAACTATTTTTTTTTTAATTATTGTGTTTTAAACTAATATTCTTCTTTTGCAAAAACTAGGGGAATAATTTATTATTGGCGAGATTATCCACATAAGTGACGGGATTTTTTCCAAATCTATCACCAAACTACCCATTAGTAAATTGTTGTTTTTTTCATATTTAGAAGTTTTTGTATTTTATTTTAAAAAAATTCTTAAAAATAGTGGCCGAGAAATAAGAGCGAGGTCTTAAAAAATCTCTCGTACCTAGATCTATCAGATTATTATTATTTTCTTTTTCGCTTTCCGAAAAAAGAGGCGGGGAATTAATGAAAGTGATGAGATATTATGATACTGGCAATAACTTATTGGTTGAATAATTTGATAAATTATTGTTTTAATGACTAAAGTAGATCCGAGTCAAATGTTTACTTTGGTAATTATCCCTAAAGTAGATCCGTCCATGCCGAAGAGTGATGGGTGATATCCGGTCACCTACTCAACTCCACTTTAGGGATAATTGTTCGGTGGGTGCATGAGGAAAGGAATGGGTTTTAACTTTTAAGTTTGTTTTATTATTTTTATTATTAAAATAACTAAAATACCCTTAAAACTAAACTCTTGGGACCATTGATGAAAATAAAAGAGTGCATCAATAAAATTGAATTTTTAATGATCAAATCCATAATAATTCTATTATTAGGTTTAATCATCCTAATAAAAAATAAATAAATAAATAGTTAAAATTGCTCCCTTTACTTTAGCCATTAGATATTGATTTATTGATTTGAGTACGCTGCAAACGGTTTCTATAAGTTTATAGTTTTCTTTTTATACAACTCGTTGATAAGTTATTTCATATTATAATATAAGGTCAATAGGCATCTTTCTCGCCTCACTTGTTAAAAAGTCCCAGTTTCTTAGTTTTGCTCTTTTCTTTTCATCACAACTATTTTAGTATCTTACGTCTCTATTCATTATAATATGAGAGGGTGAAAGTTAAAAAAAAAAAAACAAAAAAAAAAGAAAACTATGAGGCCATAAACCCACAGCCAATGTTTTCATATCTTCTAAGAATAACAAACACCCGTAAAATATAAGTATTAAATGATTTAATCGAACTAAATATTTGAACTTCAATTTCTTTTCATGTTTTTGAAACAGGTGTTTCCAGATAAGTATAAAGACACCAACACCAAATTTTTTATTTACTGGACCGTAAGTTTATGTAATTTTTTTATGTAAACATTTATTTTAATCAACAGTAGTATAATTCTATGAATTATGTTTGAATAGAGTGATGGATATCATGATGGGTGTTACAATCTTGAATGTTCAGCATTTATGCAAACCAGCAATGAGATTGTAATTGGGGGAAGCATATTTCCTACTTCACAAGTTGATGGTTCTCAATATGATCTCACAATATATATTTGGAAGGTATATATTTCCTTATCCAAATTCCTAATTAATCATCTCAAATACTATCTTCATTGCAGTTTTATGATTCATTTAGTTAATATATACTCTAAAACATACAAAAACTATCACTATTTATATACAATTCACGTAAACAATGTTTTTTATAGGACCCAAGCGAAGGAGACTGGTGGATGCAGCTTGGGGATAACGTAATAGGATACTGGCCAGCCTCGCTGTTTCCATACTTAGGTGAGAGCGCATCAATTGTACAATGGGGTGGGGAGGTGAAACCCTCATTCTTAAATGGCCCTCATACGACCACCCAAATGGGCAGCGGTCATTTTCCTGAAGAAGGATACCAGAAAGCAAGCTATATCAACAATATACAAATAGTGGATCAATCTACAGCAGTAAGGGCTCCTGAATCTCTCCAATCCTATGCATCGAACAAGTATTGCTATGATATAAGTATACATGTCAACGATATTGAAAATTGGGGTACTTACCTCTTCTATGGTGGACCTGGTCATAATGAACAATGCCAGTGAAAAATCGAATCAAATCGCGCAACTGTTTTTTTTAGTAACCGTGACATTTATTCACCATTAGATTTTATCTTTTTTAGTAGATGTTCTTATGACTTTTTAACGCTATTAAATTTATGATTTATGTTTGAATTTTCTGCATGCTTCTATGCGTTTCTTTGTTTATTGTTTGTTTCACATAACCATTCTATCACAAACTGTCTACAACTCAACGCAATGCCATCTTTCATAAAACTACTAATGTTTAGATGATAATTTTGAAGTTTTGCATCAACTTAAGCTTTAAATCAATCGGATTAAAACAACAACTTAAGCTTCAACGTATCATAAAGCAAAAGAAAAAAAAGTAAGCATACGAAAAACTTAATATTTGAGATGCTATTTGTTCGAAGCTTATTTGCATCGAGCGAGTGGCGATCCACACAAACATTTGTTGTGTAAGAACGACGAGTTATCGAAGCCTTCTGATCGATATTTTAGCTTCCAAGGTGAAGGAATGGTGCCACATAACCGATTATAACTAACGTTAAGACTTTGTAACATGTAAGCTTCCAATATTTGAGATGGTATCTTGTTATGTGACATATCCAACGTTACCAGTGTGTCAACCATGAAACTCTCGTGTGATAAATCAAACGCGAAGCTGTTTCGTGAGATGTCGATCACAGTTGTGTTATTTGATGAACCAAACAACATCGATGCATCCCCCGACAAGTTGTTTCTCGATACATCAATCCGATAGATTTTCATGTTGCCGAGGGATGTAGGAATGTGACCAGAGAGCATGTTATGTGATAAAGTCAACCCCTGCAAAGAGGGAGACACGAGGTGACCGAATGACTCGGGGATTGACCCTGTGAGCCTGTTTCGGCTAAGATCTAGCCCGATCATATTCGGGAGTGTGGCTAGCGAGGATGGGATCGGGCCGGATAGATTGTTGAACGAAAGGTCAAGAATCATGACACTTTGGAGCTCTGAAAGAAATGAGGGCACGCTGCCCGACACATTGGTCCAACTTATATCGAAAAAAGTAACATGTTTGAGTTTTGTAATGCTTTCGGGAATTTCCCCGATAAGAAAGGGCATCTTGTGGAGACGAAGTGTTTTTAGATATGTCAAATCCCCGATAGACTCGGGGATTGGACCAGCGAGGTTAGAGTAGGTGAGGGAAAAGTCTATGACACGGTTTGTGGTCTCGTCACAATCGAATATGTCACAACAATCGCGATCTGTAGTCCACATAGGCAAGAGTTCACGCCCATTCGAGAAGCTGTTTTTGAATTTTAGAATGGCGGTTTTGTCGTCGGGGTGGCAACGCTCCGCGGTAACGACTACCGGAGACAGAAGAAAGAAAAGAAGCAGCAATGACATGTCTAATGAGTGATAGGAAGAGTGTTGTGGATTTGAAATGGTAGATTTTGACCAAATGGATGAGTTGTAAGGTTGAAGCAAGTCAAAATTGGTGAACTACAAATTTGGACTTTTCTATGTTATTATAACAGAAGAACATAGATTGATGGGATGGAAGAATGTTGAGAAGGGAGGTCAAACATTGACATGCAATGCATTTACAGCCATTGGGAGTGTGGTATAATTGGCTGGGATGCATTATCAAGTGGGAGACTCTATCTGCACTTTGTATCCATTTAGTTTTCGTATTTAAATTCTAATTAACATATACTGTATAGATGTTAGCTATCAAGCATACATGTGGTTTAATGATACGATGTTTGTGTTGCTTTAAAATAACGAGATTCAATTTTTGTAAGTGCAAAGTAGGTAGTATTTAAATGTAAAAAAGTTAATACTAAAAATGCTATCAGCATATATATTTGGAGATTATAATTTTCGGTGAATTTAGAAAAAGAAAACGCTCTCGTTTTGATATCGATGCAAGAGTTGATTAAAGTAACTATTTTAATACCTGTTTATTAAATGCAGAATGTGTAAACAAAGATAGTTTTTTTAAGCAACAAAAAGTCGGATGCTTTATCAATCCGTCGGACCGTTCGGGTGGTCGAATCACATTAATGACCGAATTACGTCATAATAAAACAATTAAAATTATTTATGTATGTCTGTTTCAAACAAAACATCAATATTGCTATATGTAGATGCGACCATTAGATCCGATTCACCGATCTGACTAAACGAGTAGAATATATCTGCATTATCACATCAAGTCTACACTTGTAAACAAGTCAAACTTTCAGCACGTAGAGTGAATAATAAAGATGGGTGTTAAAAGAGGCTAATCATACTAAACTTTAACGAACTCAAGTTGTGTAGAAGCCTATATTAAAACTTGTTCAATAATTAAGCAACTGTTTTATACACCAAGTTTCATCATACTTAAACACCAAAATATGCATATTATTATATAAACACAATTATATTTCTACAGCCTATAATTACAAGATAAAACAACATAGAGAGCAAAGATAAAACAACATAGAGAGAAAAGTAAGATAAAACAACATAGAGAGAAAAGTATGATAAAACAGCATAGAGAGCAAAGTGAGATGAGCTCTTTTAAGTTAAATGAGTCAAGCTCATAATCCAACTTGAACTCGACAAACTCTATTAACTTAACGAATCAGCCTCATGCTTAATCTGACTTGACTCAAACTCAACTCATTTACTATGCTTCCTCATATGCATGTTGAAGTTAGATTAGAAATTTGAGAAAGAAATCCATTGTACTTGAAGCATATAGAAAAAAAGGAATATCATAGTCATTCTTCAACACAAAACACAAAGATCCAACAATGCATCCCACTAGATATATGATAACATGTGACATGATTAAGAAAACAAAAAACAATTCTAGTAATAGTTGTTGGTGCTTCCCTTAAAACACAAGCTCATGAGGCTTCATGCCTGCCTTAAGCGAGAATCTAGCACCCAAATAGCTTTTCAGGTCCGGAACAGCTTCAATGGCTGCAATTAATGCTGCATCTACGGTTTTCTGGTCATCTTTCTTGTCCTGTGGGAGTGTGTTCTTTTCCTGCAATGCACATCATATTAATATTATCGGGTCAAGTATGAGAGAAACAGAATATAAAAATATACTTGAAAAGAAAACGCATTACCTCCTTTTCGGCTTCAAAGAACTCACCCTCTCCTTTCTTCTTCTTTTTCTCAACCTTCTTTCCAAAGTACTTGTCATCAAACTTCTCAACATTCACCCCTGAAATGTCAACCTTTGTTGATGTGGCAATAACGTATGATTGATTCACCCTCCTCAAAGGAACACCATTGATCTTGAATGGGCCTAAAAATTAAAAAAAAATGAAACATAGATTGAAAATAAAAAGAGAAACTCAATAAAACAAGAATTGAAAATTATTACCAATATGTAAGTACTCTTAATAATTATAAAATATGTTAACAAACTTAAATACAAATTCTACTGCATTGCATAAAATATAGAAAAAAAAGTACTTGTTGATTAAGGAACAAAAAAATAGAAGTTTCCATAATAATATGAATCTACTTCTCGACAAAAGATCAATCTGATTGCATGTCATTGTTATAAAACAGGGTAAAGATAGAAACATTTTACCACCATCATTAACAATTATGTTGTCATGCATATGCATATTACTCACTACCATACCATTATTTAATATTGAGAAAAACAATGGCATGAACCTACACACACAAGCTATATCATATACTTAAATGAAGTTATGTCACTTCCTAGAATCAAATTAGGAGTGGCAATTGAGTCAACTATCAAAAACATGAACACTATCCATGACACGCTTAAATCCATGTAACCTAAATACAACTCATTTGACCCATTTGTCTACGCAAGTTACAGGGGTCAACGAAATAAACATGAATTAATAAAAAATGGAAAAGTAAAATACCAGTAACCAGCAACAATCCTGAAGTAAGTTGTTTCAAGAAAACAACCCTCTTCCCCTTAAATCTCCCAGCCAATATGATCAGCACTGTTCCTGGAGTAATGCTAGCCCTAAACACACCCAAATAACCAAAGAAATCAACACCCAAATAACACATGTATGATGTATCCATAACATAACCATCATAACAAAATCAACTACAAACCTAAGCTTAGTTGGTCTGGCTTTGCGCTTATTAACCAAAGGTTTCTTCACATCATCAGCTGGATAAAACTTTGGGGCCTTTTCAGCTGGTGCAGCAGCAACAGCTTTCTTCTCATGCTTAGGGAAAGAACCACCATTTTTAGCCTTAATAGCCCAAAGACCCCTTTTGTGGTACATTTTGGAGCGTGAGTATTTGCCCACACCCCTGATCAAATCAGGGTTCCTGCTCACATGTGGCTTTCTGTCCTTTGGGGCCATTGTTTCTACATTAAAAAAAGTGCATTCAAAATGGTCATTCAAACCAAAATGTTACGAATCATCTGCTCAAACTACATGAAATTGTTCAAAAGTTGCAAGATTTAAATGAAATCTGAGAACTTTGCTAAGAACAATGGCTCAAATTGACATATTGCAGACACTATCAAAGCATTCGAAATCAAATTCAAGAGGTGATTGTGTAAGAAATTCATATAACAGAAGGTAAACAGAGATCAAATTCAGCATGTTGATGGTTGTAATGAATTTGAGTAAGATAATAAAACGATTGTTACCAGTGGTTTTGTTGCTCCGGTGAAGCGCCGAGGGTTCAAACGGCAGTGAGAAATGAAAGAAACCCTAATAGGTCATCATATATTATTCTTTATGGGCCTGATTGTCGGGCTGGACTTACAGAGGCCCTTTTATTGTTCAATAGATATAGTTTTGTGGACTATTACACCAGAAGATAGAAGATATAATGAAGTCTATGGTGCTCTTTATTTTTTCTGTTAGAAAATGTCTGTAATTTACGGATCACATCTGCAGACATCTACAGTAGAAGAGTTGGACAAAATCTTTGCAGTCTGCAAGAAGAAGATTGTCTGTTTTTTAATGTCTGCAGACTGATAAAACCCATATCAAACCCCAACGATAATCCAAAACTCACTACCGATGAAATCGCATCTCAAACACCAACTGAAACAAGCAAAAACATCCTTCAATAGTTCACCAAATCAAAAATCACAATAGTTCACCAAGCAAAAAACACCTTGATGATTACTAGTTTCAGAGGTGGAGGCGGCCGGCAGGTGTGGCGATGGGGGGGAGGCGGTGGAGGCGGAGGAGGCCGACAGGTGTTGCGATGGGGGGGCGGTGGAGGCGGAGGAGGCCGGCGGTGGAGGAGGACGGCAGGTGTGTGTTCGCGATGATAAGGGGGGGCGGTGGAGGAGGAAGGTGGTGGAGGAGGTGGTGGAGGCCGGTAGGTGTGGCGATGGGGGGGAGGCGAAGGAGGCCAGTAGGTGTGGCGATGGGGGGCGGTGGAGGCTGTCACACCCCAACCTTAACGGCGGAAACGTCGAGATGTGAGGGTTAAGATTGTTCATGCCACACAACGCTAATTTTAAAATGACAATATTATTAAAGATCAATATTCATGACGTACATTAAAGAAATAGAGCAAGCTCAAACATCCAACAATACATAAGAAATTTAAAGTCACAAAATGATCAATATCTTTTATTTTAGTCTAGGTCCAATCCTAGATGTATGTAAGTCTTCAAGGCATGCTAACAGTATCATTTCTTGAAACATGTTAAAATGAAAATGTCAACATAATGTTGGTGAATTTTTCATAGTTTTCATACATAAATATATATATATAAAAGATGGCAATTCATGTCATAGGTTATTGAATAAAGTAACTAGGGATGGATGAACAAACGTAGCAATCAAACCTTGACAGATTACAAGATTAAACGATTAGCTAAGTGTATTTGGTTTAACACCAAGTATGCTTGTCAGGCCCATAGATCTATGACGTCGCCAGGCTAACAATAGTTAATGATTGTACATATTATAGTCATCACATGGTAATTACAAGAGTTCAACTAACCACGACAAATAAGAAGAATTGCCCAAGTGTTTACAAGATTCAAACGAGTTTACAAGTGTATTTTTATCATAAGGTTAACATGTTTCACCCCAAAGTATGAAAATATATAAAAGGGGTATGGAAAAACTCACTTTACTAATATGGATAACAAATAAGAAGTCTTGTATAAGATGTCGAGGATTCGATTACGATCAACCTAAATGGAACGTCGTAATAAGTTAATCATAGTGATTTTGGTGTTATACTTATAAATCATTTGTTCATGGTTTTCATGTTAATAAATAGATGTAAGTTATTATTATTTTGGGTAATTAAATAATTTAAATAAGAATTTTAATGTTTAGCATTATTAATAAAAGTTAAATTTTTATTCTCAAATAGTCGTTATTTACTATTTAATAAAATAGTAGTTTTATAGATTTAAAATATTAAACTAATCATCACAATAAGTGTACATTCTAAATATGTACATATATTTATCTTCTTAAAATATATACAAACCAATTTTGTAACTAAATTTTATAACAATAAGGATTCATTAAATTAAAATTATTTAAAAACTAGATGAGATTTATTACAATTTCAAGTTGATAATAGATGGTATTTTATAACACTTCTTGTTTGTTTTATAATAAGAATAAGAATTTCTAGGGTGAATTTCAAATACAATGATTAAAAATGATTTTTATATAGTTAATAATAATATTTAGAATATTTCCTTAAATTTAAAAGTTAAATAGAACCTTTTAAAAAAATATTGGCAGGGGGCCGGGGTCGAACCCGGGACCTCCTGCCTAGCCTCCTTTGTTTTAAACCGGTTGGGCTAAGGCCCAACTGGTGTTATGAAATGAAATTTTATTTTTAAAAGCCTTTTTCCGGAAATTTCCCAATTTTGGTTCAAGAACCCTAGTTCGAAATCCGTCCAATTGAACTTCAATTCGAGGTTGAATCAGGAATTAACATTGGGGCTTTTCTTCCCAATGTAACATCGACTCAAAGACACCCTTAATTACCTGTTTTATGTTGTTCTTGATGGTCTTATGTTCGGACAAGTCGCGACTGCTCTTGATTGAGTAATTCGATGAGTGTGTGTGTGTTTGATGAAATTGGGTGCTCAGATAGTGAAAAGGAGATGTCGAGAGCATTAGCCCTCTGTTTTATAGTGTTAATTCGATCGAATTGATGTCCAATGGCTACAACATTATGGTCGGCCGTTTCAGGTTGTTTCGATTGAATGCAAGGCTGTTTCAGGTGCAATTGAACACCCTAATGACTTCGAAAGGATTAGAGAAATGTTTATATTAGTTTAATTTCAATAATATAGCAATTTAATGTGCAAACGGGTTGAAACTTTAATGAGTTTCGGTTTCGAATCGAAAGCTTAATGAATTGTTGGTTAATTTAGAATTAATCATGGTCCTGAGCTCGAAACATGCTTAGTAACCGGTTAGTTAAAATTTTCAGGATTGAAAATGGGTTGTTAATGGGTTTAAGGGCCGCCGGAGTTTGGTCGGAGAGCGGCCGGAGTAGTCGCCGGAAATACGGGAATGGGAGTTTGGGTTTTAAAATGTTACACATTTGGTCCCTGTGGTTTATGTTTTGTTAATTTTAAACCAAAGTTTAAGTTTCAATTTAAATTAATTACAGTTTAGCCCCTGTAATTTATATTTTTGTTATTTTATATACAAGTCATATATTTACAAGTTTTTAAATTTATAAAACTTATTTTTCTTTTATTAATAATAATTTTAATACTTATTAACATTATTTTATCATTTTATTATTATTATTATTGTTATTATTAATTATCCAATTGTTTAATTTCGTCAACAATTTACAAATGAAACCTCGTACTTGCATTAATAACCCAAAATAAATAACCCTCACAAGAGATAACGACGTTAAACAAACGTTAACTAGAAAAATACGAGAGGTCACAGCCTCCCCAACTTTAAGGAATTTCGTCCCGAAATTAAAGACAAGTCTAAGCAAAAAGATGAAGGTATTTCTTTCTCAATGATCCTCGCGTTCCCAAGTGAACTCAGCTCCACGTTTGTTTTCCCAGCGGACTTTGACGATCGGTGTAGTAGATGTACGGGTCTTTTTCAACGTTCGGTCCATGATCTCGATAGGTTTCTCAACAAAATGCAATGACTCGTCAATTTGGATTTCCTCCAAAGGGATATGCAAATTTTCATCAGCCAAGCATTTCCTCAGGTTTGAGACATGGAAGACAGGATGAACCCCGCTAAGTTCGGAAGGTAGTTCCAGTTTGTAAGCCACTTTCCCAATTCTTTTCAGAATCTTGAAAGGTCCTACAAAACGTGGGGCTAACTTACCCTTTTTTCCAAAGCGAATAACACCCTTCCATGGAGAGACTTTGAGAAGAACCATGTCGCCGACTTGAAATTCCAACGGTTTGCATCTTTTATCGGCATAACTCTTTTGATGACTTCTAGCCACCTCAAGGTTATTTCGGATTTTGGAGATTTTGTCGGTCGTTTCTTGAATAAGTTCAGGACCAGTGATGAGATTCTCACAAATGTCAGTCCAACAGATCGGAGAACGGCATTTACAACCGTATAAAGCCTCGAATGGTGCCATCTTGATGCTCGAGTGATACGTATTGTTATACGAAAATTCTGCTAAAGGCAGATGCGTATCCCAGTCACCACTAAAATCAAGGACACAAAGACGCAGCAAGTCCTCAAGGGTTTGGATTGTTCGCTCGGTTTGACCGTCCGTTTGAGGATGGTAAGCCGTGCTCAAATCTAGTTGAGTACCCAAAAGTTCTTGCATCGAAGACCAAAAGTGTGAAGTAAAACGAGCATCGCGATCGGAGATAATGTGCAACGGCACGCCATGACGACTCACAATTTCATCGATGTAGATACGAGCCAACCTTGAAACCTTGTAAGTGGCTCGTATTGGTATGAAATGTGCCGTTTTGGTCAAACGGTCAACAATCACCCATATACTATCATGGCCACGAGAGGTACGTGGTAACTTGGTTACGAAATCCATGGCTATATGTTCCTATTTCCACATAGGAATTTCGGGTTGTTCAAGTAAACCACTAGGCCTTTGATGTTCGGCTTTGACCCTTGCACACATAAGGCACTTAGACACATAAGATGCGATATCTTTCTTCATTCCTGGCCACCAATATTGGCCACGCAGATCCATATACATCTTATCAGATCCAGGATGAATAGAATATCGGGTTTGATGAGTTTCGTTCACGATGAAGTGACGGAGATTATCGCGATTCGGGATCCAAAGTCGATTCAAGAAGTACCTCATACCATTCAGTTTTGTCTCCAATTGTGACTGAACAGTATACGTCAGATCTTCATCTTTCTCTTCCTCGGTTAGCGCCGCTTGTTGAGCCTCGCGAATGCAAAACTCGAGATCACTATCAATCCTTTGAAACATGATAGTGGCCTCGTTAACGTCCACATGAATCTCGGTGTCAAATTCTCCTAACATGTCAAACCATTGTCTCCGATCTCGGATTTCTTGAAGCGAGACAGTCTTGTTGTGGATCTTATGACTCAGCGCGTCGGCTACAACATTCGCTTTTCCAGGATGATAGCGAATGTCACAGTAGTAGTCGTTAATTAGTTCAACCCAACATCTTTGTCGCATGTTGAGGTCCTTTTGATTAAACACGTGTTGGAGGCTTTTATGATCGGTGTAGACTATACATTGCGTCCCATAGAGATAATGCCGCCAGATTTTCAAAGCAAATACCACGGCACCAAGTTCGAGATCATGAGTTGTGTAGTTCACTTCATGAACCTTCAATTGCCTTGACGCGTAAGCTATGACTTTACCTCGTTGCATGAGAACACAACCAAGGCCTTGACTAGACGCGTCGCAATATATGGTGAAGTCATCGTTTCCATCAGGGAGAGTTAAGATAGGAGCATTACACAATTTGTGTTTCAAAGTCTCGAACGCATCTTCTTGTTCGGGTCCCCACTCAAAAATTTTATTCTTTTGAGTCAGCGTCGTAAGCGGTTTAGCAATCTTTGAAAAGTTTGCAATGAACCTACGGTAATAACCTGCTAATCCCATAAAAGAACGAACCTCAGTTGGGGTCGTGGGAACACACCAATTCTTCACGGCATCTATTTTTGTAGGGTCG
Source organism: Flaveria sonorensis (assembly GCA_025506505.1). Taxonomy (NCBI): domain Eukaryota; kingdom Viridiplantae; phylum Streptophyta; class Magnoliopsida; order Asterales; family Asteraceae; genus Flaveria; species Flaveria sonorensis. The sequence goes on along the minus strand of CM046423.1, from coordinate 14,804,444 downwards.
ACGTGAATTCCTTGGCTATTCACCACATGTCCTAGGAATTGAACTTCCTCGAGCCAGAATTCGCACTTTGAGAATTTGGCATATAGTTGTTCCTTCTTCAAAAGATCGAGGACTTGACGTAAATGCCACTCATGATCGGTCTTTGTCTTGGAATAGATGAGAATGTCATCAATAAACACGATCACAAATTTATCCAAATACGGTTTACATACCCGATTCATGAGATCCATGAAGACAGCAGGTGCATTAGTCAAGCCAAAAGGCATAACCATGAACTCATAGTGTCACACCCCAACCTTAACGGCGGAAACGTCGAGTTGTGAGGGTTAAGATAGTCCATGCCACACAACACTAATTTAAAATGACAATATTATAAATATTCAATATTCATGACATACATTTAAGAAGAAACATAATTCATAACTTATGATGTTCAACGTCAAATAATAACAAAGATGTATTTTTATTTTAATCTAGGTCCAGTCTTAGATGTGACAATGGCTTTAAGCATATCAGACCGTATCATTTCCTGAAATATGTTAAAAATAAAAGGGTCAACATAAAGTTGGTGAGCTTTCCATGGTTTTCATACGATAAATATATAAAAGATGGCAATTCAAGTCATAAGTTAGTGAATAAAGTAATTAGGGATGTATGAACAAATGTAACAATCAAACCTTAACAGTTTACAAGATTACAAGATTACAAGAATATACGATTAGCTAAGTGTACTTGGATTAACCAAGCAGGCTTGTCAGGCCCATAGATCTATGACGTCGCCAGGCTACCAATAGTTTAACATGTTTCACCCCAAAATGTGAAAATATGAAAAAGGGGCATGGAAAAACTCACATGGTAATAAGGATGAACAATTAGGAAGTCTTGTATGAAATGCCGAGGATTCGTTAACGTTCACCTAAACGGAACGTCGTATTAGGTTAATCACGGTGATTTTGGTGTTATGTTAATATCCATTTATCCATGATTTTCATGTTTTTAAACAGGTGCAGATTATTATGGTTATTTTGATAATTAAGAATTCTTAATGATAAACACTATTAATAAAAGTTACATTTTTTTATTATTATTATTATATGGTTATTATTTACTATTAAATAATAACTTTTGTAGATTTAACTTATTATAATAGTTATAATACGTGTGTATATGTATATATTTATTTTTCATAAAATAAATATAAATAAATTATAACTTATTTTATAAAGTTAATGAATTTATTACATTTAAACTATTAAATAAGATTTATTATAAGTTTTGAATTTAATGGTGAATAGTATTTTATAATAAATTTTTAAAGTGTTTAAATAAAAGAAATTTCTAAAAAAAAATATTAAAGAAATTGATATTGCATATTTTCTGATTAAAATACTTTTTAAATGATTATTTATAATTTTTAAGTATTTTTCAGTTTTTTTTAATCTGCTCAAAAACGTTTTAAAAATTTATGGGAGGTGCCCGGGGTCGAACCCGGGACCTGACGTCGCCAGGCTAGCAATAGTTGATGATTGTACATATAATAGCCATAACATGGTAATTACAAAAGTTCAACTAACCACGACAAATAAAATGAATTGCCCAAATGGTTACAAGATTTAAACGAGTTTACAAGTGAAATGATTATAAGTTTAACATGTTTCACCCCAAAATGTGAAAATATGAAAAAGGGGCATGGAAAAGCTCACATGGTAATAAGGATGAACAATTAGGAAGTCATGTATGAAATGCCGAGGATTCGTTAACGTTCACCTAAACGGAACGTCGTATTAGGTTAATCACGGTGATTTTGGTGTTATGTTAATATCCATTTATCCATGATTTTCATGTTTTTAAACAGGTGCAGATTATTATGGTTATTTTGACAATTAAGAATTTTTCATAATAAACACTATTAATAAAAGTTAGATTTTTTTATTTATTATTATATGGTTATTATTTACTATTAAATAGTAATTTTTATAGATTTAACTTATTATATTAGTTATAATGCGTGTGTATATGTATATATTTATTTTTCATAAAATAAATATAAATAAATTGTAACTTATTTTATAAAGTTAATGAATTTACTACATTTAAACTATTAAATAAGATTTATTATGAGTTTTGAATTTAATGGTGAATAGTATTTTATAATAAAATTTTAAAGTGTTTAAATAAAAAAATTTCTAAAAAAAAATATTAAAGAAATTGATATTGCATATTTTCTGATTAAAATACTCTTTAAATGATTATTTATAATTTTTAAGTATTTTTCAGTTTTTTTTAATCTGCTAAAAAACGTTTTAAAAATTTATGGGAGGTGCCCGGGGTCGAACCCGGGACCTCCTGTGTATACTCTGAGTGTGGAACTGGCTGGGCTAAGCCCAGTTTGTTGATGAATTTAGAAACCAAATTTTAAAATCCTTTTTCAGAAAACCCCCAAATTCCCACATAAACCCTAATTTGAAATCAGTGAAATCGAACCTTGATTCGAAGTTTACCCCCAAATTAATCATAGGGCTTTTGATCCCCACATCAAACCGAGTATAAACATATATTTAATTTACCTGTTTTCGATTGAATTAAAGGGAAACAGTATGGTGGATAGCCGACGAGTTCTTCGAAGAAGGATTTGTTGTGTGTGTGTATTATTGCGAAATTGAGCTTACAGTGAGTATAGGTATGTCGATTAGAGCAGAAGCCCTCTAATTTATAGAGTTAATTTGCTCGAATTGATGTCCAACGGCTACCCCTTTATGGTCGGTCGTTCGTTTCAGGTTGTTTCGAGTACTTACACAGTTGTTTCAGGTGCAATTGAACACTCTAATAACTTCGAAATGATTATTAGAGCGTATATGTTTGTTTAATTTGATTATTATTATGCTTTAAGTGGGTAACGGCTTTGAGAATTCAATGATCATTCGGTTACAGATAGAAACCATCAAGACTTCGATTAAAATCCGATTAAAGAGCCTCCACAGGTTCGAAACTATCCTATGATTGTAAAGAAGGGTTAAATTCGGTGTAAATCTAGCGTTTTGGGGGTGGTCGGAGCTCGGCCGGAGCTCCCATCGGAAAATCGGGGTGTTTGGGGTTGGGTTTTAAAATTTACACATATCTTGTTTTGTCATTTAAAACCAAAGTTTAAGTTTCAATTTAAATAAATTACAGTTTAGACCCTGCAGTGTTTAACTTTATTATTTTAGGCACAAATTATATTTTATAAATTTTTAAGATATTAATCTTATATTACTTTTATTTATTAACAATATTAATACTTATTAATACAAAACAAGCCCTTACAAGAGATAAGAGAATCTATAACGACTATTTAACAAATACACGAGAGGTCACACTCTCCCCGACTTTAAGGAATTTCGTCCCGAAATTAAAGACAAAACTAAACGAAAAGAAAGGGATATTTCTTCTTCATGTAGTCCTCGCGTTCCCAAGTGAACTCAGCTCCACGTTTGTTTTCCCAACGGAATTTGACGATCGGTGTTGTAGATGTACGAGTCTTCTTCTGTGACATCCGGTAATTTTCAGTTACCAAACTCCGTTAGTTCCGTTAAGTCTTGCATACACGTGTCGTGCACACACACTAGTTGTCGTTGAACGTTGGTGACTTAACAATAATCAGTAATGTTAAATTGATGATAATTAAGTTAACAATGTGATTATTAAGTTATGCTTATGTGATTTAAATGTTAACTGTAATTTTATCGCGTAACGTGAAAACGTGTATATTTATTTCGTGTGTCTTGTGATAAATGGAAATTATGCATGATTGTTATTTGTGATTAATAATAATTGTGTTTAGTAGTTAAAAACTATTTAAAAACTATTCAAAAAGCCTAATCTTTATAAAATACAAAATGCAAGGGTTTAAAGGGTATTTATGCAAAATTAAATTAATAAAACAAAAACTCCAACCCTAATCCCACCCTACGGCCGCGATCGACCTCCCCACATCCACAAACCTGCGATTTCAGCCAAGAACAAGCATTCACATTCGATTTTGGACCGATTTCAAGCATCACAACAAGTTAGAATCATCAATTGCGAGCCATTACACGTTTAAAGGTTAGATTTTTACATGTTTTTGATGATTCTTCATGTTGGCCGAATGTTCCATGCGAAAACTGCAATTGGTGGTCGATTGATGCCTAGTTGTTGATGTTAATGTGTTTACTAGATAGATTACATGTTAATTAACGTCAAGTATGCAATAAAGGTTGGATTTTTACAAGTTTTTATGGAAATTACATTAGGGCCGAAACCCTAATTCGAAACTTGCAATTGGAGGCCGATTTATTGATGTTGGTTGGTGTTATTATGTTAGTTGGATTGTATATATGCTAGTTAACGTTGATTATGCAAGAAAGCTATGATTTTGATACGTTGTTCATAGGTTACTAATAATAGTAACTTTATTTTGCATGAATTGATGATTGGATGATGTATGAATGTTATGGATGTGTTTGTGATGGTGATTAGATGCTAGGTTGATGATATGAACAATTTAAAAATCAAGAAGATGTCTTATAGTTCATACATTGCTAAAAATAGTAACTTTTGGTGTTGAATATTGATGAATCATCATGATTAGGTGTTGTTGATCATGTTTAAATGTTGTCATGGATTTGGATTGGTATATAATTGATGAATCCACGAATGTCTTGGGTGTTTGATGAAATTGGGATGTACTTTCCCAAAAGGGAAACTTTAATTGTGCAAATCCTTGAATTGGATGATTTGAGCATGTTTGGGATATTAGGATCATGCTAGTGTGTTCATGGATGGTTTCTAAGGTGATGAAATGTGTTGTTTAGGTTATAGGGATGTTGATTTGGTTTGTTACCTGTTTTGGCCTGTTGTGATTCGCATGACTTGTGTGATATCTAGTTGTATGATGATCTAGGTAGTACATGTGGTTAATGAAGTGCTATATGTAATCAAGTTGTATGTGAACATGTATGATATGCTGTTGTGTTAGTATTAACGAGTTATCACCTATAATGTCACCAACGGGTCAAACGGGTCAACTGGGTCTAATGTGTCTTGTCTTTCTAAAACCTTGAGTTCTTTGGGTTGTAAATCACTTAGGGTTTCATATTGATTTTGTGTACACATACTTATGTACTCACGTGTTCTAGGTGACCTTTGAAGGTTGTCTTTCCCCTCTTTCTTTCAAGTTAAGCTCTAAGTTAATTCTTGCGCGCATCAGGTGAGTTCTTGCCCCACTCATTTTACATAATCTCTTTTGGGGGAGATAGCATACTGTTGATCACAAACGCTTTTATATATGAGTGTGTATAATATTGATATAGTGTTGTTTACCATGGAAAGACCTCACACTTTCGGATTGTTAATATTGACTAGCGGGGAAATTTTGGGTAGTACTACTGGGTCTGACGAGCCCCACCTGCGTGACTCGAGGTCATACGGGTGCAATTTTGTCCTAACTTATATTCGTCACGACCTGGTAAGTCGTGACGGGAGGCAACAAACGTAACACAGTCAGCTTCGATCGCGAAATCACTATGATTAATATTTTTATGTTAATAGACTAGCTATCTATTACAATACACTACTTATGCTCTGGAAACTGTTGATTGGTTTATATTTTAACGCAAACTCTTGAACTCACCAACCATGTGTTGACTTGTTTAGTATGCTATTCTCAGGTTAAGGTTGCCAGTTGCCTAGGAGCACGCACACCAGCATTGTTGAGTTGTCTACATTGCCTTGTTTACAAATTTGGGATTATTTTCATATTAAATAATTGTGTTTGGGGCGCGTATGTTTTGCGCATTCTCTTTACATACTACTTGTTTTGGGTTTTCTGGTTTTAAAAACGCTTCTGCAGTATTTTAAACGTTAACTCTGGTTTTGTTTATTTATCATATAGAGTCGTTCTTGGTCACTAATGACTGAGATCCTGGTATGTCACGCGCCTCGCGGTAAAACCCCGCACGCGGATTTTGAGGGTGTGACATCTTCAATGTTCGATCCATAATCTCGACAAGCTTCTCAACGAAATGCAACGACTCGTTACTTTGGATTTCCTCCAAAGGAACATGCAAACTTTCATCGGCTAGGCATTTCCTCAAGTTTGAGACATGGAAGACAGGATGAATCCCGCTAAGTTCGGAAGGTAGTTCTAGTTTGTAAGCCACTTTCCCAATTCTTTTCAGAATTTTGAAAGGTCCTATAAAACGAGGGGCTAACTTACCCTTCTTCCCAAAGCGAACAACACCCTTCCATGGAGAGACCTTAAGAAGAACCATATCGTAGACTTGGAACTCCAATGGTTTGCGTCTTTTATCGGCATAACTCTTTTGACGACTTCTAGCCACCTCAAGGTTATTTCGGATTTTGAAGACTTTGTCGGTCGTTTCTTGGATAAGTTCAGGACCAATGATGAAATTCTCACCAATGTCAGTCCAACAGATCGGAGAATGGCATTTACGACCATATAAAGCCTCGAATGGTGCCATCTTGATACTCGAGTGATAGCTATTGTTATACGAAAATTCCGCTAATGGCAGATGCGTATCCCAGTCACCACCAAAATCAAGGACACAAAGACGCAGCAAGTCCTCAAGGGTTTGGATTGTTCGCTCGGTTTGACCGCCTGTTTGAGGATGGTAAGCCGTGCTCAAATCCAGTTGATTACCCAAAAGTTCTTGCATCGAAGACCAAAAGTGTGAAGTAAAACGAGCATCGCGATCGGATATAATGTGCAACGACACGCCATGACGACTCATAATTTCATCGATGTAGATACGAGCCAACCTTGAAACCTTGTAAGTGTCTCGTATTGGTATGAAATGTGCCGTTTTGGTCAAACGGTCAACAATCACCCATGGTGAAGAGCTAGGTCGAATAAATCCCTTATCGGATAACTCTTGTAGTTGACTAGCTAGTTCTTGCATTTCAGACGGTGCAAGACGATAAGGTGACTTAGCCACGGGGTTTGCACCAGCGATCAAGTCAATCTTGAACTCAACTTCTCGCATGGGAGGAAACCCACTAAGATCCTCGGGAAACACCTCGGGAAAATCCCGCACGACAGGTATATCCTTTAGTTCTTTACCCTTGGCTTTCGTGTTGACTACGTAAGCCATAAAAGCTATGTAGTTTTTACTTAAGCACTTTCGGGCCTTGATACCAGACATGAGTTTAAGTCTTTGGGATGATCTTTCTCCAAAGACCTTTAAGGTATCGCCCGATGGTAAAGGAATTCGAATGCACTTCTCGAAGCATATAATTTCCGCATGTTGCTTGGCTAACCAATCCATGCCGATAATAACATCGAAGCTCCCTAGTTGCATAGGAATAAGGTCGATAAGAAACTCGTGCTCGTTAAGACTCAAGGTACAATCGCGTATCACGACGTCGACTACAATAGATTTGCCATCGGCTACCTCGACCGTAAAGGATCTTTCCAAGTTTGAACGCGGCTTAGAAAGAATAAGCTCGAACTCTAAAGACACGAAACTCTTATCCGCACCCGAATCAAAAAGTATAGAGGCATATTTACTATTTACAAGGTACATACCTGCTCAAATAATAAACTATCATTGGCGCATGGAAAGCAGGGAGGAATTTTACAAAATTAAAGAACGATTAAAAGAATTTTAACGACGTACCATTCACCACGTCGTTGTTAGCTTGGGCTTGGTTGGCATTGATGTTCAATGCCCTTCCACGAGCCTGTGGCACATTTCCCGCATTGCGGGGGCATTGTGGACGGACATGACCCGGTTCGCCACAGTTGTAGCAGACTTGGTTTGCAGCCAACGACGTATTATTCGGAACACGAAGGCAAGTAGCTACCAGATGCCCATACTTCCAGCACAACTAGCAAACTCTGCAAGGAGTGTTACTCGTGTGATGGTACTTGTAAGTATTGCACATCGGGTGCGGCCCAGTATAAGCCCTTGCCACGGGGGCTTGGTTTGCAATGACAGCTTGTCTTTGAGGGGCATTTGGTGCTGTCACCGCGTAGTTCCGAGCCGGTGTGAACTTGCGCTTTTTGCTCTTGATAGAGGACTCGGCCTTCACCTCTTTCGCAGCCTCGGGAGTCACCTTCACAGCAGCTTTGGCACCTTTCACCGTCAGAGTACCAGCTCTAATATGATTTTCAGAGAGTTGGGCGGTGATATTGATCGCCTCCTCCAAAGTGGTGGGCCTACTTCCCACCACAGCGTCTTGAATTTGAGGTGGTACCGCCTTGATAAATTTCTCGATGTTGCGGGGTACAGTATCTATCATATGTGGTAGAAGCATGCTCAATTCATGATGTCGAGTGGAATAAGCCAAATGATTCCCGCTATCTTGCTTGAGGTTCCAAAACTCTTCTTCCAGCTTTTGCAATTCACTCCTTGGGAAGAATTTCTGGATCATGATATCCTTAAACTCTTCCCAAGACAACGCCAAGGCAACTTCAGCACCTTGGTTTCTTTTCTCGCTATTCCACCATGTGAGTGCCCGTTGTTGAAGGACACTTGCAGCATAGCGGACCTTAAGCTCCTCGGGACACTCGCTGTTGATGAACGTCATTTCCATACTCTCGAACCACTCGAGAAGTCCAGTGGCTCCTTCCTTTCCACTAAAGTTAGTGGGTTTGCACGAGTTGAAGTGCTTGAACGTGCAGGTATGGTTATTCCCACCTTGGTTGTTGCTATTCTCCCCATGACCATTGTTGCCATCACCACCATTTGTTCCATAGGCGTTGTTGCTGTTATTGGCCATTAAGGTGCTACTAAGTTCAGCTACCATAGTCGGAAGTATATCAGCCATTTGAAGGGCGATCATCGCAGCAAGTTTGCGGTCGGAGGTAGCACACTTTCCATGATGACGAGACATTCTATAAGATGGAAATAAAGAAGATATTAGTATTCGAAAATAAACCAGTTCAGTAAATCAAGAATTTTTTTTTGAAAAATATAACCAGGATGGTTCCATTTGGTACCACATAGCCAATAGGAACATGGACACGTCGGGTGACTTAATCCCGATTATCTAGAGGAAGATGTGTATGTTGACCATAATTTTGCACTCATCCCAGAAATCCCCAGGTAAGCATAACAGGTCTCGCAATGAGATTTATACGGAATGCTTGCCTTAGCCCGTGGGCCTTTTACCAGGAAGTCCAGAATACAGGTGTTTATGTGTCACACACTTCCCTAATGCTATCAGAATTAAAACCACGATGAGATTTTTTAAGATTTAGACGTATCTCCTAAAGAATTTTTCCACTCAATAAGATGCGTAGTTTTCCACACATAGTCGAGAATAAGATTTAGGAAAGATTAGACACGGTAGAACGTAGAGGCATAAGAAGAGGATTAGAAAGTTGGGGTTTACAAGGTTCAAGGCACATTCCTAAGGCACTATTTTCTAAATAATAACAAATAGCACATAAGGAATTGATCATGCATCATAATAGGCATATAAGCATACTTACAAGATCATAGCAATTGTCATGAAAAGGGTTCCTAGTTTAACCATAGTCTAAGCCACCATTTCTAATAACCTAAATCCCTATAGTTATAGGCTCTGATACCAATCTGTCCAAATAAGGTTTACATACCCGATTCATGAGATCCATGAAGACAGCAGGTGCATTAGTCAAGCCAAAAGGCATAACCATGAACTCATAGTGTCACACCCCAACCTTCACGGCGGAAACGTCGAGATGTGAGGGTTAAGATAGTTCATGCCACACAACACTAATTTAAAATGACAATATTATAAATATTCAATATTCATGACATACATTTAAGAAGAAACATAATTCATAACTTAGGATGTTCAACGTCAAATAATAACAATGATGTATTTTTATTTTAATCTAGGTCCAGTCTTAGATGTGACAATGGCTTCAAGCATATCAGACCGTATCATTTCCCGAAACATGTTAAAAATAAAAGGGTCAACATAAAGTTGGTGAGCTTTCCATGGTTTTTATACGATAAATATATAAAAGATGGCAATTCAAGTCATAAGTTAGTGAATAAAGTAATTAGGGATGTATGAACAAATGTAACAATCAAACCTTAACAGTTTACAAGATTACAAGATTACAAGAATATACGATTAGCTAAGTGTACTTGGATTAACCAAGCAGGCTTGTCAGGCCCATAGATCTATGACGTCGCCAGGCTAGCAATAGCTGATGATTATACATATAATAGCCATAACATGGTAATTACAAAAGTTCAACTAACCATGACAAATAAAATGAATTGCCCGAATGGTTATAAGATTTAAACGAGTTTACAAGTGCAATGATTATAAGTTTAACACGTTTCACCCCAAAATGTGAAAACATGAAAAAGGGGCATGAAAAAACTCACATGGTAATAAGGATGAACAATTAGGAAGTCCTGTATGAAATGCCGAGGATAACGTTCACCTAAACGGAACGTCGTATTAGGTTAATCACGGTGATTTTGGTGTTATGTTAATATCAATTTATCCATGATTTTCATGTTTTTAAACAGGTGTAGATTATTATTGTTATTTTGATAATTAAGAATTTTTAATGATAAACACTATTAATAAAAGTTAGATTTTTTTTATTATTATATGGTTATTATTTACTATTAAATAGTAATTTTTGTAGATTTAACTTATTATATTAGTTATAATGCGTGTGTATATGTATATATTTATTTTTCATAAAATAAATATAAATAAATTGTAACTTATTTTATAAAGTTAATGAATTTACTACATTTAAACTATTAAATAAGATTTATTATAAGTTTTGAATTTAATGGTGAATAGTATTTTATAATAAATTTTTAAAGTGTTTAAGTAAAAGAAATTTCTAAAAAAAAATATTAAAGAAATTGATATTGCATATTTTCTGATTAAAATACTTTTTAAATGATTATTTATAATTTTTAAGTATTTTTTAGTTTTTTTTAATCTGCTCAAAAACGTTTTAAAAATTTATGGGAGGTGCCCGGGGTCGAACCCGGGACCTCCTGTGTATACTCCGAGTGTGGAACCGGCTGGGCCAAGCCCAATTTGTTGTTGAATTTACAAACCAAATTTTAAAAATCCTTTTTTAGAAAAACCCCATATTCCCACATAAACCCTAATTTGAAATCAGTGAAATCGAACCTTGATTCGAAGTTTACCCCCAAATTAATCATAGGGCTTTTGATCCCCACATCAAACCGAGTATAAACATATATTTAATTTACCTGTTTTCGATTGAATTGAAGGGAAATAGTAAGGTGGATAGCCGAAGAGTTCTTCGAAGAGGGATTTGATGTGTGTGTGTATTATTGTGAAATTGAGCTTACAGTGAGTATAGGAATGTCGATTACTGCAGAAGCCCTCTAATTTATAGAGTTAATTTGCTCGAATTGATGTCCAACGGCTACCCCTTTATGGTCAGCCGTTTCAGGTTGTTTCAAGTGCTTACACAGCTGTTTCAAGTGCAATTGAACACTCTAATAACTTCGAAATGATTATTAGAGCGTTCATGTTTGTTTAATTTGATTATTATTATGCTTTAAGTGGCTAACGGCTTTGAGAATTCGATGATCATTCGGTTACAGATAGAAACCATCAAGACTTCGATTAAAATCCGATTAAAGAGCCTCCACAGGTTCGAAATTGTCCTATGATTGTAAAGAAGGGTTAAATTCGGTGTAAATCGAGCGTTTTGAGGGTGGCCGGAGCTCGGCCGGAGCTCCCACCGGAAAATCGGGGTGTTTGGGGTTGGGTTTTAAAATTTACACATTGAGTCCCTGCTGTTCTTGTTTTGTCATTTAAAACCAAAGTTTAAGTTTCAATTTAAATAAATTACAGTTTAGACCCTGCAGTGTTTAACTTTATTATTTTAGGCACAAATTATATTCTACAAAATTTTAAGATATTAATCTTATATTACTTTTGTTTATTAACAATATTAATACGTATTATAATTATTTACTATTATTAGTATTATTTTTTTTATTATTATTTTTAATTTTAACATTTTCTTTGTTATTATTATTATTATGGTTATTATTATTATTGACAATATTAATTATCCAAGCATTTAATTACATCAAGAATTTACAAAATGAATCTCCGTAATTGCATTAATACAAAACAAGCCCTTACAAGAGATAACGGAATCAGTAACGACTATTTAACAAATACACGAGAGGTCACACATAGTGTCCATATCGAGCACGAAACGAGGTCTTTGGAATGTCGTTGTCATGAACACGTGGTTGATGATACCCAGAACGTAGATCGATCTTTGAGAATTTTGTAGCTCCTTGAAGTTGATTGAAGAGATCATCAATTCGAGGAAGAGGATATCGGTTCTTGATAGTGAGTTTGTTGAGTTCCCGGTAGTCGATGCACATACGGAAAGAACCATCTTTCTTTTTCACAAACAGCACGGGTGCACCCCATGGTGAAAAGCTAGGTCGAATGAAACCCTTATCGGTCAACTCTTGCAGTTGAGTAGCTAGTTCTTGCATTTCAGACGGTGCAAGACGATAAGGTGACTTAGCCACGGGATTCGCACCAGGAATTAGATTGATTTTAAACTCAACTTCTCGAACGGGAGGTAACCCACTAAGATCCTCGGGAAATACCTCAGGAAAATCTCGTACGACAGGGATATCCTTCAGTTCCTTCCCCTTGGCTTTCGTGTTGACTACGTACGCCATAAAAGCTACGTAGTTTTTACTTAAGCACTTTCGGGCCTTGATACAAGACATGAGTTTGAGTCCTTGGGATGATCTCTCCCCAAAGACCTTTAGGGTATCACCTGATGGTAAGGGAATTCGAATACACTTCTCGAAGCATATGATTTCCGCGTGTTGCTTGGCTAACCAATCCATGCCGATAATAATGTCAAAGCTCCCCAGTTGCATTGGAATAAGGTCGATGAGAAAGTCGTGCTCGTTAAGACTTAAGATGCAATCGCGTATCACGACGCCGACTTCGATAGGCTTGCCATCGGCTACTTCGACCGTAAAGGATCTTTCTAAATTAGAACGCGGCTTAGAAAGAATAGGCTCGAACTCTAAATACACGAAACTCTTATCCGCACCCGAATCAAAAAGTACAGAAGCATATCTACTATTTAAAAGATACATACCTGCTCAAGTAATAAATTATCATTGGCACATGGAAAGCAGTCATGGATTTTACAGGATAAAATGACGATTAAAAGAAATTAACGACGTACCATTCACCACATCGTTGTTGGCTTGAGCTTGGTTGACATTGATATTGAAAGCCCTTCCTCGAGACGGTGGCATAGTTCCCGTATTGTGAGGACATTGTGGACGGAAATGTCCAGGTTCGCCACAGTTATAGCAGGCTCGATTAGTCACCGACGCAGCATTGTTCGGAGCATGAAGGTAAGTAGCCACCAGATGCCCATACTTCCCACACAACGAGCAAACTCGGCATGGAGTGTTACTAGCGTGATGGTACTTGCAGGTATTGCACATCGGGTGTGGCCCAGTATAAGCCCTTACCATGGGGGCTTGATTTGCAACGACAGCTTTCCTTTAAGGGGCATTTGGTGCTGTCACCGCTTAATTACGAGCCGGTGTGAACTTGCGCTTCTTGCCTTTGAAAGAGGACTCGGCCTTCACCTCCTTTGTAGCCTCGGGAGTCACCTTCACAGCAGTCTTGGCATCTTTCACCATCAAAGTACCAGCCCTAATATGGTTTTCAGTGAGCTGGGCGGTGATATTAATCGTCTCCTTTAAAGTTGTAGGCCTAATACCCACCATGGCATCTTGAATTTGAGATGGTACCCCCTTAATAAACTTCTCGATGTTGCGGGGCACGGTATCCACCATGTGAGGTAGGAGCATGCTCAGTTCATGATGCCGGGTGGAATAAGCCAAGTGGTTGCCACTATCTTGCTTGAGGTTCCAGAATTCTTCCTCCAGCTTTTGCAATTCATTCCTCGGGCAGAACTTTTGGATCATTATGTCCTTAAATTCTTCCCAAGGCAACGCCAAGACAACTTCAGTCCCTCGGTTCCTTTTCTCACTATTCCACCACGTGAGTGCCCGTTGTTGAAGGACACTTGCAGCATAGCGGACCTTGAGTTCATCGGGACACTCGCTGACGATAAACGTATTTTCCATACTTTTGAACCACTCGAGAAGTCCAGTGGCTCCTTCTTTTCCACTAAAGTTAGTGGGTTTGCACGAGTTGAAATGCTTGAATGTGCAGGTTCCACCTTAGTTGTTGCTATTTTCCCCTTGACCATTGTTGTCACCACCACCATTGTTTCCATTGGTGTTGTTGTTGTTGTTGGCCATTAAGGTGCTGCTAAGTTCAGCAACCATTATCGGAAGTATAGCAGCCATTTGCCGGGCGATCATTGCAACGAGTTTACGATCGAAGGTAGCACGCTTTCCTTGATGGCGAGACATTCTATAAGATAAATAAAGGAAATATTAGTATTCGGGGATAAACCAGTTCAAGGTAACCAGGAATTTTAGATATTTTATATATAACCAGGATGGTTCCAATTGGTACCACATAGCCAATAGGAACATGGACACGTCGAGGTGACTTAATCCCAATTACCTCGAGGAAGATGTGTATGTTGACCATAATTTAGCACTCATCCCAGAAATCCCCAGGTAAGCATAATAGGTCTCGTAATGAGATTTATACGAAATGCTTGCCTTAGCCCGAGGGCCTTTTGCCAGGAAATCCAGAATACAGATGTTTATGTGTCACACACTTCCCTAAGGCTATCAGAATTAAAACCTCGATGAGATTTTTTTAAGATTTAGACGTATCGTCCAAAGAATTTTCCACTCGATAAGATGCGTAGTTTTCCACACGTAGTCGAGAATAAGATTAAGAAAGGATTAGGCGCGGTAGAACGTAGAGGCATAAGAAGAGGATTAGAAAGTTGGGGTTTACAAGGTCCAAGGCATATTCCTAAGGAATTATTGCTAAATGTAAACAAATAGCACATAAGGAATTGATCATGCATCATGTGATAGGCATATAAGCATACTTACAAGATCATAGCAAATGTCATGTAAAGGGTCCCTAGTTTAACCATAGTCTAGGCCATCATTTCTAATAACCTAAATCCCTATAGTTATGGGCTCTGATACCAATCTGTCACACCCCAACCTTAACGGCGCTAATTTTAAAATGACAATATTATTATAGATCAATATTCATGACGTACATTAAAGAAATAGAGCAAGCTCAAACATCCAACAATACATAAGAAATTCAAAGTCACAAAATGATCAATGTCTTTTATTTTAGTCTAGGTCTAATTCTAGATGTATATAAGTCTTTAAGGCATTCTAACAGTATCATTTCCTGAAACATGTTAAAATGAAAAGGTCAACATAATATTGGTGAGTTTTCCATAGTTTTCATACATAAATATATATAAAAGATGGTAATTCATGTCATAAGTTATTGAACTAACCACGACAAATAAGAAGAATTGCTCAAGTGTTTACAAGATTCAAGCGAGTTTACAAGTGCATTTATCATAAGGTTAACATGTTTCACCCCAAAGTGTGAAAATATATAAAAGGACTATGGAAAAACTCACTTGACTAATAAGGATAACAAATAAGAAGTCTTGCATAAGATGCCGAGGATTCGATTACGTTCAACCTAAATGGAACGTCGTAATAAGTTAATCATAGTGATTTTGGTGTTATACTTATAAATCATTTGTCCATGGTTTTCATGTTAATAAATAGATGTAAGTTATTATTATTTTGGGTAATTAAATAATTTAAATTAGAATTTTAATGTTTAGCATTATTAATAAATGTTAAACTTTTATTATCAAATGGTCGTTATTTACTATTTAATAAAATAGTAATTTTATAGATTTAAAAGATTAAACTAATCATCACAATAAGTGTACATTCTAAATATGTACATATATTTATCTTCTTAAAATATATACAAACCAATTTTGTAAGTAAATTTTATAACAATAAGGATTTATTAAATTAAAATTATTTAAAAATTAGATGAGATTTATTACAATTTCAAGTTGATAATAGATGGTATTTTATAACACTTCTTGTTTGTTTTATAATAAGAATATGAATTTTTAGGGTGAATTTCAAATACAATGATTAAAAATAATTTTTATATAGTTAATAATAATATTTAGAATATTTTCTGAAAATTAAAAGTTAAATAGAACCTTTTAAAAAAATATTGGCAGGGGGTCGGGATCAAACCCGGGACCTCCTGCCTAGCCTTCTTTGTTTTAAACCGGTTGGGCTAAGGCCCAACTGGTGTTATGAAATGAAATTTTATTTTTAAAAGCCTTTTTCCGGAAATTTCCCAATTTGGGTTCAAGAACCCTAGTTCGAAATCCGTCCAACTGAACCTTAATTCGAGGTTGAATAAGGAATTAACCTTGGGGTTTTTCTTCCCCATGTAACATCGACTCAAAGACACCCTTAATTACCTATTTTATGTTGTTCTTGATGGTCTTATGTTCGGACAAGTCACGACTGCTCTTGATTGAGTAATTCGATGAGTGTGTGTGTGTGTTTGATGAAATTGGGTGCTCAGATAGTGAAAAAGAGATGTCGAGAGCATTAGCCCTCTGTTTTATAGTGTTAATTCGATCGAATTGATGTCCAACGGTTGCAACATTATGGTCGGCCGTTTCAGGTTGTTTCGATTGAATGCAAGGCTGTTTCAGGTGCAATTGAACACCCTAATGACTTCGAAAGGATTAGAGAAACATTTATATTAGTTTAATTTCAATAATATGGAAATTTAATATGCAAACGGGTTGAAACTTTAATGAGTTTCGGTTTCGAATCGAAAGCTTATTGAATTGTTGGTTAATTTCGAATTAATCATGGTCCTGAGCTCGAAACATGCTTAGTAGCCGGTTAGTTAAAATTTTCAGGGTTGAAAATGGGTTGTTAATGGGTTTAAGGGCCGCTGGAGTTTGGCCGGAAAGCGGCCGGAGTAGTCTCCGGAAATGCGGGAATGGGAGGTTGGGTTTTAAAATGTTACACATTTGGTCCCTGCGGTTTTTGTTTTGTTAATTTAAAACCAAAGTTTTAGTTTCAATTTAAATTAATTACAGTTTAGCCCCTGTAATTTATATTTTTGTTATTTTATGTACAAGTCATATATTTACAAGTTTTTAAATGTATAAAACTTATTTTTGTTTTATTAATAATAATTTTAATACTTATTAACATTATTTTATCATTTTATTATTATTATTGTTGTTATTATTAATTATCCAATTGTTTAATTTCATCAAGAACTTACAAATGAAACCTCGTACTTGCATTAATAACCCAAAATAAATAACCCAAAATAAATAACTCTCACAAAAGATAACGACGTTAAGCAAACGTTAACTAGAAAAATACGAGAGGTCACATTGGCGGAGGAGGCCGGCGGTGGAGGAGGTCGGCAGGTGTGTGTTCGAGATGATAAGGGGGGCGGTGGAGGAGGTGGTGGAGGCCGGCAGTGAAGGCGATGGGGGGGGGGGCGATGGAGGTGGAGGAGGCCGGCGGTGGAGGAGGTCGACAGGTGTGTGTGCGCGATGATAAGGGGGGCGGTGGAGGAGGTGGACAGGTGTGCGGGGGCTGTGGAGGGTTTATTTATGTGTTGAAGAGGTTGGAAGATCCAAGAAGAGGTGGCGTTGGGTCTTCTTCTCCAAAAAAAAGGATGAGAAGACATTTTTTAATGAAATGTCTTCCGAAAAACAAACAGTCTGCAACCTTAAATGTCTGCCCGTCCTCTTCTTGGTGCAGACAAAAGAGACTAAGAAGCTCTTTTATGAAAAAACAAACGCCACCTGTCACACCCTCAAAATCCACGTGCGGAGTTTTACCGCGAGGCGTGTGAATAAACCAGGATCACAGTCAATAGTTACTTAGAACGACACTATATGCCACATGAAAAATAAAACCAACCAAAGTTCAAACTTTAAAACCATGCGGAAGCGTTTTGTAAATAAGACAAACCCAAAATATAAAAATGCATATTTGGCAAAACATACGCCAACCCAAAATATTTAAACACACATAAATAAAAACCAACAAATATGTCTTTAAAATGGAGTCTTAGAATGCATGCTGGACCCGTGTGGTGCTCCTAATGGCAAGCAGAGCTAACAACCTCAGAATAGCATACTAAAATTTCAACACAATGGTTGGTGAGTTCAAGAGTTTGCGTTTATCATAAACAATAACATTTACATAACATAAGAAGTGCATTGAAATAGATAGCTAGTCTATATTCACAAGTAATAACCATAGTGATTTCGCGATTGAAGCTGACTGTGTTGCGTTTGTTGCCTCCCGTCATGACTTACCAGGTCGTGACAATATTTATGTCTAGGACAATATTGCACCCGTTTGGCCTCGAGTCGCACAGGTGGGGCTCGTTAGACCCAGTAGTACTACCCAAGATTTCCCGCTAGTTACCATTATTAACGATCCGAAAGTGTGAGGACTTTCAAGGTATTAAGCACTATGTTAAAACATACACAGCTTATAATAATAAAATAGCGTTTGAGTACAAGTATGCTACCTCCCCCAGGAAGAAGGTTTATAAAAATAGAGGGGCATGAACTCACCTGGTGTGTAAAGATAATGACTAAAGAGAACTAGTGATAGGTGCAAAGACAACCCTTCAAAGGTTACCTAGAACACAAGAGTACATAAGTACGTGTTCACAGAATCATAATGAAACCCTAAGTGCTTTACAAACCAAAGAACTCAAAGTTTTAGAAGACAATAAACATTTGACCCAGTTGACCCGTTGGTGACATTATAGGTGAGATTCCATTCAAACAAGCATAACAGCCTATCACACATGATTAACATACAAACTGATTACATATAACACTTCATTAACCACATGTACTAATTAGATCATCATACAGCCAGATATCATACAAGTCATGCGAATCTCAAACTATTATCATGCTCATAACATCTATAACACAAATAATACACCATACAAGGATCAAATCACGCATCACATGCCATGTGAAGCCACTCACGACTTCACACCCTAAACCCTGCCAATCCTACTAAGTAGGGGCCTCAGATTCGCATGTGTATTTGATGATCATTAACATACCAATTTTCCATAGCTCATATCATCCAAAATGTTCATTCTTAATCAACCATCAATCCACAAAAGTCCTAGCTTACCTATATGACTCATACCATGATTTTTCCACAAACAGGCCAAACAGGTAACAAACCAAATCAACATTCATACAACCTAAACAACACATTTAATCACCTTAGAAACCATCCATGAACACACTAGCATGGTCCTAATGTCCCAAACATGCTCAAATCATCCAATTCAAGGATTTGCACAAATAAAGTTTCCCTTTTGGGAAAGTACATCCCAAATTCATCAAACTCACACTACATTCATGAATTTACCATTTTCATACCAAATTAAGTCCATAACAATATCTAGACATGATCAACAACATCTAATTGTCATGTTTCATCAACATTCAACATCAAAAGTTAATATTTTTAGCAAGGTAAGAACTACAACGTGCATTCTCGATTTCCCAATGTTCATATCAACAATCTAGAATCTAATTATCATTATAAACACATCCATAACACCAATTCATGATCAAATCATTGTTTCATGCAAAATAAAGTTACTATTCTTAGTAACCTATGAACAATCCATCAAAATCCAAACTTTCTTGCATAATCGACGTTAACTAATATGCATACAACCTAACTAGCATCGTTACAACATCAAACAACCAACATTCAACATCCAATTTGATCAAAATTGCATCAAACTTTCGGCTAAGGGTTCATCACCCGAAAGAACAACCAAAAATCCAATCTTTATGCACACTTGACGTTAAATAACATGTAATCTATCTAGTAAACACATTAACATCAACTAAGCATTAATCGACCATCAATTGAAGATTTCGAACCACAAACCCTCGGCTAACTACAAAACATCCAAAGAAACACAAAATTAACCTTATAATCGCAAAAAGGAACAAGCTTTGATGCTTCTAGTGTCTTCTAACCCTTGAAATCGATCCAATCCGAGGCTTATTCACTTATTCTTGGTCGAATTCGCAAGGGTGAGGGTGAGAAAAAGCAAGTCGCGGCCGAGAATGGTGTTCTAGGGTTTGGTTTTTGTGTTTTAGTCAATTAAGTTTTGCATAATTACCTTTTAACCCTTGCACTTTGTATTTTATAAAGATTAAGCTTTTAACACCCTTTTAAGATGTTTTTAACCAAAATAATAAACATATGAACTAATAATAACAATTATATGCTTTACCTTTACTAGTCACACAATACACGAATTAAATACACACGTTTCCACGTTATGCGATAAAATTTACAATAAACATTTAAATCACATAATCACAACTAATAATCAACATAGTAATTATTTATTTCACATTATTAATTATTATTAAGTCTCCAACGTTCAACGACAACTAGTGTGTGCTCCCAACACGTGTATGCAAGACTTAACGGAACTAATGCAGTTTGGTAATGGAAAATTACCGGATGTCACATTATCCCCATGTTGAAAGAATTTTCATCCCGAAAATTACGTTACATGGTGAGTGTTCCATCACTGGTCTACTGCATTGGCACAAGGAAATCGAAATCGAGTTAGTTTTGGATGAGTTGTCACATCATCCCCATGTTGAAAGAAATTTCGTCCCGAAATTTAATCAGTACCTTAGCCGGCTGGCATCGTCTTTTCAAACAGCTGAGGATACTTAAGCTTCATTTGGTCCTCACGTTCCCACGTGAATTCTGGTCCACGTCTCGAGTTCCAACGAACTTTGACAATGGGTATCTTGTTTTGCTTAAGTGTCTTTACCTCTCGATCCATCACCTCGACCGGTTCCTCAATGAAGCGTAACTGTTCGTCTACTTGAACTTCTTCCAGCGGTACGACCATAGTTTCATCCGTTAGGCACTTCTTCAGATTTGAAACATGGAATACATCATGGATTCCACTTAGCGAATCAGGTAAAGCTAATCGATAAGCTACTGGACCTATTCTTTCCAAGATCTCAAATGGTCCAACATATCTCGGATTTAGCTTTCCTCGCTTACCAAACCGAATCACACCTTTCCATGGTGAGACTTTCAATAAGACTTTGTCACCAACTTGAAATTCTAGAGGTTTTCGTCGCTTGTCAGCATAACTTTTCTGTCTGTCGCGCGCTACAGCCATACGGTTCCTTATTTGCATAATCTTTTCAGTGGTCTCGTGTACTAACTCAGGACCCATTAGCTGACTATCACCAATTTCAGCCCAACAAACTGGTGATCTATATTTTCTCCCATACAATGCTTCGAAAGGTGCCGCCTTTATGCTAGTGTGATAACTGTTGTTGTAAGAAAATTACACCAATGGTAGGTGAACTTCCCAGTTATTCCCGAAGTCAATCACACAAGCCCGTAGCATGTCCTCCAAAGTCTGTATAGTACGCTCGCTTTGACCATCAGTCTGTGGATGATAAGCAGTACTCATATCCAATCACATACCTAAAGCTTTCTGCAACGACTGCCAGAAGTGTGATGTGAAATGAGAATCGCGGTCAGAAATAATTGAGATCGGTACTCCATGCCTCGAAACGATCTCCTTTAAATAGAGTCGAGTTAATTTCTCCATCTTGTCTGTTTCCTTTATCGCTAGGAAATGAGCAGACTTTGTTAATCTATCCATGATAACCCATATTGTGTCGCAACCAGTAGAAGTACGAGGTAACTTAGTAATAAAATCCATTGATATCTGATCCCACTTCCACGCAGGGATCTCGGGTTGTTGTAGTAGTCCAGATGGCTTTTAGTACTCCACTTTTACCTTTGAGCAGGTCAGACACTTGCTCACATAAGTAGCTACATCTGCCTTCATGTTAGGCCACCAATAGTGCGCCTTCAGATCGTGATACATCTTGTCAGATCCAGGATGTATGGAGTACTTAGACTTGTGTGCCTCACTCATGACCAAGTTTCTCAGATTTCCGTGTAGAGGTACCCAAAGTCTATCCATGAAGTAACGAATTCCATCTGCTTTTACTTCCAATTGTTTTTCCATTCCCCTTAAGGATTCAGACCCAATGTTTTCTGCTTTCAAAGCTTCTGTCTGAGCCTCTCGGATTTGTTCCAGTAACTGTGTGCTAATGGTAAGCTGCAAAACTCGCACACGTCGAGGCTTAGCAGTTTCTTTCCTACTCAGTGCGTCAGCGACTACATTTGCTTTCCCCGGATGATATCTGATGGCAATCATAATCGTTCAACAATTCCACCCAGCGTCTTTGCCTCATTTTCAATTCCTTTTGCTCAAAGATGTGCTGAAGACTCTTGTGATCAGTGTAAATAGTGCATTTGATACCGTACAAGTAATGTCTCCAGTTCCAAGTCATGGGTGGTATAGTTCTTCTCATGAATCTTCAACTGTCTAAAGGTGTAAGCTATCACCTTATCCCGCTGCATCAAGACGCATCCAAGTCCTTGAATAGACGCATCGCAGTAGACTACGAAGTCATCACTACCATCCGGTAACGCTAATATTGGTGCGCTACACAGTTTCTGTTTCAGCAAATGGAAAGCAGATTCCTGATTCTCACCCCATTTGTATGTTGTTCCCTTATGAGTCAAGGCTGTGAGAGGTTGTGCAATCTTAGAGAATCCTTCGATGAATCGTCGATAATATCCCGCTAATCCAAGGAATTGTCGTATCTCGCTTGGTGTCTTAGGAACAGACCAATTCTTTATCGCTTCAATCTTAGCAGGATCAACATGTATTCCCTTCTCGTTGACAATATGACCCAAGAATTGTACCTCACGTATCCAGAAATCACACTTAGAAAACTTTGCATACAGTTGTTCCTTTCTAAGTAATTCCAAGATTAAACGTAAGTGCTCTCCATGTTCTTCCTCAGTCCTTGAGTATATCAATATGTCATCAATAAAGACAATAACAAACTGATCAAGATAGGGTTTGCACACGCGGTTTATAAGATCCATGAATACTGCTGGTGCATTCGTCAAACCAAATGGCATGACCAAAAATTCATAGTGACCATATCGTGTACGAAAAGCAGTCTTTGAGATGTCCTCTTCTCGAACTCTCAGCTGATGATACCCAGACCTCAGATCAATCTTAGAGTAATAGCTTGATCCTTGCAGTTGATCAAACAAATCATCGATACGAGGTAAGGGATATCTATTCTTGATAGTAACCTTTTTCAGTTCCCTATAGTCAATACACATTCGAAATGTACCATCCTTCTTCTTCACAAATAGAACTGGCGCTCCCCAGGGCGACGAACTTGGTCGGATGAACCCTTTATCCAACAACTCTTGTAGTTGGGCGGATAATTCCTGCAGTTCGTTCGGAGCTAACCGGTACGGTGCTCTTGCAATTGGAGTGGTTCCTGGAGTTAACTCAATTTGGAATTCAACTTGCCGATGAGGCGGTAATCCAGGCAGGTCTTCCTGAAACACCTCGGGAAACTCGCGAACTATGGGGATATCCTCTATCTTCTTTTCCTCGGTCTGTTTATCTGTGACGAGCGCCAATATGGCCAGTCGACCCTTTCGTAACAACTTCTGTGCCTTCCTGAACGAGATGATGCCTATCACCGCACCACTTCTATCACCTCTGACCGTAAGGACTTCTTCACCAATGGGAATCCGTATGATCTTCTCGTGGCATATGACTTCTGCTTGTTTATCGGAAATCCAATCCATGCCTACTACCACATCAAAGCTTCCTAACGTAACAGGCATGAGATCTATGGTGAATGTATGACCAGCAAGCTCTATCTTGCAGTCTCTAAGAATATGCGTTACGTGTATCTGTGTACCGTCAGCTAACTCTACGGCGTATTTAGATTCTAAGGCTGAGGGCATATCACTTAAAAGACTACAGAACCTAGTGGACACGAAACTTCTATCGGCTCCGGTATCGAATAATACGGTAGCAAAACGACCATTAATCGAAAATTTAGCAATTACTGTTGTAGGATCGTTTAGAGCCTCACCTGAGCCAATGACGAAGGCTCTTCCTTTGGCACCATTGTTGTTATTGCCTCTATTGTTGTTGCCATTACCATTGTTGTTGTTATTGTTGTTGCCATTGTTATTATTGTTGTTGTTTCTATTGTTGTTGTTGCCGTTGCCATTCCTCTTAAGTTGGGGACAGTTGCGTTTGTAATGGCCTTCTTTTCCTCACTCAAAACAACCTTTCGGAGTTTCTTGTGATTGTTGTGGCTTTTTCATCAGTTCACCCCGGCAGTCTTTGGCTGCATGACCAATCTTCCCACAACGTTAGCACTTGAAATTATCACATCGACCCACATGGTGGTAGTTACACCGGTTGCACTTCGGCTGTCTTTCGCCATACCCACCGGGTCCTTGATTTGAGGGAGTCGCCTGGTTGAAGCTTCGATTGTTATCGAACTTCCGTTGCTGTTGCTGACTTTGCTGCTGTTGTTGAGGTTGAGATTGGCAGCTGGATGACGATCCCTTGTTGCTTGAACCATCCCACTTGCGTTTATGGTCGGGCACGCTTGCCACCGCACCTCGCTTAGGTAATTGACCTTGCTCGACTGCTTGATCAGTCAGCCTGTGGGCTGTTCGGATAGCTTGTTGTATGGTAGTGGGGTTAGAGGCAGTTACCATACTTTGAATTTCGGGCACCAATCCCCGTATATAATGCTCAACCCTCTTGTGCATTTCATTCACCATCCCTGGGCATAAAGTGGCTAACTCATGAGTACGGGTCATGTAGGCTTCAATTTCTGAGCCTTGCATTTTGAGTGGCTAGAACTCAATCTCCAGTTTCTGCACTTCATTTCGGGGGCAGTATTCTTCGGTCATAATCCCCTTAAACTCATCCCAAGGTAGTTCATTAGCCATGGCTTGACCCAGCATTTGCACCTGGGCATTCCACTAAGGAAAATGTTGCGCCTTCCAATGTCCCGGTGGCATACTTCACCTGATCAGCAGGCAGGCAGTTGCACTTTGCGAAGACAGACTCTGTCTTCTCAAACCACCTTACAAGCCCTACAGCCCCTTCCGTCCCGCTGTAGGTATGGGGTTTACAGTCCATGAAGGACTTGTAGGTACATGGTGGTGGTCCTGTTTTGACAACCCAAACATTAGTCAGATATCCTAGACAATTAACTAGAATAATTAGTTTAACCTCTTGTTATCATTTACCTGCTGGTTGTCCAGGTTGGGCAGCAGCCACTGCCGCCTGAACATGTTCGTTAATTAATGCCGCCAATTCCGCAGGAGTCATGTCTATGGCTCCGGCACCACGGCCTCCGGCGCCAAGTCCACAACCACGCCAACGTCCTCTTCCTCGTGCGTCCATATTTCACTTTACAATTCACAATTACAATAATGAGTAACATCCAACACATTAATCTCATCAAGGTACAGTAAACAATAAGAAATAATGCATTCACCACAACCACAACATTTATAACAGAAATAATAACCAAAGATAAATAAATTACAATTGAGTCACAAAATATTCCATCCATGTCAAAATTTAAGTTTGTCAGTTGGGTGGGAAACAACCCTTCCCATATAGGTTTCAAAGAAAAGAAACACTACATAGTCTAAGTCATTTAAAAGTAAAATCAGTCCAGTACGTCAGATCCGTCACTGTCCTCATCCATCTCTGCTGGTTCTTCTTCGGGGGCTTCCTCGGGTTCTTCTTCTGGGTCTTCCTCATCAGGATCCACCAAAGGTGCAGGGGCTTCAACAACCTGAAGTGCTGCTAGCTGTGCCTCTAAATCAGCAAACCTATCATCGATCACTATGTTATGGTGATCCTACGCGTCCATGCGCCCACTAAGTGCTACAACGTTGCCTGCCAGGGTATGATGTCCACCAATGGCCATCGAGAGTCGCTCCTGAAGCGTCTCTACCTGGTAGCGCAACTGACGTATCTCAGATCGTAAGGTAGAGTTCTCATCAGTGAGTCCTCGGATACGCTGTCGCTCCGTGTCTAGAGTGGCTACCAAAGCTGCAAACGCCTGCTCGAGAGGGATGCTCAAGGTAGGAAGAGTAGGCAATGCAGAGGCGGTCGATGACCTAGTCCTAGTTCGTGTTGGAGCTACAGGTGGTACACACTCTCTATATGCCATACGGTTTATGTAGGTGGGGTAGAAATCCCAGTTCCGCGGAGGATCGAGCTCAGGAGGTATGAAAGGCTGATCCCAGTCTATCTCGCCAGGAGGATAAGGATGTCGGGGCCAGGTAAATCCCCTATCAGGTACGGGAGACGTAGGAGGTGACTCAGATAATGCAGGTCTCTTGCCTAAATTTCTAGACGACGATGCCATGCTGCGAAGTACGTGTTGCGTATGCCAATGAGTATACAGTAAGGAGAGTAAGCGATAAGTAACTAACAACTGTGCGGTTATAGTCTAGTGTGTGTATGCAACCTAGTTCCCTATAACCAATGGCTCTGATACCAATCTGTCATACCCTCAAAATCCACGTGCGGAGTTTTACCGCGAGGCGTGTGAACAAACTAGGATCACAGTAAATAGTTACTTAGAATGACACTATATGCCACATTAAAAATAAAACCAACCAAAGTTCAAACTTTAAAACCATGCGGAAGCGTTTTGTAAATAAGACAAACCCGAAATATAAAAATGCATATTTGGCAAAACATGCGCCAACCCAAAATATTTAAACACACATAAATAAAAACCAACAAATATGTCTTTAAAATGGAGTCTTAGAATGCATGCTGGACCCGTGTGGTGCTCCTAATGGCAAAGCAGAGTTAACAACCTGAGAATAACATACTAAAATGTCAACACAATGGTTGGTGAGTTCAAGAGTTTGCGTTAATCAAAAACAATAACATTTACATAACATAAGAAGTGCATTGAAATAGATAGCTAGTCTATATTCACAAGTAATAACCATAGTGATTTCGCGATCGACGCTGACTGTGTTGCGTTTGTTGCCTCCCGTCACGACTTACCAGGTCGTGACGATATTTGTGTCTAGGACAATATTGTACCCGTTTGACTTCAAGTCGCACAGGTGGGGCTCGTCAGACCCAGTAGTACTACCCAAGATTTCCCGCTAGTTACCATTATTAACGATCCGAAAGAGTGAGGACTTTCAAGGTATTAAGCACTATGTTAAAACATACACAACTTATAATAATAAAATAGCGTTTGAGTACAAGTATGCTACCTCCCCCAAGAAGAAGGTTTATAAAAATAGAGGGGCATGAACTCACCTGGTGTGTAAAGATAATGACTAAAGAGAACTGGTGATAGGTGCAAAGACAACCCTTCAAAGGTTACCTAGAACACAAGAGTACATAAGTACGTGTTCACAGAATCATAATAAAACCCTAAGTGCTTTACAAACCAAAGAACTCAAAGTTTTAGAAGACAAGACACATTTGACCCAGTTGACCCGTTGGTGACATTATAGGTGAGATTCCATTCAAACAAGCATAACAGCCTATCACACATGATTAACATACAAACTGATTACATATAATACTTCATTAACCACATGTACTAATTAGATCATCATACAGCCAGATATCATACAAGTCATGCGAATCTCAAACTATTATCATGCTCATAACATCTATAACACAAATAATACACCATACAAGGATCAAATCACGCATCACATGCCATGTGAAGCCACTCACGACTTCACACCTTAAACCCTGCCAATCCTACTAAGTAGGGGCCTCAGATTCGCACGTGTATATAATGATCATTAACATACCAATTTTCCATAGCTCATATCATCCAAAATGTTCATTCTTAATCAACCATCAATCCACAAAAGTCCTAGCTTACCTATATGACTCATACCATGATTTTTCCACAAACAAGCCAAAACATGTAACAAACCAAATCAACATTCATACAACCTAAACAACACATTTAATCACCTTAGAAACCATCCATGAACACACCAGCATGGTCCTAATGTCCCAAACATGCTCAAATCATCCAATTCAAGGATTTGCACAAATAAAGTTTCCCTTTTGGGAAAGTACATCCCAAATTCATCAAACTCACACTATATTTATGAATTTACCATTTGCATACCAAATTATGTCCATAACAATATCTAGACATGATCAACAACATCTAATTGTCATGTTTCATCAACATTCAACATCAAAAGTTAATATTTTTAGCAAGGTAAGAACTACAACGTGCATTCTCGATTTCCCAATGTTCATATCAACAATCTAGCATCTAATTATCATTATAAACACATCCATAACACCAATTCATGATCAAATCATTGTTTCATGCAAAATAATGTTACTATTCTTAGTAACCTATGAACAATCCATCAAAATCCAAACTTTCTTGCATAATCGACGTTAACTAATATGCATACAACCTAACTAGCATCATTACAACATCAAACAACCAACATTCAACATCCAATTTGATCAAAATTGCATCAAACTTTCGGCTAAGGGTTCATCACCCGAAAGAACAACCAAAAATCCAATCTTTATGCATACTTGACGTTAAATAACATGTAATCTATCTAGTAAACACATTAACATCAACAACTCATTGAAGATTTAGAACCACAAACCCTCGGCTAACTACAAAACATCCAAAGAAACACGAAATTAACCTTACAATCGCAAAAATGAACAAGCTTTGATGCTTCTAGTGTCTTCTAACCCTTGAAATCGATCCAATCCGAGGCTTATTCACTTGTTCTTGGTCGAATTCGCAAGGGTGAGGGTGAGAAGAAGCAAGTCGCGGCCGAGAATGGTGTTCTAGGGTTTGGTTTTTGTGTTTTAATCAATTAAGTTTTGCATAATTACCTTTTAACCCTTGCACTTTGTATTTTATAAAGATTAAGCTTTTAACACCCTTTTAAGATGTTTTTAACCAAAATAATAAACATATGAACTAATAATAACAATTATATGCTTTACCTTTACTAGTCACACAATACACGAATTAAATACACACGTTTCCACGTTATGCGATAAAATTTACAATAAACATTTAAATCACATAATCACAACTAATAATCAACATAGTAATTATTTGTTTCACATTATTAATTATTATTAAGTCACCAACGTTCAACGACAACTAGTGTGTGCTCCCGACACGTGTATGCAAGACTTAACGGAACTAACGCAGTTTGGTAATGGAAAATTACCGGATGTCACACCACTTATCTGTGATAGAGTGTAATGTTTTTAGATTCGGACCGAACAGTGAATCGGATGTTTTTCTGGTCTGTTGGTCTGACTAGATATACGAACCGGGTAAAATTATAACCATTTTAATGAATATACATAAAAAACATATTGAATATTTTTAAAAAATATTAAAAAACGAGTTTGGTTGGTCCGGTACCCGGTACGACTGCCGTTTCAACATCAAAATGATTTGAAGCACCAAACCGGACCGGATTGGAGTCCAATTTCCGGTCCAACCGGCTGGTGCGGTCTGGTTTTCAAAACAATGAATGAGTGATTATTCTATCAAATTAATCCATTCGGTTGTGTGTATGTTGTCTAATATAGGTGTTTTTATGTTTGTTTAGAGAACGGGGTGCGTTTGTGTGAATACTCTCTAATAAAAATATGATTATTTACGGATATGAACACGAGTACATGGTTTTATATGACTATGAAATTTATAAACTTAAAATCAAATATGCTTAAAAGAAGAAAAGACTTGATTTAACACAAATGCTATATCTTGTTCAACGTCCACATGGCAACCAACAGTGACGGAGCTTGAACACTTTTGTAGGGTGGGTGGGGGGCGAAAATAAATTTTTTAAGGGGGACGAACTTTATATTTATATATCAATTAGACTAAAAATTAACACCACTGACGAAAAAAAAGAAGGGCGGATCCCCCCCTCCCTCTCCTTCCCCCATGGTAACCAGAGACCACTTTTCTTTTACTCTTGATTTGTGTATTCACCTAAGTACATCACCTTTGCGTTAGCAGTTTAATGCTAGTATGTACAGAAGTTTTAACCCCATAAACAATAAAAACGAATATTAAATTGTAAACACACGATTGAATAGCACTTTGCAAGACCACATAGAGACACCTTATGTCTATGGTGCCTAAGTAAACCATTTTCAATGTATGGTTTTGTAATGCAGGAAGAGCCTGCACGTTCATTGTAGCCTTGAATGGCGATATTTTAGACTCTAGTATTTTCTTTAATTAATTGTCACCATATAAAACACACACACACAGAGATACGATATAGAAAATACTTTCCACAAGACTACTTTGCATCTAGATTTAAAATTTCATTTTAGACTAATATTTGATACCAATTATCAATTAAGGATTCACATCTTGACATCTGGAATTTTTTGAACTCGAGGCTTAGTATCCTGAAATTAATTTTCACTTGGGGATTTACCACCCGAAACAAAAACCATGGCTCCTTAGTAAACTGTTTAAAAATCTCGCAGCTTGCTCGAAACATGTAACATATAGAGCCGGGGTCAATACTTTATCATCCCAACCATTTAACAAGATAAGTTTACAATGGGTTTAATCTACAACTTCACACTCATACTTCACATAAATGCCACATAAGTAGACTGTTTCACATCTTAACTAGTTATTTTGAGGTCTTATTATATATAATTATCGTATGGAGAACTAACCTAAGTCAGTGACACACACTCACATCATATATCCAATGTTTGATAGTGCATTATATATCAGTTATATTCGCTAATACGTTCCATCTAGGCCATGATCACGGACAAATAAATACAAAAACTTTGATAAAGTATTTAGTATTTCCATTAATATACTATATATGATAGATATAAACCACAACTAACCAAAATAGATTCGAAAACTTATAAACCTAATATCGTATGGTAACACATGAAGTTATCACAACAATCCATCTGTTCTTGCTGGCAATCTCCTGAAGAAGTTCATCGGCACCGAAGGAAGCCGGTTTCGTAAACTCGGATGCCTCATCACAAACAACCCGATTGCGACAACAACCCATCTAATCGGAACCACATACAGCACCATAGCCAAAACAAAGCAGAACCCCAAAAACATAGCCGTGGCCCGCGGGTCGCGCCACGTGATCAGGTTCTGAATCCTTTCCCCTTGTGTCGCCACGTCACCAACCACGGTCTGGATCCTGGACCCCACGCTCCTGAGCCGGTCATATCGCATTTTTAACACGTCGCCGTGTTTAGAACTAGGGAAACTGTCAAATTCTTCATCAAGTTCATCACCATTTAACTTATCACCATGAGATAACTTTATATCCATGTGAGGCGGGTGTCGTGATCGCCATCGGTGCCTCCAAACCCCGATCACGATCACGTAAAGCAGTATAAAACTCAAGATCATTTGCGGGTTGTAAACGACAAGCAAGAACAAAATGTGCATGAGAGCCGTCATCACTGGGTTAGCCCAGATGCATATGTTGTTGAACCATTTGCAAAAGGTAACCACACTAGAAAGAACCTCAATGAGCCTGTGGTAGTTAGCCTTGCTCTTCCTCAAACTCCACATGGTCGAACCCACATCGAGCATGTACTCGACCACCTCTTTCCGCAAAGGCGGCTCGGCCCGGTTCAACCGTATAGCCATTATCTGAGTCGCTTGGTGCCTCAAACTGTCCTGTTGGAACACACTCAATGGATGAATGTAATGCATATTTGGTAACATGGGTTGAGTGTACATTTGCATCAGGTTGAGCAATGAGACACAAGTAAACCGAACCGCGAGCTGGATTTCGCCCATTTTATTCACGCCCGACGGGTGCAACACGATTAAAGGATACGAGTGAGTGTAGATACGATCCGTTTCAAGTGTCGATAACCGGACTCTCACTTTCCCGATTCGTGAATCTTTAGCTCCACCACCGTTATCGACGCCTTGGAGATGATTGTTATCGAATACAACGATTGTGATCACAGTACACGGGTCGAAAACTTCCCACGTATACTGCTCGTTCCACTTCGGGTTTAACGAATCGATCACAGTTCTCGTACGAATCCATTTCTGCCCGTATTTCGCCACGCAATACGCATCAACCGCCCCATGCCCGTTTCTTGTTTTCATAGGCGTTAACCCATTAGCATTCAAGATCCCCAATTCGAGTACACCAATGCTAGGGGACCCGAGGAGCCTATGAGTCGCCCGAAAGTCGCTACTGTACTGCGTCAACTCGTCAAGAACATGATACCCACCGTCCAAACACACCCGAATATGAATCTTGCTGTTCAACTGCACCACATTCACCTCCCCATTTTCGTCACGAGTATGCTTCTCAAGATTATACCATTTGCTACACACGACCCGTGTGTCCATTCGTTTCTCCACGTTATACAGCGGGATCAAACACTTCCCGACAACTTCCTCTCGGTTCCCGACCTTCTCTTCAACGGTTAGCACCAGTTGCTCATCAAACGGCTCGGCTACCACGAACATCAGATCCTCGTTCCACACCGGTTTAGACAAAACTTTAGTCCTCAAAACCATGTTCATAACAGCACCTTTCACAAGAACCTCATGCTGCCTGTTACTGTTCATATGCAGCTCCTGAGCCTCGATCACATGAACCCGAACGTACCAAAGGCGAGGCGATAGATACACCTTCGATCTTATATTCGCGATCCCATCACCGCTAACCGAAAGCGAATCCAAATGCAAAGAATCAGGGAAAGATTCATCAGCCTGTGTGCCCATCCAAACAGCCACCATCAACTCCCCTTCACTCCTGTTCTCCAACCGGTACCATTGAGCCGCCAACGGGCTATCGGGCGGAACCCTAACGGGGAGCTCAATGATATCAAACGAAACACCACCAATTGAATTGTCTTCTTCCTCAGTATCTTTATCTCTTACTGTCAGTTCAAGTGTCAATGACTGAATCCGATCTTTTGGGAATGCAAACACCTGATTCCATTCGGGATCG
Organism: Flaveria sonorensis; assembly: GCA_025506505.1. NCBI lineage: Eukaryota > Viridiplantae > Streptophyta > Magnoliopsida > Asterales > Asteraceae > Flaveria > Flaveria sonorensis. The sequence continues at coordinate 14,771,439 of CM046423.1, read as the reverse complement.
CGATTCTTTTCGAAGTGTTTAGTGCAAGAAGCGAAATTACCAAGCTTGATTTCGACATAAGGATCAGGTAAACTGTCGGCATCACCTTTGATTGATTGCAAACTTCTGGCTTTCACTACTCGTATGTACAAGTAATGCATTTGCTCCACAAGATCAAAAGCTGTTCCAAATCTTTCATTCCCAGGTACCCTTCCTCCCCCTAACCTCGGGCTCGTCTCCCTCAAACTGAATTCATCGATTTCTGTCGAATTCAAATTAGCATTCGGATTCCGATTTTGATTCTGGTTGTGGGTTTGATTCTGATTTTGATTCTGGTTGTGGGATTGATTCTGATTTTGATTTTGGTTTGGTCTGGCCATTGTTGAAACTTGAAGTGATTCAGATGGAATCAGATGAACCCCAGATGAAATGTGAAGCAATTGGGGTTTTGAAGTCGAAATCTTATCAAAACCCTATGAAATTGGAAGAATTTGAGATGAAATTTATATCTGCAGAGCCGTTACAGATATCATAGAGACGGTTGTGGGATTCCTATAAACAGGGGACGAAGGTACAAATTGAAATTCCGAAAAATAACCGTTGTGTGATTAAATGGAAATGTGGAAGACAAGGAAATCGTGTAAATGGTTACCAATGGCGGATTGATTCACGCGTTAGATCGACAAAAGGGGGAAGATAATAATAATAATAATAAGATAACAACCCATGAAGGAATGGACATGAAACAGAGTGATAATACGCAGGAAGATGAGATGTTAATGGTGAGATATCGCATTGATGTGGGACGATGATGGTGGGGGCAAATTGAGAATGTAGAGTAGGAGTTTGATGATGAGTATGTGAATCAATGGTGGATGATGATGATGATGAAATGGTGGTGATTTCTGTAAAACTTGTTGCAGTGGTGGTTTCTGAAAGTGGAAGATGGGGGTTGATGAAGGAAGACGATGGGGTTGGAGATGTTGTGATTTTACTTAGAGTAGTGTGAGTGATGCATAAGGAGAATTAAGTGTATCAGAAATATATGGAAAGAGAGAATGGTTTGTAACAATGGTGCAGATGGTTGTTCATGAATTTCTATTTGAGTTTATCTTTAGTTAATGATGATTTTTTTAAGTAAAAAACAACTACTTGTCTGTTTTAACGATAAATCGACTCTAATCTTACTTTTAAACTATTTACAATAATTTTTATTATGTCAGAATTTGAAACCAATACTTTCATTTTAAAAGACAAAACTACTGGGAGAACCAAAGGAACCGGTGATAAAATTATATATAATTAAAAATATATATATATTTGCTTTTGTTCTTTTTGTTCTAGTTTAGACAAAGATTTAAAAATTATCTTTTTATTCTTTGTGGTGTGTAATTTGTTTTAATTAACTTTAAGTAATTAAAGTCTGTAAAATAATTTAGTTAAAAGTAAGTGTGTTTTGGTATTTTCACATTTATGTCTAATTGTGCAATTTATAAAAAAAATCCTAAATGTTCTTGTTTTTGATAGAACAAGTTAACCGAAATAGTGAGTTGGATCTTATTGAGACATATCGAAAACCATAGGAGGTGAAAACATGGTATTAAAATTTTTGAATGAAAAACGTTATTTGAATCAAACAAAAGATATGAAAAACTAATTTACTTGATAATTTAATATTTAAAAATATAAACGTATAAGATATTTAATAAAAAGTTAAGTTTTATAACATTAATAAGTAAAAAGCATTAATAAACAAAATATAAAGGTTAAAGTAGTAATTAGACCATTAAATGCTATTTTATAAGAAAAAAGGTTTAAACTCAACCTGGCTACCCGGTCTGAAACCTGATCTGATCGGTAGTTGGTCGAGTCAAATAAAAATAACATGGTTTGATTGGTTTATTTAGTTTTTTAAACACTGAAATATTCATAGAAAGATAGATGAGATATGTATATGAATTGAATCGGATTCAAATAGAAACTTATAAATACCATATGAATATATGCATTTATCACAACGATTATGAGCCCGTTTATGTTGCTTTCTCTCTTTATTAAAATACCTAATCAACCTTATGTACACGTACATCATATTATTCTTCATAATTTTCTAGTTAAAAATTAGTCTAGTATTAAATACACTTTGTTATTTATGGGGTTACAGTTATGGATAATAATCGAATAAAACTATGTTTTCTTAGATTATGTTAGAGAGTTATGCGTTTCAATGTTGATCATATGATTATAGTAACACAAAGGATAAATGATTAAGGGGCTGTTTGGTTGGGTCTGACTGACCCGGTCAGACGTGCAAGTCTGACTACGTTAGACGTGACTTGTTTGGTTCCTTGCATCTTACCGGAGATAAGGTCTGACCGAACCCCTTATTCGGTCAGATCTAAACCAACATCTGACCCGAGTCAGAAGTGAAGTCGGTCTGCGATGGCAATGGCCACGGCGGTGGCGGTCTGCGACGGCTAGGGCGGTGGCGGTCTGCGACTGCAAGGGCGGTGGCGACGGCGAGGGCAGTGGTCGGCGACGGTGGGCTTCTTGGCGGATGTTTTCGTCGACGGGGCGGCGGTGTTTGATGGGTGGTGTTTCGAGGGCGGTGGTCGGAGACAGTGGGCTTTGATTGTGGGGAATTTGGGGGTGGTGGTGGGTCTAGGGTTTGGGGGTTGTGGGGTGAGGGAGAAGATCGCAGGGTGAATTGGGTGTTTGGGGGTTTGATCGCAGGGTTGTGGCCTGTGGATGATGTTTTTATTTTGTTTTATTCTATATTATTTTATTAATTTTCTTTTTTACAATCAAACACATTTATTGGTTGAGACCACTTATTGGTTCAGATCTCTTACTGGTTCAGACCTCTTACTGGTTCAGCACTTATTCAATCAGATGTTGCCAAACAGCCCCTAAGTGTATGACAAATTGATAATATTTCTTACAATTCGTGATTTCAAGGTAATCAACCGACTAATAACCTAAAATCATCCTAATTTATAGCTAATTATTTTCAAAAGTGAATGTCAAGTGCCTTCTGCAAATGATCACCTCTTTTTTTCCTTAGTCGAATCCTATGATTTTTTTTTAGTAAAAAATCTAAAATTATCCTATTTTATCCCTAATCCTATAAATGACTGTCAAGATTTTTGTCCTGTTCGACTCCATAGCTCCCAAAATGAAAAATGAATTCCTATAAGATGTCTTCCGATCACAAGAGAATACAATCAGCAACAAAGGCAGCGGCAGTGTGTGTAGTGTTCAACGATGGCGTTTGGAAAATCTAGTAGCGATGAGTGAGCGCGCCTGAGTCACTCTATAGTGGCAATAATATGTCGTAGCGCGGTTGTGACAACGTCCAATGCTTAGGGTCATCTCCGAGAATCGACGAAAAATTTCGGACACTAAGTGAGTAGAGAAAAACAAGTCTTTTATTATATAAAGTGAACAACTCATACATATAATTTTGGGCCATGTGTGTGTATAAACAAAAACGAGACCCTAATTCAATCAATCGAACGTATAACCTTCAATGTTATGATCGTTTTTTCACCCAACCTAAATCGCTCTTTATTTTTTTTGAGTTTTAAAAATAAATTTTAGAATCTAACAATAAACAAATGTTAATGAGCTAAAATAATTAAAATACCAATGAACTCTAATATCTATTATTAGACTTAAAATAATTATAATATTAACGAGTTTAATTGTTTAGCAAAATAACATGTAATCCTGATTTACAAACTATGTTGGACGTATATACAAAGCCCGTTTTCAGTCCAGCACACGTCGTGTGTTTCAAAACGTGACATCGTGCCTTTCATTTTCCCCTAAAATGGCGCCATTTCCTTCCCGCCTCTCGTAAATCGCCCCCAAATTTTAACCCTAACTCACCACTTCACACCCCCATTACTCACCATCATCATCATCGATTCACAAAACCCATTTGTGTTTATAAATCTTTACAGCAGATAACTCACAAAATCGAAGCTCCAAGATGTTCTATTCGCACAATCTGCTTGCAAGAAAAGGCCCATTGGGCACCGTATGGTGTGCAGCACATCTTCAGCACAAACTCAAGAAATGGAACTACATTGCCATCAACATCCCCTCCACTGTTGGTTCGTTCTTTGATATGTGTTTTGTTTGAATTCATGTTCTTGAGTGATTTTTAACTCGATTTTGTTTTGATTTGGGGGAATATTATGTTTGTTATTGGTGGGTTTTTGAATTTGGGGTTAATCTTTTGTTGCAAGTATGGATTTTTTGTTGCTGCTGTTGATCTTGAACCTTTTGATTTAGTGTTTGGTCAAGTGTTCAGTCATGGGTGTTGTTTATGGGTTCATGTAATTAATTCTTTGTCGTGGGAAGATCACATTGATAAGTTGAAAGTTGCAAAATTTATGCCTTTTATTTTGCAATTTTTGAAGTTCAAGTTACATGATTGTCCACTGTCATGATTGATTGTTGTCTCAAAGATCCTTTTTTTTTTTGTCACGATGAAGAACGTTGGAGGCATAAAGATTAGTTTATAGTGTGAATACTTGCCATTAATCTATTTGTGAGTTATAGTTATGTCTTGAAGATAATTTATGATCGTTGATTGCCATGAATTAGAAAACTTGAATCAGCTTGGAGCTAACATTAGTGTTTGGTTTTGAGTAGGGATATTCTAAAATTTTGAACTGTTATAATCTTTAGTTTCTTTGGTTCTAATATCAAATTAATCAACATTTCAAAGTAGTTGTTCACTTTTTGTGTATTGGCTTCTAAAGATATACATGTTTCATTAACTTTTCATGAGTATATCTTTGATATTTTACTGATGCATATATTGAACATCTCCAGAGCAAATAATGAATCCACAAGTCCCAATTGCCTTGAGAATGTCTGGTCACCTTTTATTTGGTGTTGTTAGAATTTATTCAAAGAAAGTTGACTATCTCCAGCACGACTGTAACGTTTTACGTATAGACATAAGCAAGGCTTATGCAAATGCTGACATTAATCTTCCTGAAGATGCAAATCAAGCAAAATATGAATCCATTACTTTGCCTGACAACTTTGCCCTTGATTTGATCAATATTGACGATCACGACCTAAATGGGTATGCTCATTTTCCTCTTTTATATTCAAACTTTGACCTGTCATTTTGATGATCTAAATTATATATTAATCGATGGGTTTTGCTTCATAGGTCCCCAGACACCCATCTTAGGCCTAATGAAGATATATCGTTTATAGGTAAGGTGTTATAATAGTAAGTTTGAGATTTATTAGTATATTTATGATATCTAAAGTTTAACAACATATCCTCAGATTTTACACCAGTCAGCTTTTCAAAAAATAGATGCGGAACTCCTGCAGGATATATTAAGATTTCTGTTGGCGAGGTAAGTGTGGTCTTTGCAATTTGTATTGGTTAGAACTCGAGTAGTTTAGGTTTTTTGTAATGAAATTTTAATTTTAGACTTTGCTATTTTTATAGGATGCATCTCGCACTCCATCCATCTCTGGAGATAATCATGGGCCAGGATCAATGCACGTGGAAGAAACGTATGCTTCTGTTGTATAATACTATTCAACACTTTTTCAATGAACAAATTTAGCATTTGCCTTTATAAAATTTGAGTTGTTGACTATTTTGACTACCATTTGTTGGAAATGAACCATTTTTCTCTAGTCTGTTTTGAAAAGTCAGTACATTGAGAGAATGAGCTAAAAGAGATGCCACTTTTAAATATATGATTCAAAAATCAACTACTTGTTAATTTTTGATTTTTGGCCTATGTAAGTTTAGGCAAACTGCATATCTGTAGAGCCTGAAACAATTTAAAAACATTATAGAACTGTCATACTTTTGGATTTCCTGCAAAATAATCATCCTTTTTGTTGAAATCTTAAAAAGACACTTTAATTTTAAGAACCAATAAGAGAACATTTGATCATTCTTTGAACTCTTATGTTTTTCTTGTATCTTTTGTAAGAATGATGGTTTGATTGCAACGAGTCAAGTGGTGATGTTTTGAGATGCCAGTCAATTTTTTTGATTTTTGAGAGTTGAACACAAATATACTTTTTTAGAATAATTCTGATCATTGAATAATTTTGGATAAACAATAATTCAGTCATGTTTTGAATGCAGTTCTCTTCCTTGTACTCCTCCCCCAACCATTGATGGTGTTCAACACTCTGATCCTAATTATCAGTTAGGATCTAATTTCAATAATGAGGATGATGTAGCTCCACTTGAAAATCTTCGTATTCATAATTCCAATTTGCAGAAGAGTCCTCTAGTTTCATCAGTTCTTCCAGACATGGTGGAACCAGACCCAGAGTTAGTGAAGGAGATATCAGAACTAAACAGTAATGATATATCAAATTTAAAGGATATCCCAGATAATGGTGGACCCTTGTCGCCACCTAAGCAAATTTCACCACAGGAATTCATCCATTCTGAACATGTACATGATCCTGTTCAAGATAACTTAGGACCACAAGTCTCGTTTGGTGAGTGTAGTTTTTTATGGATGCATAAATACTAAAAGGTGCAAAATGGGCTGGTTTGGATGGTTTATCAAAACATGTAGCTTTTGTAATTTTATAGCCATCATCTAAGTTTCTAGTGTGCCAAATACGATTACACGGGATATATCATTTCAATACTATTATTATAATTTTTGTTTGAACTAGAAGATTTAAAGCTTCTAAAATACACTTTGGGTGACTGTTGACATGTTTTCCTTCTAACTAATTTTCATATAACCTTTTTTTTCTAAATAAAACATAACCAAAATGATATAATTATTTAAAAAAATGTAATATTTAATAAACAAATGCTTAGAACTTGCCAATTTTAATAAATGCATCAACTTTTAGCATCACATCAGTTATTTTGATTCATATGGTGTGCAGAGCTAGCTCCATCCCCACCAAGCGTAAAACGGCGTGCAGAGGTAGCACCATCTCCACCAAGGGTAAAACGGAGAAGGATAAGATACGATCAAGCTACAGTCTTGACTAATGAGTATGGTTCTTTTAGTTGATAGCTTGATAATATTATATGACTGTTTATATCCTTTCTGTTGCTGTTTCTTGATGAGGTGTTTTTTGGTTAATATAGGTTCATGAAAAAATCTATAGATGATCCTAGCGGTTTGAAACGGAAAAGAAAAGGAGTGTCTTCCCTTTTGGGTGTTTATAGATTAAACAATGCCCATAAAAAGCAAAACGTCCTTTTTGACCCTGTAATTACTGGTTAGTGTTTTTTTTTGTGAATATGTTTCTTTTACTATACTATGAATGACTAATGATGTATTCAAACTAACATATAGGTATACTATTGACATGAGTTCTTTGAGAAATATAACAATCAAATGAAGTTTTACAAAGCCTTACGAAATACTATATTGTCATGTTGACTTCTTGGATGCAATTTTATTGATTTTAAATCCACTATGATTTTGAGCTGACTTTGAAGTCAATGTGCAGGGTTGTGTGATAATCTTTCTGAAATGCATGATGATGGCAATGTATCTTCAAAAGCTCATCTGATTAACATTGAAGAAGCTAATCCTGATGCAATGGAAGTTGGACGTTTCAGTGAATTTATTGACCCCATTGATAACAATATGATACCAATAAGTTCTCCAGATAATATGGCATTTTCTTCTCCACGCCCAGGAGACGAAAATACCCCTGCTTTCAGTACTGACGTAGGGTCAAAATCATATCAGGCACAGACAACCATAGGGACTAGTGTGGGGCCTACACCTGACCCCGCATCATCTATCGGATCTTTTATATCTGATACCGAAACACCATTTTCCCAAAGTCAGTTTCGTGTTAATAATAGTGGTGGGCTATATGATATCCCTGAGGTGGATGATGTCGAAGTATGTTTCTTGTTTTGTTATTCTTATTGTTCTAGTCGTCATCACATTGTTTTTTGTATAGTTTTTTGTTGAATACCCAAAACTCACTACTGCATTCTTTTTTCAGGAGCTGTCCTTTATGGAGGATGATGGCGGTACACCAAGTACGTTCATCTTTGACTGTTAAGAGTCAATTGAGTTTTCTCTTTTTTGAAATAAAATCTAGTAAATATTTTGCTTTCTACAGAAGAATTTGGTTAAGAAGCATTTAATAAGGGTATGCATGACCATGTGTCATTTTGTCTTTTCTTAAATTATTAGTACACATGATTTTGTGGTCAAAATAAGTAGCTTTTGTGAATCTAAATTGACATGATTTCTTTGTAGCTTGAAGGTGAGTTTTTTAAAACTAATTCACTTCGGTTTGTTCAACAACATATGCTTGTTTTTCCCCTGAATATAATATAAAAAAACATATCAATTTTACATCCCAAAAAATGTCATGTTAGACTACAATTGTAAAAGTGCACATGTACCTTGTCTCACCCATGAATTTACAGGTTTGAGGGCTACACCAGACACAGGCTCATTGTTACCAAGAACTAGGTACTGTTCACTGTTCTTGAACATATGTGGTTTGAATTTTTTATTTAACTTAGTGGCTTGTATTTTTAATATATGTTTGATGATGGTGGTGCAGATGTGTGGCAAAATTGATAAAAGAAAGGTCAGCAGCTACCCCATCTACATCAGAAAATTTTGGACCTGTTAGTATGAAGAGCATTTTAAAAGGGAAAACTAGGAAAGTATGCTCTAGAATGTTCTTTGAGACTCTGGTAAGTTTCTACCTGTGTTATGTTTTTTTTTGTGGGTTTAAACTAGAAATAATGTTCAACTTTGGAGCTAAGTATATTAATTTTTTCTATTTACATCCCAACAAGCTGTTCAAAACTGCTACTTGAATGCAAATAGTAGCATTTTCATGGTATTTTCACAAATATCACGAGTCAAAAAGTAAACTTTAATTCTTTATTTTTTGCAACCTGTTTATTTATATTTAATCTTTAAAGTTAAAATGTTGTGTAAAATCTTTCACTTTTCTTTTAGATTCTCTTGAGGTTGTATGCATTTGACTTCTGAAGTCAAAGAATCCACATCTTGTGCCTTTAATTAATGCACTAAGAATGTCATAGTCTCATTAAATTAATTTGATTGCTATTTCTGCCCTTGAGTTTGAAAAAACGTATCGGTCACCAGATTATATTTGGTCCATGTAGATACTGTTTTAAAGTTAATAACCCATCATTTGGGTAATCATACAAAGTTTTTAAAATTTTGGATTTTGTTTATTTTACTTGTGTATGATTTAGGTCTTGAAGAGCTGTGACCTTGTTGATGTAAAGCAAGAAGAGCCATATGGTGATATCTCTTTGAAGGTGACCCAAAAGCTTTCGAAGCTTGACTTTTCAAACTAGAAATGTTTCAAGGCTGTCAATCAAATATAAATATTTGGTAAGATAATCATGTTTCAAACTCGTCTTCAAAATACTCTTTTTATTGACATTTTTTTTTAATTTGCAAAATCATGATTTGTTTTATTGTTATTGCAGCTGGTATAAACTTGGAGCTTTCATCATCTTTGTAAATGGTTTGGATCTTTGATTATCGTCTTCAACAGAAGCTCAACCTGCTGTTCTTTTATTTTGGCTCTTATTTTGGAATATTAAGTAGCCATTTAATTTATTTTATTTGTGTAGGAAGTTTTGGTTTTTAAGTTGCTAAACAACTGATCTTTAGCTTAAATTGTAAATCAAATGAAGGATTACTTACTAAAGGTTTTGTTTTGTGGGATGGATGCTGTTATTCATAGCAACAATATTCACCGTGCCTTGAAAAACTCATCAAAGATCACATTTTCAGGTGGTATCATTGCTCATCTCATAATCTGCGGGATGGATATCGGGCTATCTTTTATTTTAAAAGAACACAGAACAATCATATTATGAGAACTCAAGAAACAAAATATGTAATCTTATACATCCCTCACTTGCAATATTATCAAATGCAAATTCTAATTGTATGAATAAATGGCCTGCATAAGTGTAACACCCAAACTTGAATGAGGATGTGATACAGTAATAGAAATTAGACCAGTATGTGCATTAAGCTTGTGCGTTTTACTAAGATTTGGATGACTTTTACATCATAGGCCTTGAAATTAATGTCATAACTATGTTGTGTGGGTAGGTAGATGCTATCAATCCATTAAGCTTAAGCTATTAACCTTGTGAGTTTTTATATTTTGCGTATAATTTGCGTAATTATAAAAATAACTTGTGTAATTATCATATAACTTGAGTAATTATAACTATATCTTGTGTAATTGCTATTTATAACTTGAGTAATTTGAACTTGTGTATTTATAATTACAATTTGTGTAATAATAAATATAACTTGCGTAATTATCTACCTTATATGCGTAATTGTGACGCGGACGAAATTACCGCTCTCTCAAACGACACGTGTTACGCCCTGGTTACTTTGTACGATTCGTATGTTTTTTTGCACTTTGTATAGTAACATTCCCCTTATTTTATAATGCATTCGAGAAACAAAATAATCTCCCCACCACCTACCTATCAACACTCCCATCACTATTTGTCACCACTCAACAACTCCGTTATTAAACACTCACCATTGATGATTAAACTTTGTCAATAACTGTAATTGTGATAATTTATTGATTTAGGATAATTTATTGATTTAGATATCTCTATTCAATTTTTTTAGATGAGGATGACAAGCTACCACTACCAAACACATTAATTCTAGGTTTAAGACCTTCATTCGATTTTTACCAAACTAAATCCACTATGAAAAGAAGTTGTTGATAGATTTTTTTTTGCCACTGCATTAATATGTTTGATCGAAAAAGATTTCGCCACACAAGAAATTGGTTTCGTTAACTTGTTGCCAATTACATTCGCTTAGTGACAGTGGTGGTGGTGGTGGTAAGGGAGGGGGTGGTGGTGGTGGTGGTGGGGGGGTGGTGGTGGGTGGGGGTAAGGGAGAGGGGTGGTGGTGGTGTGGTGGTGGGGTGGTGGTCGGCGGTGAGGCGAGAGTGGCTGTGGTGGCAGGATGAAAGTTGGTGGTGTGGGTGACGACGACTGCAAGATGTGTAGTCGGTGACGGGGTGGCAGATTTGATAACGCATTGAGTGGTCAGAGATTCCAATGAATTCTTTCACAACTCGGATAGAATATGAAATCCTTTACTTGAAATAACTTGTTTGAAATTAATTCAAATTTAAATTCCATTTCTCTTTTCAACCAAACAAATTATAATAGAATTCAAATATACTTCCAACCAATTATGAAACCAAACACACTGAGGAATGAAATTTTAATTCCAAATCCATTTAATTCCAGCAAATTCATATTATTGATACACTAAATTCAATTGAATTCTGACAAAACAAACACATCCTAAGTCTTAAGAGTTTATAGTTTGTGGTGTAGGACATAGTAGAAGTCATGTCATGTACGCACACATCCATAAGTTACCTTCGTTTTTATTTTATTTTCCATACATGTTCAAATGGAGTTGATTTTTTTAATTTGGTTTGAAGTATAAATGAATAATGTTCATCTATCTGTATAGCTTTGATCTTTGACTACTAGAGGAATAGGAACAGAAACAAATCGTATAATTTAGGTCTTTATCTTCATCAACTTGCTCAATTACTCAAATTTTTGTGTGTAACATATTCATATTTTTGTGTTACTTTTAAGTTGCTAAATAATTGATCTTTATCTAGGCTTTGTGGAGTGATCGTTTTGTTTCATTATTCAACCAAATAATTAGGGGCGATAAAAAATATCCGAATCCGAAATATCCGAAAATCAAAATTCGGATATCCAAAATTTTGGATTCGGATTCGGATAGTGATTTTGAGAATTTTCAGATATTTTCGATATCCGAAAATATCCAAAATAGATTTTATAAATTTTTTATTAAATATTTCGGATATTTGCGGATATTTCGAATATTTTAATAAAAACTTTGGATATCCGAAAAAAGATTCAATAAAAATTATTATATTTTTATAAAATTTATTAAATAATACAATTTTTTTGAATTCGGATATCCGAATATGAATTCGAAATTTCGGATTTGCATTTGGATAGTGAAATATATTATCCGAAATTTTCGGATATCCGAATTTGAACACTCCTACAAAAGGGTTTTTTTATAGGTACACCCTATTTATTTCATTCTCTTTGTTGCTCTCTATACATATATATAGATACAAGGGGAGAGATAGAGACAATAGGGTGTCTCAATAGCAAAAATAAGTGTTTATATAACATAACCCTTACAAAAAATACATGACTGTCAGTTAACTTTAGGTTCTGTTTGGTATGAGGTTATGGAATGAATGAAAGAATGGAATGAATGAAGGAATAGAATAGATGAGAGAATGAAATAAATCATTACATTCTATAGTCCTGTTTGGTTACCATTTAGGAATAAAATGAATCATTACTTTGTGTTGTTTATTATGTATGAAAAAACGAAAAAATGATATGTAAAAGCAGTTATGGTGGTGATGGTTTCCGGCGGCAGCGGTGGCCAGTGGTGGTTTCCGGCGGCGGCGGTGGCCGGTGGTGGTGGTTTTCGGCGGTGGTGGTGGTCGGTGGTTTGCGGCGGCGGTGGCAGTTGGTCGATGGTGGTGGTGGTAGGCATGGCTGGTGGTGGTTGCTGCTGACGAACGATCTTGATGGCCGGTGGTGATTGTTGTGCTGGGTGAGTGGGTGGTGTTGGTGAAAGAAAGGATGGAATGAAAAAAAAAAGAAGGGGGGGGGGGGGTTTGGAGAATTTGAGAGAATGGAATCTATATCTATATATAATAATAAAGAGTAACTTAGGGGGACACTTGATATATTTCTAGGCCCCCTAAGTTTATTTTTCCTGCCTCTCTTTCTTTTAAATAATTACCTAAATTAAGAAATATTAAATAATTTTAATTTTTTAATAAATTAAGAAAGATGTCTTTTTATTAATGTTATTTCTAGAAAATAATTTTTATACAATTAAAATTTTTTTCTAAAACATCTAACTTTTTCTAAATATAAAATATTTAAAATTGACGTTTTTAAAAAGTAGTTTTTTTATAAAACTAACAATAATTAAAATTAGGAGTTATAATAAATAAATTTTAACCATAACATTTTTAATACAGTATATTCTGAAAAAACTGTTTAACTTTTTTTGGAAAGAAAGTTTAAAAACAAAATTTTAAAAATTGATATCGTTATTTTATTACTTATAGTTATTACTCATATGTAATTTTAATCATATCTTATTTTAGATTATCATTTTATACTTCATAAAATTTTATTATATTTAATATTTTATTTTTTCAAGCCGTATAATACACAAGTTTATTAAGTTAGTATTAAATAAATAATAATCAACAACTAATCAGAGATATTATGAATATTTATAGCCCGTTCCAACCCGATTTAGTATTATATATCGATATTTGATTGCAGAGTCAAAATAATTCAAAATTGATCTAATTATTGCACATAATATTTCAGTATATATTATTCAAATCTTAATTTCTTTATACTAATATCCTCAAACCCACTCAAAATCTAGCTTACGATTTGACCCCTCAAAAGCATTCATTTTAGAGAAGACAGTTTTCTTTGACTGTAATTTCGCTATGACAATAAACAAAAGTTAAGGTCAATCTCTGTCAAGTGTCGGTTTATACTTGAAAGAGCTTAGTTTTACTCATGATCAGCTTCATGACATCTTGTCATAAGTTAAGAGTAAAGATGGATTGAAAGTTTTAGCTTTAGATAATGAGTGTAAACCTACTAATGTTACTACAAATATAGTTTACAAATATGTTTTTGCTCATTTTTGACCTTATAATCAAAAGTTATTATGTCTTATATAATATATAACACACTTGATTTTATTTTTATTTTTATGTTATTTAATAATTAACTCTTTATATTTCCGTGTAATACACGGGTAATTAAAGCTAGTTAACTATGTAATGGTTCGTTCTATTACTTTTGCCAACCAAACATATTTTTTTCCATTCACTCTTAATAATTTATTATATTCCGGCTTTTATTACTGTATACCAAACGGTACCTTAGTCTTTTAGTAAAAAGTGCATAAATGTACATCCCATAAACTATAAGGTTCATATGTGGGCATCTTTCATCTTATCATCCCCTATATATACGGTGCAAAACACAGAGAAACAATCATATCGCGATTTGCAGCAAACAAAGATGCCATTGAAGACGGTGGACGCTACCTTATCGACCTTCAACACCATCTTCGACAAATTCAAATCTGAAGCATCGAACAACAAGAGCAACTTCATCTTGTTCTTGGCTGATAATGAACCTTCAACTAATCGCAGTTGGTGCCCTGGTAATATGTTTCTTCCATTCGTAATTTTCTTTGTTTGATGTGTTCTGCAAATTGTTAACCGATTATGCCTCCTTGATCTGTGGTTTCTCTTTTGCTCTTTGATTTCTGATTGTAATTGCTGTATGGAATTCCGACTTTGATACGAGTATGCTTGTTGATTTGAAAGCTAGGGTTTAATTGCTGTGAATGCCAATGTACTTATAAGTTGTAATTTCCCCCTAGAAACCCTTAAGTTTTTTTTTTGATCTGTTTAACATCAGAGAGTAAAATTTGAAATGTTGCTGAAATTTGAAGTTCCAGGAGACTGATTTTACCCTAATTTCCCTGAATTTCAATGCATTGTTGATGAAAACGGAGGCACAATTACAAATAACAAAGAACAACCTTTTAAGGTATAATACATTAATTTATTAGACCCACGATCCACACGTTTATACAATTGAATGGAATCAAAATTAGGGGGAAATCTGTTGAAATCGATAATTGAAGCTCCAGAATAAGATATTTTGGACCTCAGAGTCTGGCAAACTGCCTATAAGCGTTTGACTCATTGAGAAACTTTTGTCCATATTTTATAGGCCCCTAACTCCAAATGGAGCGAAATTTACGCCCGCCCATTATAAGTTGGAACCTTTTCTAGCCCATTTGTTTGTATGGTCTAAATGAGTCCATAAAATTTCAGCTCTTGTACAATTGTTCTCTATTTTCTGTTAAAATGATGGTCTATTCAAGGAAGAATTCGATACTTTAGGCCAATGTTCCATCAAAAGTTGAATCCTATTGAGTTCACGTACAAAAATGAGTTTGATACATAGAGTGACATGAATATGAGCTTGAAAGAAGTTGACTCGAGTTGTTATCGTGCTATGTGTGTTAATTTTTTTGGACCAAGCCAAGATTGAATTTGATTCATCAACACAGCCTAAGATTATATTTTCAAGCACCGGAATTAAGCTTGTTTTATCAGCCATAATCGAGCTTTCAAATCAAGTCGATCCATCGAATCTAATAAAAATACCAACACGATGCACCCAGAGTATAGTTTGTTGCAATGTGAAAGAACAAAAAGCTGTAACACTGACCTTTTACCTTTCTTTTTCACAGACTGTGTGCGAGCTGAACCAGTTATATACAAAAAGCTTGAATCATCAGGCAATGATGTGGCACTCCTGAGGGCTTATGTTGGGGACAGACCCACGTGGAGGAACCCGCATCATCCATGGAGGGTGGACCCGACATTCAAGCTCAAAGGAGTCCCTACTCTAATCCTATGGGGGAACGGTGAGGTCAAAGGTCGCCTTGAAGACCATGAAGCACACATTGAAAAAAAGATCGATTCACTTCTCACCACCAAATGAACATCTTTATGGGCACCATAGCTGCACAATAAGGTTTTGGTTACTGCATCTGCTATATGATGTTTAGACACGATGACCATAGAATAAATGGAGGTTGTGACATCAATGTATGTCTTTAGTTTAATACCATGCAAGATCATGTTGGAATTAATAGTTTGACTTTACTTAATGCTGTATTTTACGGGGATATTTCTTTCTTGCGAATCTGTAGTTTTTATAACATTCTTTTTACACCGCTTGATACTGCTGGGTTGCAATTGATATGTGGGTAACATAATGCTCCTATACTTTTTAAGTCGTTATTGCGATATGATTATAACAGAATTCATATAGAGAACGACCAGAGGATGGAGTGTCTTTGAAAGAATTTAATTTTAGAATTTGAGATGAAAGAGCTTAAATGTATAAAGTGTTTTCTTGAAACTAAGGTAATACATGTTACAAAGGGAATCATCATCTTACATTCGAATTACATCATAGATCTCTTAGGTGCAACACGACTTATGGATTCCAAACCAACAAGAATCCTATGATGGTGAAATATGACCTTCACAGCGACACTAAGACAACTAATAGAGAACGCTATCAAAGATTGATAAGAACACTAATATACTACCAAATCTAAAACTAGACATTGCTCATGTTGTAAGTATCTCAAGCCACTTTATGCACAACCGTAACAAAGATCACATGAACGCTCCTCTATGCATAATAAAATATTTGAAATCATGTGGTGGAAAGGGTGTTGAATTTGGTCGAAACAAGCTTAAGAAATCCATCTACATTATTACCATCAATATCCCGACACTCTAGGTAACATCTTCATGTGATTTCAATCACTTAGTTTATAATTAATTATATTTTATACTTACAGATTTTATGTGTCCATGACATTTGGTCCCGTGATCATGATTTTGTAGTTTATTCTAAAATGTATGGTTCAAAAAGTCCATCTTTTGTTCAATTTCGTTTTCCTTCTACCTTTATCTTGAATTTAGTAAATTTGAACGTGACAACCATAAAAAGTGGAATATTGAACCATCTTACTTCGGATTGCATTGCAAAATAATCCACTTTCTTGAAAAACATGTAATGTAAAATCCCCATTATTTTTGTAAAAAATATGGTTTGAGAAGTCAAATAATTTTTTATTTATTTTTAGAAGGGAAACGTAGATAAACATTAAACACAGTCTCTGTCTCATTGTAGTTATTCGTCGTCAATGTCCTATACAATTGTCGTCTATTGTTGACATGCTTGAAAACATCCATCTGTACACGACCCCGAGGGAGGTACTTGTACTGCTTCTTAGGTGGTTAGTGAAATGCTTCTCGCGTGAGATGGGGTTCTATAACGCCTTTGATGTGCTACTAGTAAGGCACTCGATAGCTATAGAGCATAAAACCTTGATATTTTTAATTTTATTATCGTGTGATTAATGTTTCTATTTTTATATATCATTGTATTTCTTGTTTTCAAAGTAGTAATTTAGTTTTCCCATTTAGCTAGATTGCAAGTCTTGAGTCAGATTAGTGACCATTTCCTTTCTTTATATATCCAACTTTGCAGACCAAAAAGATTTACAAGCATTTAAATATGAAATTACTTTAGGTTAATTTTTCTTAAAGGATTTTGAGGTGAATTAATTCTTTCAAATGTGGCGTCTTGAACGGTGTTTTTTGCATCATATTTAGAGTTGAGTTGGGTGATGTATCTGTATCCTATCTTAGTAACAGTGTCCAGAACATATAGATAACGTCTGAAGGCGCGTGCCCTGTAGTGTTCTGCCTTGTAGTGTTCTTTTCATTCATATCGTCCGAAGGCGCGTGCCCTGGCTAAGCCAGTGTCGTCCGAAGCTATCACTTGCCATCCGTTCATATTCTGGATGTCCAGAGCTGTTTAGCTCTGAAGCTGTCATAATCTAGACATCTGCGACCACTGTGTAAATGAATCAATGAAATAAAGATTTGTTGCTCGTGTAAATGATGCAACCATTGTATATCTGTAACTTTTATGTACACTCTACATACACTCATGTAGCAAAAAAAAAAAACGAATAAATCAATCAAATAAGAACCAAAAAGACAACATATATCTCTTCCCCTTCACAGTTCTCATCCATGTATGTATGCCCATCTGTATCTATAGCAGATTGACTTCAAACCATCACCCAAGTTCAAAACCGGCCTGACCCGCCTCATTTCTGGTTGCTGTTGCAGGCCCTAAACTCATAAAACCCGTTGAATCAATGTATCATTGCGCATGCACTCGGGTATAGGATACTTGGTCACATCACGTCCTGATTTGCTAGTTCTGATAACTGGCTGACCCAAGGAATCACGGTGCAGATCAAAGATGATCTTGTTGAACTCCGCTTCTGGGAGTGAAGAGTTCAAGAAGTATGACAGCATTTGTCTTTTATTAGGCGTGATCGTTTTCTTATGGCCTGCATACGCTCTGTGTCCTTGGATCGCGTGACCCATGTTTCCACCATGAGAGGGCATGAACACATCACTGTTTTCAGAGACGATGTAATCAAGGGCCGCCATTATCGAAGCTTTGTTTGCAAATGGTTCTAGCTCTCCAGGTAAAGCAAGGTCTTCTTTGTTGTAGAGATTCGGGTATTCTTTCATTAATGGAAGCAATGCTTCTTTACCACCTAACGGGTCTCCTCCCGCCCAAAAGATCATCGCGTTCTTTGGAGCTCTGAGAGCTTTCAAGAGCCTAAACATAAATCAAAGTATTTGTTAGAGCTGACTATATGGTTCTCATTATACAGCATCCCATAATCAATTTAAAACTCATGAAAGTTGAGAACTTTATTAAAAGAAACTCACCGTGTAACTTCCACAGCGTTTAAAGGACAAAGACCAGCAAGCTTTCGGTCATGAGAAGTCATGTTGGATCTTGAAGTTAAGAGTTCAGGGTGAAGTTTTCGCTCGTTATAAATAATTTGATCATATTTTGAGCTCAATCCCGGAAGACATCCTGTTCTAACCCAAACATCCTTCTCCATTCTGAGATGAAGTGCAAGATAAGGCCCTTTGCTTCTCATTCTTTCTGTAAGCTTGTTTCCTAGTTCAACGATCGGTGGGGCAAACCTCAAGGCGTGAAACGCAACCTATAAAAGTTGAAAAGTTTAGTACTTTCTTTGGTGACATTGAAATCAGTCAATACACTCAACATTTGATCTTTGTAACTAACAAGTTGATATGAATATGCAAATACATTGTACCTTGCATCGAAGCTTTTGGAGATCAGAAGGAAGATCCTTAGAGAGCCTCGAATCCAAACCTCGTAGGAGCAGAACACCTTCTCTCCTCATCTGTAATAACAAACAAAATCACCCAAATTAACCAATTGTTATTGCTGATTAGTTAATTAAAACAAGAATTCTACTAGTAAGCGGCATATGCAACAAAAAATGATGCTTTTTTGTTCAATTCAAACATGAGAATCATCACTTCTACAAATTCATAGAATCTTGACCAACTAAGCAACATAAAACTAAAGATGGAAGTCATAGTTATGTCCAAATGATCAGTGACATGATCTAAGCTCCAATAATTTGTATGCAAAACACGATTTGAATACAGAAGAAGAAAACTTGGCATACCCTTCTAAGGTAACGAGAGCGAATCCATTGGGGCGAAACATGAAGTGGAGTGTGTTTCTCCTCCACTGGTCTTGACATCAAATGGTTTGATGGCAATGATGAAATAACTCTAACATCATCTGCTAGAGTCCTCTTGAAGTGCTCAACATCAAATATATCAGAGAATTCACTGCACCCACAAATAGCAATCCAATCAATACACACATCCAGACCATATACACAACTACAAAATCAAATCATCTGATAAACTCGAGGCTCAAAATACAATAATCTTGTCCCCAACCCTCATTGAGGACTTTCATCAAACAGTTAGACTGCACCAATATTAATAATAATATTATTAGTTCAAGATACCTTTCATCTCCCCAAATAACATTAACCTGCAAAATCGGCACCACAAGAGTAGCCCCAAGGATTCTAGCAATCACAACAGCATCAACAATCTGATTCCTCTGTTGATTCATACCACCAGAAACCACCACCAC
The DNA here is from genome assembly GCA_025506505.1 of Flaveria sonorensis. Lineage (NCBI taxonomy): Eukaryota > Viridiplantae > Streptophyta > Magnoliopsida > Asterales > Asteraceae > Flaveria > Flaveria sonorensis. The sequence continues at coordinate 14,751,668 of CM046423.1, read as the reverse complement.
CAAATACTTGGATCGATCTTTCAAAATCTCAACACTCGATTTCTTATACTCATTACTGAAATCCAAACAAGGTCGATACCCAAGCCCATCAGGTTGCACCCAAAAATCACTCTTTTCCTCATCTTTTTCATCGATTTTGACCACAGGACTCACAACCCCACTTACAATTACCTTCGAATCGACCTTTTTACCCACACTCCCACATGGGTATGGCGAAAAGGGGTCGAATTTATACATCTTCATCATCAAACACAACCCACCAATAAAAAGCATCAGAAACAAAAACCTGGGGTTCTTACAGATCTTTAGCTTGGAGAAATAACTAATCTTGGCAACAGCAGCTGTCTTTTTGGGCGTATCAGCGAGAGATTGAAGGGAAGTGGATGAAAGAGAGGTTATGATCTCAGAAGGCACAGAGATGTAACAATGATGATGGTGGCGGTGCTGCTTCTGGTTGTTGACACTCTTTGAAATCGCCATTGAAAGATCAAGAAAACAAGATTGAACGTATCAGTGAAGAAAGAAGATTACTTTGTTGGTGTTATATGTGTGTGAAGATTGAAAGATTTGGTGAGAGTTTTAGAGAGAGAAAGTGGACGGCGGGAGGAGGAAGATGACCGGAGAATCCGCGTATGGGTGGGGGGAAGGAGAGAAGAAATGTATGTCTTTTTGAATAAAATTTGTGTGTTTATATAATATTTATAGGTGTAAAGGGTGTTATTTTAGTAATGTTTGTTTCAATGTATATGTGGATTACTTTAATTGAAAACTAACCCCACTATGTTATAATCATGTATTGCAAAAAACATTTTTTCCTTTTTACAATTTTGAGATTTTTAACGATTTTAAAGGAATGGATCAGACAGTGAATTAGTTGTTTTACTGGTTTACAAGTTGACTTGCCTCAATTAGATTAAAAAACCATATGTGATAGAAAATTTATCATTATTATTATTATATATCTATTTTAATATGCTAATTGCTATGTATTCATCTAAGAGCACACGAAGTCATCTTTGGGAAATCCTTTCATCAAGCCGGTAAAAAAAATTCTCCGACAGGAATACCGTCCTCTCAAATTTAGGTTTTTTGGTCAAAAGCAATATTCTCCGTTTTCCTCCGAACCTAATATCCATTTTTTTTACTGTAGAGCAACGATCATTAGACCACTAATTGAGCCGTTGGGATTTAATTTTTTTTTCCAACCTATATATATATATATATATATATATATATATATATATATATATATATATATGTTGTGTGTGTGTGTGTGTGTGTGTAAATAAATTCTACTAACGTTCACACCTATTTCTACTTTTCAACTCTAAACTTTCTACGCTACAATAGAACCATCATCTTGATCCGGCAAAACACTAAACCAATTCCGAAAAATTACTTTGATACTACGGTCTCAAATGTTAGAACTAGTGACGCGACATGGGAGAAGAATGAGGAAATATATTCTTTTATTTTGTATACTTTTTAATTAAATAAAACTTTAAATTCTAGATGGATATTATTTTACAAATAATTAAACTATATAGAGTTTAAAACAAATTAAATTAGTTAAAAATGTAACATGTGAGAAAAGTGAAAAAAATAACATGTCCCTTAAA